>JADRCH010000032.1:12322382-12382431 GCA_019843965.1 Rhynchomys soricoides | reverse complement strand
CTTTATTCATTCACATATTTATCAGGAGAAAAGGATAAGTTTAGATGTGTGCTTCATTAATAGAATTAACGTGGAAAGTGTCTAAGTCAGTATTTTATTGCTGAGAAGAGACAGGCTGGCCAAAACAACTTTTATAAAGAAAAGCATTCCATTGAGGCTTCCTTAGAGTTCACAGGTTTAGTCTACTATCTTCATGGTAGGGAACATGATGGCACAAAGGTAGAGATGGAAGCTGAGAGCTATATATCCAGATCTATAGGCAAGAGGAAGAAAGGGGCACACTGGATCTGGCTTGAGCTTTTGAAAACCCAAAGCCTATCTCTGTGCACACACTTCATCCAAAACTACACATACCCCAACAGCCCACACATCTTATTTAAAAGAGTTCCATTCTGTAAGTATTTAAAAACATGATCAACAATTGAAAAATTGTACCTCATGAAACTGAAAAGCTTCTGTAAAGCAAAGGGTACTCTCAGAAGGACAAAATTGCAACCAGCCCTACATCCAACAAAAGGATAATGTCCAAAATATATTAAAAACTCGAGAAGTTAGACTCCAAATAAATAAATATATAAATAAACCAATTTAAAAACTGGTACACAAATAAACAGAAAATTTTCAACAGAAGAATCTCAAATAGCAGAGAGGCACTTAAAGAAATGTTCACCATTAAGTAAATGCAAATTAAAATGACACTAAAATTCCACCTTACACCAATCAGAATGGAAAATGGATGTTAGAAAGCAGAACACTTGTCCATTGCTGCTGGGATCTCAAATATGTACGACCACTCTGAAAATCAATCTGGAAGTGCCTCAAAAAAATTAGACAGAATTCTACCTGAAGATGCAACTATACTCCTCCTAGGCATATACCCAAAAGATGTTCCACCATACCCCAAAGACATATGCTCGATTGTGTTCATGCCAGCTTTATTCATAATAGCCAAAAATGGAAGCAACCCAGATGTCCCTCAACTAAAGAATGAATACATAAGATGTGGTTCATTTATAAAATGTAATAATATTCAGATATTTAACACAAGGACACTATGAATTTAGCAGGCAAATAGTTGAGACTAGAAAATAGCATCCAAAGTATGGTTACATGGACCCCAAATGACATGCATACATGTACTCATTTATATGTGTATATCAGCCAAAAAGTAAAGAATACCCATCATGCACCTCACAGACCCACAGAAGGTAAACAGGAAGGAAATCCTGAGTGATAATGCTTGAATCCCATTTAGAAGGGGGAACAATATAATCATGGAAGGCAGAGGGAAGGAGGGATCTGGTGGGAAAAAGGAGGGGAGAAGGAGTGAGGGGGTAAGGGTCAGGTATGGTAGGGAGAGAGGAGAGAGGCACAAGGAACCAGGAGAATGAATGGAAATGTGCAGCTGTCAGTGGTCAGTGGTCAGGGGAACCTCTACAAAGTCCCAGAGACCTGGGATTGGGGAGGCTCCCAGAACTCAATATAGTTAACCTTAGCTGAAATGCCCAGCAGTGGGGATATGGAACCTGAAGAGACCACCTCCAGTAGTCAGAAAGGACCCCCAGTAGATGAGGATACAAATCCCCTATAAAACATTCCACCCAAAATTGCTCCCGTCTAAAAGAAATGCAGGGACAAAAATGGAGCATAAACTTTTTCTTAGCTTTTCCTTATTTTTATTTTTCTTTATTTCTTATTATATCTGGGAATTGGGCATACCCCAGAACACACAAGAGGAAGTCAGAGGACACTATAGGAGTTGGTTTTCTTCTTAGTTCTGGACATGTAACTCAAGTTTTTAGACCTAGTGGCAAGCCCCTTTATTTGGTAAATCATATTGAAAGTTCAATATATCTCATTTTTTTCTGATGTTCCCTGTAGGATATGACTTCATCCAACACTGAAATGTCCAAAGGATTCTAGCTTCCAATTACATGTTGGCTTCATCTCCTTTATCTTTTATTTTACTCTGTTTCTCCATGATGCCCTCTTAGATTGTTTTTGCCCCTCAGCAAGTCCTTTCCCTTTTTCTGGGATTTGCTCTCTAGACAGTGCATCCCACTCCCCCTTACTTATTTTTGTCCTCTGGCTTGACACAAATGTGATATTTAGTCTGCAAGTCACTCAGAACATTCTGTTATTTTCCTGCCATCATTCATTATGACACTTATTAATGAGTTTTTAAGCTTCAGCATTTGGCTTTGGCTCTCTTTCTATCTATTTTCTATCAATCATCAAAATGTCTTCTATCTGTCTATCTATCTATCATCTATCTATCTATCTATCTATCTATCTATCTTATATAATGTGTCCAAAAACTCCAGAGGCCAACTACAGGTGATGTTGACTGCTACTATTCACTTTGATTTCTGAGTCAGAAGCTCTTACCAGCCAGGATTTGCTGATTGGGATTGGCTATGTGGCTATTTAGTCCAAGAAATCTATTTGCATCTACATCACCAGCATATGATTTTAAGATATATTCAGAGATGGGATGAAATTTGGTTCTTTAAGCCTTCCTTCACCTTAATAACTAAGCATTTTCCTAGCCCCAGTCTAAGGTTCATTTTAGGGTTTGTGGCTACCAAAATTCTAATGTGATTTTTGAGACTCATTTAATTGGTGATCTTCACTAGTTCTATTTAGAAAGTGCTCTGTAGAACAACAGTGGATTTCTGTGCCATTCACGCCTGAATCTCAGGGACAAAATACACATGGCATTTTTCAAATACTCAGTGAACATTGGTCAAATAAACTAAACTAATAGAAGACCTGAGATCTCTTGCTTTCCAATAGGAATACACAATAAATTCTAAGTGACATTTATCAATGAAGAAATTTAACTTGGCTTCAAATCTCAATTGATCTGCATTTCCTTCTTATTTATAGCAGACTTTTAAACCACAACTTCTTCACATCTCACACATCCCTCTTGTCTATTCCTTTCTTTTCTCTTCTAGTTCCTTCCCTTCACCTTCTTTCTCACGCTTATCCACTCCTTCCTTCCCCTACAGTCTTATCCACTCTCTCTCCTCCTTTCTCCTTCTCTCCCCTTCCCTGTCCTCACCTTTATTCCCCTAACTTATGCTTTCTTTTATCTCTTTCCTACCCTACTATTTACTACATTCCCTGCTTTGCCTTGCCCTTCCTTGTTTTTCTGGCATAGGTTCTTGTAATGTATCCTAGAGAGGTATGGACAAAATGCTTCTGCTTTATCCTGTGAAATGCTGGGACTACAAACATGCTAGCTGATCAATTAAAAAATGTGATGCCACTTTAAAAATCAATGTAGTGTGTGTGTGTGTGTGTGTGTGTGTGTGTGTGTGTGTGTGTGTATTTGTTTTCAAAGATATGCAAACATGAATGTGTATGTGAAATTGGAGGCTGGAGATGTGCTTCGGTTATTGTTCCTAAGTAACAATTTTTGTTCCTGTTATGTAATAAAGGAGAGCCACTTTTAATTAACAGTTATTGATTAGAGGTACCTCAGCATTTGTGCTAAGAGTAGAAGACAACATTATAAAACTGTTTCACTTTTTACTACTTTGTGGCAAGTCCAATTATGTCATCAATTCTGTGTTTACACTTCATCAGTTCTATCAAGATTGTTGATATAGGATCTCTCAATGATCTAGAACTTACTACATAGACCAAGTCAAAAGGCCACAAGGTCCTAGGCTATCGCTACCTCCTATAGCTGGGATTTTAATAGTAGACGATAGCCATCATCGTCAGCATTTCACATGCATTCTGAGAATCAAATGCAAGTTGTTAATTCTATGTGGCTAACTTGTTACTAACTGAGCCATCTTCACATTATAAATTTAATGTTAAACTAATCGTACTAGGTATGCAATTAGTGAAATTCACAAAGAAAAATGCTAAACTTTTTAAAAATATTTGACAATGACAAACTTAATTGTTTTAACATTTCATGATAAACTCTTTTGGTGACAATTAGAACATTCATAGTGCTATGCCAGTAATACGTCCAACCAATGGCAAATCATTTGTACCACTCCAAAGTATGACAGCTAGTTCAATAAGCCATTTGCTCTCCCTGTAGCACCTCAGAGATCTCTATTCTTCTTCATAAGTGCTATTTATTTTACATTTATCACCCCTATAGGAGTATGAACATTTTCCTGCCTTTGGATAGAGTGAATGGTACTGATTTGCTAAAAGTATCTTCGAATTTTCTTTGCAATTCCTTGTTGCTGTTGTATTTCTGGATTCTCAGTTCTGCATGCTTGGCATCTTTCTAGACATACAGCAGTACAACATAAAGATCATGTAGTTCCTTTATACGTTGAGAAAAATGAGGTCTGATCCTTTTAATGTATTATATTTTCATAAGTATGCTAAATATTCTGATCTCTTGAAATTCCACATGAATATATGCAGGATCTTTCAATAATTTTACTGTGTCCTTTCTATCTTTTATTTCTTAGAAGTCTTCATATATCTTCTTAATACCTATTTGCTGTGGTCAGTGCTTCTGATTGAATTCCAGCTGTGACAGTCAGTACTCTTTCCTTGTAGTGAACTTGTAAATATATGTGTATGTTACTGTTGAAAATGAGACTAAATTTAGACTATTTTTAGGGATGATTTATGTCTAGAATGACAAAGAAATTTCTAACTTCATATTTTTATTTATACAAAAGTGTTGGATTTGTCAATTGGTGGTTTGACATCAATTAATATGTTGCATTTTTCTTTTTAAAATATAATATTAAATGATTTTTATTTAATATAGAAACATCCCTCTGTAACTGTCATTTATTCTTAAGAATTCTTTGTGTAGTTTCTTGTTTTCAAACCTCTGTTTGTCCTCCCATAGGCCCACCCTTCTCCTCAACTTCTTTCTGCTTTTCCCTAATTCAACCACAGAGGTCAGCTGCTTCTGTCCATTGGTCGGGTGCAAATATCTGCATCTGACTCTTTCAGCTGCTTAGTGGGTCTTTTGGAGGGCAGTCATGATAGATCCCTTTTTGTGAGCGCTCCATAGCATCAGTAATAGTGTCAGGCTTTGGGGACTCCCCTTGAGCTGGATCCCCCTTTGGGCCTATCACTGGACCTTCTTTTCCTAAGACGTCTCTCGATTTCATTCTCTGCAGTTCTTTAGACGGAAACAGTTCTGGATCAGAGATTTGCCTGTGGGAAGGCAATCCCCTTCCTTATTTGATGCCCTGTTTTTCTGCTGGATGTGGGTTCTACAAGTTTTCTCCCCACTGTAGTGCATTTTATTTAAGATCCCTCCCTTTGAGGCCTGAGAGTCTCCCACCACACAAGTCTCTGGTACATTCTGGAGTGTCCCCAACCTCTTACCTTCCGAGGTTGCCTGCTACCATTCTTTCTGGTGGCTCTCAGTGTATCAATTCTTTTTCCCCACCAAATACCAAATCATGTTCTCCTTCCTCCCCATCCCCTTTTCCACCCTCTTCCCACCTTGTGATTGCTTTCTTCTCCTTCCAAAGTAGATTAAGGCGTCCTTACTGGGGCCCTTCAACTTGTTGAACTTTTTGAGTTCTGTGGACTGTATCTTGGTCATTCTGAACCTTTTTTTTTTTTTTTAGCTAATATCCACTTATTAGTGAGTATATACCAATCATGTTCTTGTGGCTGTGAGTTACCTCACTCAGGATGATATTTTCCAGTTCCATCCATTTGCCTGCAAGACTTAGGATGACCTCATTCTTAAGAGCTGAGTACTATGCCATTGTGTAAATGAACCACAGTTTCTGTATCAATTATTCTGTAGTGAGACATTAGGGTTGTTTCTATCTTCTGGATATCACAAACAAGACCACTATGAACATAGTGGAACATGTGCCCTTTGACCTGGTGGGTCATCTTTTGGGTATATTCCCAAGAGTGTATTGCTGGCCCTTCAGGTAGATATATTTCCAGTTTTCTGAGGAACCTCCAGATTGATTTCCAGAGTCGTTGTACCAGTTTCCAATCCCACCAGCAATGGGGGAGAGTTTTCTCTTTCTCCACATCCTTGCCAACATGTGCTGTCACCTGAGGTTTTGATCTTAGCCATTCTGATTGATGTAAGGCGAAATTTTACGGTCATTCTGATTTGCATTTTCTGATCACTAAGGACTTTGAACATTTATTTAAATGCTTCTCAGCAATTCGAGATTCCTCTGTTGTGAATTATCTGTTTAGGTCTATAACCGATTTTTTTGATTGAGTAGTTTGGTTTTTTGTTGGTTACCTTCTTGAGTTCTTTATACATTTTTGATATTAGCCCTTTATAAGATGTAGGGCTAATGAAGACTTTTTTCCCTATCTGTAGGTTGCCAATTTGTCTTATTGACTATGCTCTTTACCTTACAGAAGTTTTCTAGTTTTCTAGTTTCATCTAGGTCCCATTTATTGATTTTTGATCTTAGAGCATGAGCCATTAGAGCCATTAGAGTTCTGCTTAAAAAATGTGGCAATGAGTTCAAGGCTCTTTCCCACTTTCTCTTCTATTAGAGTCAGTGAATCTGGTTTTATACGGAGACCCTTGATCCACTTGGACTTGAACTTTGTGCAAGGTAACAAATATGGGTCTATTTTAATTTTTCTGCATAAAGACATCCAGCTAGACTAGTACCATTTATTGAAAATGATTTCTTTTTTCCATTGCATATTTTTGGCTTCTTTGTCAAAGATCAAGTGTGCATAAGTGTGTGGCTTTATTTCTGGGTCTTCAGTTCTATTACACTGATCAATGTGTCTGTCTCTGTACCAATATTATGCAGTTTTTACCACTATTGCTCTGCAGTAGAGCTTGAGTTCAGAGATGGTGATTTCCCCAGCAGTTCTTTTATTGTTAAGAATTGTTTTCAGCTTTCTAGGTTGTTTTCCTTTCCAGATGAATTGGAGAAATGCTCTTTCCATGTCTTTGAAGAATTGTGTTGGGATTTTGATGGGGGTTACATTGAATCTGGAGATTGCCTTTAGTAGGGTGGCTATGTTAATTCTGCCAATCCATGACCATGGAAGATTGCTCCCTTTTCTGAGATCTTTGATTTCCTTCTTGAGAGACTTGAAGTTATTGTCATACAGGTCTTTCACTTGTTTGGCTAGAGTTACACCAAGATATTTTATATTTTTTGTGGCTATTATGAAGGGAATTGCTTCCCTAATTTCTTTCTCAGCCTGTTTATCATTTGTATAAATGAAGGTTTACTGATATATTTAAGCTAATTTTATATTATGCAATTTTGCTGAAGTTATTTATCAAGGGGAGAAATTCTCTAGAAGAATTTCTGGGGTCGCTTATGTATACTATCCTATCATTTGCAAGCTTACTGACTTGTATCATCTGTACCTCTTTTTGCTGTCTTGCTCCATCTAGCACTTTGAGTACTATATTGAATATATATGGAGAGAGTGGGCATCCTTGTCCCCGATTTTAATGGTATTGTTTCAAGTGTCTCTGCATTTAAGTTGATATTGGCTGTTGGTTTGCAATAAATTGCTTTTATTATGTTTATGTATGGGCCTTGAATTATTGATCTCTCCAATACTTTTAACATGAAGTGATATTGTATTTTATCTAATGCTTTTTTCTGAATTTAAGGAAATGATCATGTGATTATTTTCATTGAGTTTGTTTATATAGTATCAGTTAATGTATTTTCAGATATTGAGCAAAGCTTGCATACCTGAAATGAAGCCTATTTGATCATGGTAAATGATGGTTTTAGTGTATTCTTAGATTCAGTTTGCAAGAATGTTGAATATTTTTGTGTCAATATTCATAAATAATACTGCTCTGAAATTGTCTGTTTTTCATTGGGTCTTGTGTGGTTTAGGTATCAGAGTAGTTGTATCTTCATAGAATGAATTAGGTAGTGTTCCTTCTGTTTGTATTTTATGGAATAGTTTGAGGGATATTGATATTAGGTCTTTTTTGAAGGTCTAGTAGAATTCTTCACTAAATTCATCTGGCCCTGGGCATTTTTTGGTTGAGAGGTTTTTAATGGCTCCATATGTGATCTAAGCCTGTTAAGATAGTTTATCTGCTCTTGATTTAAATTTGATATGTGGTATCTCTTTAAAAACCCATCTATTCCATTTACATTTCTATGTTTTGTTGAGTATAGGCTTTTGTAGTAGGATTGGATGTTTTTTTTTAATTTCTTCCATTTCTTTTGTTTTGTCTCCCTTTTCATTTCTGATTCTGTTAATTTAGATACTGCCTCTGGGCCCTTTAGTTAGTTTGGCTAGAGGTTTATTTATCTTGCTGATTCGCTCAAAGAACCAAGTTTTGATTTTGTTGATTCTTTGTATTTTTCTTTGTATTTCTATTTGGTTGATTTTGGCCCTGAGTTTGACTATTTCCTGCCATCTACTCCTCTTGGGTGTCTTTGCTTCTTTTTTGTTCTAGAGCTCTCATGTGTGCTGTTAAGTTTCTAGTGTAAGATCTCTCTAGTTTCTTTACCAGGGCACTTAGTGTTATGAAATTTCCTCTTAGCATGGCTTTCATTTTGTCCCATAAGTTTGAGTATGATGTGTCAACATTTTCATTAAATTCTAGGAAGTCTTTAATTTCTTTCGTTATTTCATTCCTGACCGAGTTATCATTGAGTAGAGAGTTGTTCAATTTCCATGTGTATGTGGGCTTTCTGTTGTTTGTGCTGTTATTGAAGATCAGCAGTAGGTCATGGTGATCTGATTAGGATGCATGAGATTATTTCAATCTTCTTGAATCAGTTGAAGTTTGTTTTGTGACCAAATATATGGTCAGTTTTGGAGAAGGTACCGTAAGGTACTGAGAAGCTATTTTCTTTTATTATACTGTGAAATGTCCTGCAGATATCTCCTAAATCCATTTGTTTTATAACCTCTATTAGTTTCACTGTGTCTGTACAGTTTCTGTTTCAATGACCCTGTCCATTAGAGAGAGTGAGGTGTTTAAGTCTCCCACTATTATTGTGTGGGGTTTAATATGTGTTTTGAGCTTTAGTAAAGTTTCTTTTATCAATGTGGTTGCCCATCCATTTGGGGCTTAGATGTTCAGAATTGAGATTTTCTCTTGGTGAATTTTTCCCTTGATTAACATGAAGTGTCCTTCCTCATCATGCTTGATAAGTTTTAGTAGAAAACCTATTTTATTGGATGTTAGCATGGCAACTCAAGCTTTTTTCTTGGGGACATTTGTTTAGAAGACCTTTTTTCCATCCTTTTATTCTGAGATAGTAACTGTGTTATTGAGGTGCATTTCTTGTATGCAGCAAAATGCTGGATCATGTTTGAGTATCCAGTCTCTTAGTTTATGTCTTTTTAATAAGTGAGTTGAGTCCATTAATATTGAGAAATATAAAAAACAGATGATTATTAGCTCCTGTTGTGTTTGATTTTGTAGGTGGTTTTATGTGCATGTGGTTCTCTCCTTTTGGCATTGTTGTGGGATGCTTAACATCTTGTCTTTTCTTGGATGCAGTTACCTTTCTTGTCTTGGAGTTTTCCTTCAAAGATCCTCTGTAAGGCTGGATTGGTGGATTGATACTGTATGAATTTGGTTTTGTACTGGATTATGTTTAATTCTCCATCTATGTTTATTGAGCGTTTTGCTGGGTTATAGCCTGTGCTGGCATTTGTATTTTCTTTGAGTCTGCATGACCTCTGACCAGGCACTTCTAGCTTTTAGTGTTTTTATTGAGAAGTATGGTGTAATTCTGATAGATCAACATTGTATATTACTTGGCTCTTTTCCCTTGCAGCTTTTAATATTCTTTCTTTGTTCTCTGCATTTAGTGTTTTGATTACTATATAATGAGAGCATTTCTTTTCTGGTCCCATTCATTTGGTATTCTATAAGCATCTTTGTACCTTTATGAACATCTCTTTCTTTATGCTGGGGAGATTTTCTTCTATGATTTTGTTGAAGATATTTTCAGATCCTTTGAACTGGGAGTCTTCGTTCTCCTCTATTCTAATTATTTTTAGGTTTGGTCTTTTTATTGTGTCCTGGATTTCCTGGGTGTTTTTAGTTAGGAGATTTTTATGTTTTGAATTTATTTTGACCATTGTGTCAATCTCTTCTACAGTATCTTATGCAACTGAAATTCTTTCTTCTAATCTCTTGCGTTCTGTTGGTGATGCTTACATCTGTATTTCCTGACCTCTTTCCTGGGTTTTCCATTTCTAGGTTTGCCTGCATTTATGTTTTCTTTATTGTTTCTACTTCCACTTTTAAGTTGTGGACAGCTCTTATTCATTTCCTTTGCCTATTTGATTGTGTTTTTCTGTATTTCTTTAAGGGATTTACTTGTTTCCTCTTTAAGGGCTTCTTCTTATTTACCTGTGTTTTCCTGTATTTTTTTTCAGTGAGTTATGTATATCCTCCTTAATGGACTGTATTATCTTCATGAGATAGGACATTCAGTCAGCTTCCTGATTTTCAAGTGTGTCATATTCAGGGCTTGCTTTGGTGGGAGAACTGGGTTCTGATGATGCATATGTATATTGGCTTCTGTTACCTATGGTCTTGTGCGTGCCTCTTGCCATCTGGTTATCCCTGGTGTTTGCTGATCTGGGTGACTCTGTCTGGAATCTGCCCCTTTTGTCCCATGGTTACTTCAGGCATCCTGGTAGGTCTGCAGCCTTGGGTGCAATAGATCTCCTAGGAGACCTTCAGACTATTGGGTCTTCAGAGAAGCAGACAAGCTGTTTTCCTGTGTGTAGCTGTTCTCCATGGAGGTCTACAGACTGTGATTTCTTTTTCCCTCTATGCAGCAGAACTTCAGGGAGGCTTTTAGTCTTTTGGGTTATTTGCCCTGCACTCTATGAATCCCCCAGGACGTCTTCATACTGTGGTGTCAGTTGCCCAGTTGCAATGTGTATAGAGGCTCTTCTAGAATGCCTTCAAGCTGTGTTGTCTTTAGGGGAGTAGACAAGTTGGTGATCAGTTGCTCAGTTGCCCTGTGTGCAGTGGATCTCCTGGGATGCCAGTTTTCCTAAGTGCAGCAGATCTCCTGGGATGTCTCAGGTTGTGGAGGCAATTGCCCTGATTTCAGTGGATCTCATGAGTTGCTTCAGGATGTGGTATCTTCAAGGGAGCAGATTAGCTAGCAGTCTGTCCCAACAGAAAGGAGCATCCAGAAGGTGAGTTGAATTGAGAGGGTAGGGGTTCTGCGGTGTGACGGGTTCCAAGTCCACTGAGCTCCCAGTGGCATCTGTGGGACTTTGGAAGGGTCTGATGCTTCCAAAGAGCACCTGATGCTCTGAGTGAAGTGGATCTCCTGGGATGCCTCAGGATGTGGTGTCCTCAAAGGAGCAGACTAGTTAGCGGTCTGTTCCCAACAGAAATGACCAGCTGTTCAGTGTGCCTAAGGCTCTTTTATGTTGTTTTTCCTCACTATCAAACTTTTTTCTTGGGGATATACAGTCCTAGCCTACATATAGGGATACACACCTAGTGTGTGCATTGACAGTTCCCAATTTCATATCCAGCATCAACCTTGCACATATTGTTGATACACACCTAACATTTCCTGTTAAATTGTTCTTGCTTAGAAACAAATATTAAATAGTAGAGTAAGGAAGTTAAGGAAGCTGATGGATTTTCATGTGTATGCATTCATGTGTGTAGTTATGAACACTCATACAGGTGATCTCACTGAACCTGGTTGAGTTTAGCAGCTAGTCAGCTGCCCACCTCTGTAAACCTTCTGATTCCTACCACTGCAGAAGTGGGATCACAGGAATGTGTCAGGTCACACCCAGCTTTTATTCAAGTATTGCAGATTCAAACACAGACCATTATTCTTGAGTAGCAAACTCTCTTTCACCTAAGCCATGCCCTCATTCCAGTTTAATGAATTTCTGAAAACATGATGGACTATTTATTAGTACTTGGACACTCCCTTTGATTCCTTTGCCAGAGAGCATGAAGTTACAAAATTTTTATCAAAACCACATCTTAGATATGACAGGACATGTTGTTTGAGCACACTCTTGCATATGTTTTGCCTGACCATCATAAGTAAGTAAATTCAGGAGATTTTATTGTTGTGTGTTTGTTTGTTTATTTTTGATGCAAAAGCAAGAGGTTTATTTTCCAGTGCATCAGCATCAACCTTCAATCAATCCCTTGAGCCAAGTGAGGTTAATGGGACACAAAATGGCTATTACAAGCAGATTTTATACTCTTTTAGGGGCACAGATTACATCACCAAGGTTACAGTCCAAACTTACTGACTCAGCATATTAATCTTTAAAACTATTGGCTAGCAAGCATGACTCATATTTGGACTCTACCTGGGACTTGTCATAAGTTCAGGTGACTAGTTGGTACATTCTGAGAATTTTTTTTTTTTTACTCAAGAATGTTCCTGTGGGTGGAGAATAGAACTACGATTAGCTTTAACCCCAGGCAGGAGGGGGAAGCTGTAAGAAAGGTGTGTGACTGGAAAAAGCCCTTAGGGTCCCACATTCCCCACTTTTTCTTATATAAATTCCAATCCTGGAGCAATGCTCAGGAGTCCTGAATAACTAACTCATTCTTCAGGTCCCTTGCTCAGGGTCTCATATTGTTGGCGCAGGACCATCAGCTGCACTGCTCCTATTCTCTCTTTTATTAAGACTATTATAAGCTTGTTCAGTATGCATGGTCCAAAGGTCAACAATAGCAGGAGAACAATTAGGGGTCCTAACAAGGTAGATAAGACGGTAGTTAACCAAGGGGAGGAGTTAAACCAAGACATGAACCAGCCATAACTCTGTTCTCTTTCTTTCTTCTGCCTGGGTCGCCTTTCTCTCACCTTGACCATTGAATCTTTAGTTACCCCGAGAATGGTCTCCAGTATGGACTTCCTGATGTTTCAAAATCCCAGGTAGCACAGAAAAAGTGGTTGGCCACCCAACACTGATGGGCCTGCTGCCAGACTCTCCCATCTCGGGGCACATATATATGGGTTTTTCTCACAGGACACTCATCAACTTTCCATGTCTGCACCCTAACTGATACATGGCTGTATACTATTACATCACACAAATTTATATTTCTTGTCATTGTTGAGTGCCCCTGCAGATTTGAGGTGTTGTGAATATGATATCTATTTTATGTGTGTCATATACACACACACACACACACACACACAAACACACAAACACAAATTATATATAATAATATATATATAATTTGAGTGAAATGTTTATATACTGCTTAGGCCTATCACAGACTGGATTTCCTGAGTATGTAAATAGTTTGCTTTAATAGACTCAGTCACACAATCTCTTAGTATGTCAGTAATTTATAATGTTATCACAAATTTATGAGAGTAATCTCCAATATGATATATCTACAACAATCTTTCTTTCCATTCTATTACCCCAACTCTTCTAAAGATATGTTACTTAAATAGGAAATTTATCTTTCTGTTTGTTCATGACCTCAAACAAATTTACATTTTTGACAGCTCTCTTGACTTTGATTTTTTTTCTCTTACTCTATTTCAGAGCAAACAACAAAGACCTTAAGAACCATCCTAAAATATGTAAGCCAAAACACACAAACACAAGCAAAACTAAATCATATGTAAATATTTAAATATGGTGAGATAATGATAAAAATAGAAGAAAAAAGAGACACAGAGAGAGACAGAGACAGAGAGAGAAAGAGATTGAATGATATGGAGGGAATTACAATGAGAGAAAAAAAGAATGAATGTTCATGTTCTAGTTCCTCTTATTTGGCTTCATTTGATAATATTCATTTCATTGAGATAAATCAAGGCCACAAAATTTATTTTTTCTTTTGAGTCATTCAGGATGAAAAGCTGCATGTACAAATTAATTTTTGGTAAGATGTTCTAATTCTTCTATTTTACTGTTTGAGGGGTTTTGTTAATTATATGTTTGTGTTATGTATGTGCACATGTCTGTATCTGAAGAAGCCAGAAGAGGATATTGGATTCCCTGGAGCTGGAGTTACAAGAGGTTTTGTGCAGTGTAAGTACCACAATCAGGTCAGTTGAAAGAACAATAAGCATGGTATACATATTTATTCATAATACACACACACAATAATATATATAATTGATATATATTTGTGTATGTGTGTAGTTTGGTACTACCCAGAGATTCAGATATACTGGGGGAGAGACATTATCAGGGGATGACTCCAGTATGAGAAGGTATAAGAAGCTCATCTTTCAAATGCTGTCATAAGACCTAGACATTACTCACTTCCACCAGTGGACAGTACTCTACAGCATAAACTGGTTCTGAGGATGTGTAGGGCTATTATGCTGATTGTAGTTGTTTAATGCCTCAGGTTTGTGTCATCAAAGCTAGTTTGTCGTTTGTTCTAGGCAGAACCGAATATTCCCTTTCTTATGACCTTTCAGGTGGCTTAAGAATACTCTGGGCTTTACCGCTTATATCATGCTATTATTTCTACTAATTTGTGCTGTCATAATGACATATCTCCTCTTCCAGAAAGCAAAAAAAGTCCCCTGCACCTCTTTTACACTCCAGATTCCATTTTCTTTACATTCCTCCTCATGGGATAGTTGCTGAACTGATAATTTTCTGTTTATCAACTTCCCAACACTAAAAGAGAATATTGGCAAAAGTACATTGTTGTCTTATTCTATATATTTTTCTGATATTTGGTAAGAACAACATCATGCAGTTGCTAAAATATGGTGTATTTAATGAATAAATCAATAGATGCCTCCATTAAAAAGTAATTTCTTAGTAGAGCAATAATCCAAATGACTATTTCACTTAAATTCTGTAGGGAAAACTCAAATTAACAAGGGTGATATTCAGGGATGTTAAGTTGTATGAATATATTCATCCATGCCAAATAACTAAGAGATTCTGTAGAGGCATAAAATCTTTCCACATCCACAATGTAAAATATGTATATAAGTCAGACACAATAAAACAATCCAAATTTCTTACCTATGTAATAGCATGATTCAGTGTGTTCATATTTTTTTGATTAGTCAAGTGTGGCTTTTTATAGAGGAATATTTTTTCCTTGTGATATGAATCCAAAGACTTTTTTATTTGTGTGGGTGTACCATGTTATAAGTCACCAGGATTTTAATGTATTATAAGTTGTACAGTTTATTACAGTAAAGATTGTTAATGTGACCTACATTTATACATTTGAGTTCTAAAACATTCAATATTATCATGATACCATTTAGCAAAACCATAAGAGATTAAAATACTATTTCTGAGGGCAAATTTTAATGAGTATCTATGCCAAATTTTTGTTCAGTAGAAATCAAATAAAGTGGCTTAAAGAAAACTATCAAATCTTTTCTTCTAAATTTTTCTTTCACTGATATTTTCATTCAGAGAATTACATAACTAGCATGAAATGTGTCTATATCTTATATACACATGAAAATATCTTGACATACAGTTCTAGTCTAGGCTCCAGTTTCAATCAAAGAAATACAGTGGGAATTAAGGAGATAGCTAAGTGGACAAAAATGCTTCTTGCATGTAAAAGTGGCTCTCACACTCATGCAAAAATTCTTTGTATACTTGGAACTCCAGAATGGGAAGAGGCAGAAACATGGGGTGGCTACCGATTAATGGCTGCAATTGCAGGTTCTTGTACAGTGATAGACCTTGTCTAAAGAGAGTAAAATCAAGAGTGATAAAGCAAGAGAGAGAGAGAGTCTCCTTTGATCTTTGCACAAACAAGCTTAAGTAGTGCCCAAAGATGGGCAGCCAACACACACACACACACACACACACACACACACACACACAGAAACATACACACACACACAAACATACGCACAAATACTAGCACCCTTACAAGATAGGATCCCAGCATTTAGTCTTAGAAATAGAGCATACAAAGGAAGAATATGAAGGATTTCATGCAGACAACCTACTTCAAAAATGCAAGAAAGGCACAAAGTCAAGCTTTCATATATTCTCTATAATTATTTAGATGACAGTAAAACTGCAGACTACCTCTCAGTATCCACTATAAGTGTGAATAGATCACTCTTACCTTTGCCCTTGAGTTCATATGACTTTGAATCTCTTTGACTTTGAGCATATTACATTATTTCCCCAACTTTCAATTCTTCACCTTAACCCTACAGATTATGGTTTATATTTTGTGGTAAGATTATTTAAAAAAAAAAAAAAGGTAAAAACTTGGGTATAAGATTCACAATAGGTTGTCTGCACAGGTGTTCTAAAAAACAAATTCTGAAGCTTCACACAGCTGAAATGTTGTTGTTGTTGTTTTTGTTGGTTTTGCTGTTGCTGTTACTATTGACAACTAAGTTATTCTATAGAACTAGATTCAATCCTGCCACACATTCATCTTTCATTCTGACATTTTATAGAAAAGTAAAGGATTCAGGAATGATACCTATGAATTTCCACATGAAAATTACCTTGGACTGTAAAGATAAAAGATTTGGTTGACACTAATGGTACAACCTCAAGTCAGGGAAAGCCAGGCAACTCAATGCATTATTCAGTTCTGGTTGAAATTCAAAACATCCAACATCACTTATCTTCAATGCTTCTGGAAATGTATTTGCACTTAAATTTTTGAATCACAGGTACTTAAATAAAAAAAAAATTGCTAAATAATTTTTCATTTGTTCTTGCAAGGGCAAGATGATCACTTCCTAAGCTTTTTAAGAACTTTCAGTGGTACTCAGTCCATTTAAAATTCATGAGGGGAAATTGTATGTGTAATATTCACAGCTCAGGGTGCTAGCATGCTATAAAGGAATTATTCAGGTCTATTCCCCACTTTCTCTTCTGTTATATTTAGTTTATTTGGTTTTATGTTGAGCTCTTTGATCCACTTGAACTTAAGTATACAGCAGGGGGATAAATATGAATCTATTTTCCTTTTTCTGCATGCTGACATCTAGTTATACCAGCACCATTTGTTGAAGATGCTTTCAGGTTCTTCATTGTGTGGTTTTGCTTTCTTTATCAAGCATGAGGTATCCATATGCATGTATGTTTATTTCAGGGCCTTTGATTCCATTGCATTGATCAACCTGTTCTATATAAATATCATGCACTTTTGTTTTTAACCAAAATAATTTATAATAGATAAATGCCTCTTAAATATACCTGATATCTTCTGAAACTAAATGTAATGTGAACTCAATCAGTTTTTAAATCTATTTGGAACATTAAACATGATAAATGTAGAAAAAAAATCTCTTAAGAAGTTCTCAATGAAAGGAAACTGTCACAAGTTTCTGATTTGACACAAACTATTCCATCTCCATGGGATTATACACAGTGTAACTGTGGCTTTATAGAATGACTTGGATAGTATTCCTTCTGATTCTATTTTGTGGAATAGTTTGTAGAGTATTGGTATTAGGTCTTCGTCGAAGGTCTGATAGAATTGTGCACTAAACCCATCTGGTCCTGTGCTTTTTTTTTTTGGTTGGGAGACTTTAAATGACTACTTCTATTTCTTTAAGGATACTGTGATTGTTTAGATGGTTTTTCTGATCCTAATTTAACTTTGGTATTTGGTATCTGTCTAGAAAATGTCCATTTCATACTGATTTTCTGGTTATTTTTGAATATAGACTATTGTAGTAAGATCTGATGATTTTTTTGAATTTCCTCAGTTTCTGTTGTTATATCTCCTTTTCATTTCTTTTTCAAGGCACTCAGAGCTATGACTTTCCCCCTTAACACAGCTTTCATTGTGTCCCATAAGTTTGGGTAGATGTTGTGCCTTCATTATGACTAAATTCTAAAGTCTTTAACTTCTTTCTTTATTTTTTCCTTGACCAAGATATTGAATAGGGTGCTGTTCAGTTTCCATGTGATGTAGAATTTCTGTTGTTTTTGTTGCTGTTGAAGACCAGCCTTAATCTGTGGTGGTCTCATAGGATGCATGGGACTAATTCAATCTACTTATATCTGTTGAGGCCTATTTTGTGACCGATTATATGGTCAATTTTGGAGAAGGTACCGGAAGGTGCTGAAAAGAAGGTATATTCTTTTGCTTTAGGGTGAAATGTTCTAGAAATATCTGTTAATTCCATTTGGGTCATAACTTCTGTTAGTTTTCCTGTGTCTCTGTGTATTTTGTGTTTCTATGATCTGTCCATTGATGATAGTGGGGTGTTGAAGTCTCCCAGTATTATTGTATGAGGTGCAATGTGTACTTTGAGCTTTAGTAAAATTTCTTTTATAAATGAGTGTGCCCTTGCATTTGGAGCATAAATGTTCAGAATTGAAAGATCTTCTCAATAGATTTTTCCATTGATGTGTATGAAGTGTCCTTCCTTATTCTTTTTGATAATTTTTGGTTGAAAGTTGGTTTTATTCAGTATTAGAATGGCTACTCCAGCTTGTTTTTTTGAGATCATTTGCATAGAAAAATTTTTTTTCCAGCCTTTTACTCTGAGATACTGTCTGACTTTGACACTAAGGTGCATTTCCTGTATGCAGCAAAATGCTGGGTCATATTTACATATCCACTCTGTTTCTTTATGTCTTTTTCTTTTTATTGGGGAATTGAGTCCATTGACATTAAGAGATATTAGGGAATAGTGATTCGTGCTTCCTGTTATATTTGATGTTATTTATGTTTGTTTGGCTATCTTCTTTTGGGTTTGTTGAAAGAAGATTACCTTCCTCCTTTACATAGGGTATAATTTTCCCTCCTTGTTTTGGTGTTTTTCATCTGTTATCCTTTGTAAGGCTGGATTTGTGGAAAGATACTGTGGAAATTTGTATTTGTCATGTAATATCTTGTTTTCTCCATTTATGGTAATTGAGAGTGTTGCTTATGTTCTTGCCCTTGCTTCTTGTTATCTGGTTATCTCTGGTGTTAGCTGGTGTTGCTGTCTCTGACTGTGGCTTGTCCCTCCTGCAATCCCGTGTGCCATTACTCCTGGAGAGACCAGTTCTATCTGGGTATGGAGAGCTGTTGCACCAGGTCGGCTCTGGGGTGCGGATGGAAACCATAAGGATCCTGTCCCCAGCTGTTCCTTGGTTCCTGTGTTCTGATGGCTCTGTGTGGGTCCCTCTTCGGCTAGGAATTTGAGGAGAAGTGGGGGTCTTCCCTGTGCTCACAGGCATGTCTGCACTCTTGGGAGACCAGCGCTCTCTCTCAGAGGTATTTGAGTATGAAGAGCTGTGGCAAAGGACGAGCTCCAGGCACTGTGGCATAGATCAGCTCTTGGTGCAGATGGAAACTGAGGATCCTCATCACATACTTTTATTACTATTGCCCTATAGTACAGCTGGAATTTAGGGTATGATGATACCTCCAGAAGTACTTTTACCATACAGGATTTTTTTTTCAGTTAGTGTGTGTGTGTGTGTGTGTGTGTGTGTGTGTGTGTGTGTTTCAATATGAAGTTGAAATTTTTTCTTGCAAGCTCTCTAAGGAATTTTGTTGTAATTTCAATGAACATGTAGATTGTTTTTGGTTAAATTGCCATTTGTTACCATGGTAATCCTACTGAGCCATTAGCATGGGAGATTTTTCCACCCACTGCTATATTGTTCATTTATTTCCTCAGAGACAAATTTCTTGTCATATAGGTCTTTCACTTGCTTGGTTAGATTTACATATAATATTTTATATTCATGGCTGTTGTGAAGGGTTTTGTTTCCCTGATTTTTTTTTCTCAGCCCATTTATTGTGTGTATAAAGAAGGGCTATAGAAACATTTTGCTTACAAGTGTTTATCTGCAGCTAAAGTTCTTTGGTAGAATTTTGGGGTAACTTCTGTATACTATCATATCATGTGAAAATCGTGAATTGTGACTTATTATTTTCTAATTTTTATCTACTTTATTTGTCACATTGTCAGAACTTCCAGCAGTATGTTGAAGAGATACTGAGAAAATGAACAGGCTTTCCTTGCCTGAGATTTTAGTGGAATTGCTTTAAGTTTCTCTAAATTTAAATTGATGTTGGCTATTTGCATGTTGTATAGTATGTTTATTATGCTTAGGCATGCACCTTGTATCCCTGATCTCTCCAAGGATTTTTATCATGAAAGGCTGTTAGATTATGTCAATGCTTTTTTAGCATCTAATGAGATGATCACTTGTTTATTTTTTCAGTTTATTGATATGGTAGATTATATTAATGGATTTTCAGATATTGAATCACCCTGTTTTCCCTGAGATTAACACTACTTGTTCATAGTGGATGATATTTTTAATGTGTACTTGGATTATGTTTGTGCATCTTATTAAATATTTTGGTATTGATGTTCATAATGGCAATTGGTGTGAAATTCTCTGTTCAGTACTTGTGTACTTTAGATGTCAGCATGATTATGCTCTCATAGAATAAATTTTGTAACTTTCTTTCTGCTTCTGTTTTGTGGAATAGTTTGAGGAGTATTGGTGTTATCTCTTCTTTAAAAATCTGATAAATTTCTCTGCTAAAACCATCTGTCCCTGGGCTTTTTTGCTTGAGAGACTTTTAATGACTACTTCTATTTTCTTAGGGCTATACAACTATTTAAATATTTTCCATGATTTTGGCATATTTTGTAAGTAGTATCTATCTCAAAAACCATCCATTTCTTTTAGATTTCCCAATTTTGTGGAGTGCAGGCTTTTGCAGGAAGACTTATGCTGGAATTCAACAACAGAAACCAAAGAAAAACTACAAACTCATGGATACTAAACTCTCTACCACTGTGTATAAAGAAAGAAATCAAAGTCTTTCTAGAATTCAATAAAAATTAAAGCACAACATACCCAAACTTCTGGGACCCAATAAAAGTAGTGGTAAGTGGAAGCTTTATAAAACTAAGTATGTTCATATAGAAATTGAAAATATCTTACAATAGCAACTTAACAGTATACCTTTCAACTCTGGTGCAGAAAGAAGAATAAAGGCCCAAGAGAAGTAAACAGCAGTGCTGAAATCAGAAATCAGAAAGAAAGAACAATACAAAGAGTCAACAAAACCAATAAATGTCTTTTTTAATAAATCAACAAGGTAAAAATATCCTTAGCCAAGCTAACTAAATGGCAGAGAGATAATATTCAAACAGACAATATCAAAGATGAAAAGGGAGACATAACAACAGACATTGAAGAAATTAAAAAAAAAAATATGTCCTACTTCAAAAGCCCATGTGTTTTTATACATTTCTGGAAATTGCGTAAGGTTGCAGGTCTCAAAAGAGTTCAGAAATCTAGCCTAGTTCACACAAACTATGCATTCCTCATGACTCCACTTCTTCCTTATCACAAACTCTGTGTTTCACTTCCAGATATAGCTTTTCCTCTGTTTCAGTCCATAAATGAAGGAAGTTAACTAAGAAAAATACTCTCTTTACACTTACATTTGATGAACACAGTTCTCCAGGAAACTAGCTATACAAAGATTGTGCAGGTTTCTTTTGAATAAAGGACACAATGGTGGGGAGGACACTGTGTGCTATTCTCAAAACCCATGATAATTAACTTTGTCTGTCTTCTCCAGGGGTTTAGAATCAAGATATAAATAAATTTCCATGCATGTCTGTAAGGGAGTTTGTAGGTTAGTACAACTGAGGTGGTAAAACCTATCTTTATTATGAATAATATCATCTAATGGACTGGGGTCCTAGACTGAAGAAAAGGAAAACGTGAGCTGAGTTCCAGTCACTGTTACTTTCTTCTTTCTGAATGCAGATGGCATGTGACCAGCTGCCTTCTCTTCTTGCTATTGATTTTTCTCATAGTAGATAGTACCTACAACTGTGAGCCAAAATAAACCCTTCCTTGCTTAAATTGTTTTTGTCAGATATTTTTTGTCACAGCAAGGAGCTAAGGAGCTAAGAGAATACTCTACAGTTCAAGTGAAAATAGTATGCTTCTAATGTACCTTGTGGTCTAAGAAATTCCTGTTAATAAAATTGTTAGTAAACAATTTATAATCTATGAATCAACAAATTATAATCTCTTGAGTCAACAAGTTATAATCTATGTTGTCATTTCTGGAATCTCAGCCAATCCTGAATAAGCTTTAGTTTAGCTGTGCCTCTGGACAAAGTTATTTGGTGACATGATGTTCTCTAAAGAGAGTCACTGCCAAATGTGCACTGTTGAATGAGCAATGTTTTTTCAGAGCCAACATAATCACCATCCATTCACTCTTTTTATTCCAAAATGGCATTTCTATAAAGACTATGCTACTAGGATCAAAGGTAAAGGTGTCTATATAATTCTGATATTTCTTCCTGTCTGGGGTCATGGGTATATCTGAGATAATTCTAAAGCTGAAGTACTCATCTATTAGTTACAGATGCCTTTAGAAGCAGGACACTTTGGAAAGAGTATCCTTGAGCTCTGGGTAAAATTTTGAGTTAAGAACCTTTATGTTGATAATAATGAATCAATCACCATCTACACAGAATTCTCTTTCTCCCCCCTCTTGCTATCCGTGTGTGTGTGTGTGTGTGTGTGTGTGTGTGTGTGTGTGTGTGTATGAAGTAAATAGATAAACCCAGCTATACCACTCCTGGGCATATACTCCAAATATGCTCCAACATATAACAAAGACACATGCTCTCAACTATGTTCATAGCAGTCTTGTTTATAAAATCCAGAAGCTGGAAAGAACCTAGACATCCTTCAACAGAGAAATTGATACAGAAAATGTGGTGCATTTACACAATATAGTAATTCTCAGCTGTTAAAAACTATGCTTTCATGAAATTCTTAGGCAAATGGATAAAACTAGAAAATATCATCCTGAGTGAGGTAATCCATTCACAAAAAAAACCACACATGATATGCATTCACTGATAAATGGATATTAGCCCAAAAGCTCGGGAATACCCAAGATACAATTCAACAACCACATGAATCTCAAGAAGAAGGAAGACCAAAGTGTGGATGCTTCTGTCTTTCTTAGAAGGGGGTACAAAATACTCATGGAAGGAAATATGGAGACAAAGTATGGAGCAGAGGCAGAAGGAAAAGCCATCCAGAGACTGCCTTACCTAGGGATCCATCCTGTACACAGACACTGAACCCAGACACTATTGCAGATGCCAAGAAGTGCTTGCTGAAAGAAGCCTGATATAGCTGTCTCCTGAGAGGCTCTGCCAGAACCTGACAAATACAGAGGAGGATGCTTGCAGCCAACCATTGGACTGAGCACTAGGTCCCCAATGGTGGAGTTAGAGAAATGACTGAAGGAGCCGAATGTTTTCCCATATCAAGAACAACAATACCAATCAGCCAGACCCCCTAGAGCACCCAGGGACTAAACCACCATCCCAAGAGTACATATAGAGGGACCAATGTCTCCAGTCGCATATGTAACAGAGGATGGCTTATTGGACATCAATAAGAGGAAAGGCCCTTGGTCATCTGAAGGCTTGATGCCCCATTGTAGGGGAATGCCAGAACAGTGAAGTAGGAGTGGTTGGTTGGGTTAGTCAGGGAGTACCCTCATAGAAGCAGGGTGAGTGGGAGGGGTATAGGAGGTTTCTGGACAGGAAACTGGGAATGGGGATAACATTTGAAATGTAAATAAATAAAATATTCATTTAAAAATAAAGGAAGAAATTGGTGCTGATAGTAAAGTTCATAGCACTAAGTCTGTACATAAAAAAATTAAAAAGGATTGTGTCAGAACTCCTGTCCTGGTCTCTTGCTTTGTTCTCTCCAGAGAAGATGAGCTACCCACCTGCTCCATCACCTTCTCCACAAAATACTGGTTCCTGGGCTCTGTGCAGTCTCCCAGCCAGCGGGTTCAGCCTGCCAGCAGGGCAGCCAGTGTCTATGCAGGTGCTGGGGTCTCTGGGTCTTGGATATCCATGTTCTGTTCTGTCTGTGGTGGCTCTGTGGGGTTTGCAGGCCTGGTGGGAATGGAGGGATCCAGACCTTGAAGGAGACCATGCAAGACCTGAACGGCCTGAACAACCTGAATGATACAAAATGAAGAGCCTAGATACTGAGAACAGGAGATTGGAGGGCAAAATCTGGAAACATCTGGAAAAGAAGGGACCCGAGGGCATCAGAGCCTGGGGCCACTACTTCAAAACCATTGAAGACCTGAGGGCTCAGATCTCTACGAATTCTATGGGCAATGCCCACTCTATCTTGCACATCGACAATGCATATCTTGCGGCTGATGACTTTAAGTCAAGTATGAGACAGAACTGGCCATGATCCAGTCTGTGGAGAGCGACATCCATGGACTCCGCAAGGTGGTAGATGATAACAATATCACGAGGCTGCAGTTGGAGACAGAAAATGAAGCACTAAGAGAGGAACTGCTGTTCATGAGGAAGAACCATGAGGAGGACGTTCAAGGTCTGGAAGCCCAGATTGCCATTTCTGAGTTGATTGTGGAAGTGGATGCCCCCAAATCTCAGGACCTCAGAAATATCATGGCAGACAACCGTGCCCAATATGAAGAGCTGGCTCAGGAGGACCATGAAGAACTAACTGGTCAAGTACTGGCCTCTCTTCAAGGTCACACTTGAAGCTGAGATTGCCACCTACCACGGCTTGCTGGAGAATAGGGGAGATTTCAGTCTCAATGATGTCCTGGACCCCAGCTCCTCCATGCAAACTGTGCAGAGGACAATGACCCAAAAAGTCGTAGATAACAAAGTGGTGACTGAGACCAATGACACCAGAGGTCTGAGGCACTGAGGCTAATAAGAAGGGAACTCCTGGGGCCTGAGGGACCAATAAAAGGTGAGAGCTCCAGAAAGAAAGAAAGAAAGAAAGAAAGAAAGAAAGAAAGAGGAGTGATCTCATACTAGCAACTAACACCTCATTTGAACCCTGTAGATGAACACAATGTAGAACACTCAAAAGGATTTGATGGCAAGAAATAATCAAACTGAGAGCTGACATCAATAAAGAAGAAAGAAAGAGAATACTACAAAAAAAAAATCAATGTATCTAAGAGTTAGTTCTTTAAATAAATCTACAGGATAAACAAACCCTTATCCAAGCTAACTACCACTCAAGGAGAAGATATCCAAGTTAACAAAATCATAAACAAAACGGGGTTAGAGCAATAGACATTGGAGAAATTCAAAGAATCATTAGTTCATATATTAAAAAGCTTTACTCCACAAATTTGAAAAATATTCAATAAATTGATAATTTTCTCAACATATAACACTTACCAAAGTTAAATAATGACCAAATAAACAATTTAAACAGACCTAAAACAACTAAAGAAATAAAAGCAGTCATTAAAATTTTCCCAACCAAAAATGGTTCAGGTCAAGAATATTTTATTGTTGAATTATAACAGATTTTCAAATAAGAAATAAAGCCAATACATCTTAAATTATTATACAAAATAAAAAGATAAGGAACGTTGCCAAATTCATTTTATGAGGCCACAGTCACCTTATACACTAGCCACACAAAGATTGAACTAAGCAAAGGAATACAAAATTACACAATAAAACGTTTGCAAACCAAACTCAAGAACATGCCAGAAAATATCCTATGATAAATTAGGCTTCATCAAAGAGACACAATATACAAAGAACAAATAAATACAAAACACTTTATAAACAAGCTGAAAGAAGAAAAACTGTGACCATATTACGCACCAAAAATGACTTTAATAAAATCTAGTACCCCTTCATGATAAAAGTCCTGGAAAAATTAGGTACCTAAGGAGATCCTAAACATAAAAAAAGGCAAAGGACATAAAGTCTGTTGAATATATCAATTTAAATGTGTAGGAACTCAAAGCAATTCCATTAAAATCAGGATCAAGGAAAGAGTTCCCATTCTCTCCATGTCCATTAAATCTAATACTTAAAGTTTTACTTAGAGCAATAAGACAACTGAAGGAGATCAGGGGTATAAAAATCGGAAAAGAAGAAGTCAAAGCATCTGTATTTGCAGATGATATATTACTATATACAAGTGATCTGAAAAATTCCACTAGGAAAATTCTACAACTGATAACCACTTTAAATAAATAAAGTAGCTCGATAAAAGATTAATTAACAAAAATCTGTAGCCCTCCTATATACAAATGATCAAGGAACTGAGAAAGAAATCCGAGAAACACCACCTTTCAAAATAGCCTCAAATAATATAAAATATTTTGGGATAACCCTAACCAAGCAAGTGAAAGATTTATATCATAAGAACGTTCAGTTATTGAAGAAAGAAATTTAAGAAGATATCAGAAGATGGAAAGGTCTCCCAAGCTCATGGATCACAATGATTATCATAGTAAAAATAAGCATGCTACCAAAAGCAATTATAGATTCAATACCACCCTCAACAAAATTCCAACAGATTACTTAACAGAGTTTGCAAGGACAATTATCAACTTCATATAAAAAAACAAACAAACAAAAAACAAAAACTCAAAATAGCTAAATCAATCTTGAATAATACAGGAACTAGTGGGGTATCACCATCCCTGACCTCAAGCTCTGCTCCAGATCTATAGAAATAAAAATTAAATGGTATTGACTCTAAACCAGACAAGATAACCAATGTAACTTACCTGAAAAACAAATGTAAATTCACATAACTATAGATTCTTGATATTGACAAAGAAACCATAAAAACACAGTGGAAAATACAAAACCTGTTAAACAATTGGTCAACTTAGATGTCTGCACGTAGACACATACAATTAGTTCCTTACTCACTAATCTGCTCACAATTTAAATTCACGTGGATCAAAAACTTCAACACAAAACCAAACACACTGAACCTGCTTGAAGAAAAAGTTGGGATATCCCTGAACTGTTTTACATGACATTTTCTGAGCAGAACACTTACAGAACATTTCTGGACATCAAAAGTAGACAGAAAACTATTATTTAACTTTCTATTAATTAGGATTTTTGCATAAGATGACAAGGTAGAGCCTGCTTCTCTGTGGTACAGTAAGTGAAAAGACTAGATAAAAATAAATAGATTGTATTAGTCAAAGAGAAAGAAAAGAACATCAGAAATATATATGTATATTAGATAGGACATAGAAAAATGTGAGAGCAAGAAGACAGAAAAGAATATAACAAGGCGAGATCCTTAAATCTTCTGCAGAAAAGCTATCCAGAAAGCCTTCCTAGTTGTTTTCAAAGCATGCTACACTGCCCATATTATGTTTTCATCAGAGTATTAACCAAAACCACAAGGAACATTATTGAACATAGAGAAAAAACTCAGAGCAATGGTATTAAAATTAGGTGCAAGACATGATTATACACTATCCACATTTTAAAATTTTGTGTTTGAAGCACTCGCTGGAGCAACTATGCAAGAGAAAGGAAATAATATTCATATGAAAAGAAGAAATCAATCCTAGATAGTCCAGAGACATAGGCAGAAAGCTAATAGTATTATTTTGCTGATAAAACACAGCAATAAAATGATTCATAATGATATACTGGTATACCTGTAGATCACAGCCATGCTCAGTCCATAATAGAGAAACATCTTCTTGTAGTAGATAGTTGTTAACAGAGATCCCCATCTAGACAATCTGCGCACAGAGAAAGACTTTGAAATTCTCAGTTTTAAGTGGAATTTCTTTGCTAAACCCCTCTATTCAAGGTTTAGTGATCTATGGAGAAAAGAAGGATTCAAGACTGTAAGAGCTAGAGGAAACAGTGTCTTACAGATATAACAGGACTCATACATTCCCCAAAACTGTAGCATCAGGCACAAAACCTGCCTAGGTTTAAGGCAGATGAGTCCCAGCACTGACTGAGTGGAGGAAGTGGACATTGGGTCTTAACCATAACTAAGAAATTATCTACAACTGAAATCCTCTGACAAAGGGAGTATTGATTTTCAGTTTTCTCAAATGGATTGTTACCATCAGCAATACACTGTGGCTATCTCCAGGCTCAAGAATACTTGAGTAATGTAAAATGAACTCAGTGGTACCTTTTTTGGGGGTTGGAGGCTGTTTGTTTGTTTTTGTTATTGTTGTTGTTGAGTTCTTTTTCTTTTTTGGCATTTTTAAGCTATGATCTCTTGCTTATTTATTTTGATCTCCATTTTTGTGTATTTGGAGTTTAATTCCTTTCTTGTTATTTGAGACAGAGAGAGACAGAGAGAGACAGAGAGAGAGAGAGAGAGAGAGAGAGAGAGAGAGAGAGAGAGAGAGAAATTGAGCCTCACATCAATGTGGTGCACTGGAGCAGGAATTGCAGGTGGGGTTGGGACCTACCTATGCATGTGCTAAAAATTGAACTGGAATCAACTACAAGAAAAGAACATGCTCTTAATCACTCAGCCATTTCTCTGTACTCTACATCTCAACATCTTTATTTGCTGATATATTATAAAATGTCTGTATCTTACTACTACGAATAAAACTATATTATGAAGATAGCTGGCTTTAATTTTCTATAAAAATTCATGAAAACCAGCATATAGCATATGTTTCTCAGCAATTTTCAATATCTGTGTAGTTTGAGATTATGGGTAACATTCATTTTTTTAAAAAAATATATACTTTATTATTTAAGCATATTATTTTGGAATTTTTGTTTGCCTTCTCTTTGTATTTATATTTTTATATATTTAAATACTTCATATTCTAATCACATTCAATTTTACATACATTATATCACTGAAAAATTTATCAAAAATGAGAGTAGAGGTGCCCTGGAGCGACAATTTAAAGAGAAGACTCTTGAAGAAGACCTGAGTGAGGTCATTAGGATCTCTGTCTAGTGGATCACAGCTGCCTGTAACTCTAGCTACAAGATATCTCATCGCCTTTCCTGACCTATGTGACATCCATATGAATGTACACACATGGGCATGTGCACAGAAATATTCACAGACAATGCATATATCATAATTTAAAACACAATAAATCTTATGAGTTAGAATGCTAGGATTCATATTGTTAGTGTAACAGAAAATAGTATATGCTTTGTATTTATTCTGTAAATGTCTATATATTACTGAGCTTTTTCTCTTCCAAAATAGAAATAATGTCAAGATGACCAGCATGTAAAGAAGAAAACACCTATCAATGGAAGATGATCTAAGTATGAACTGTGCTACACGAGGTTAATTCTTCAAATGTAAAATATGCTAAAATTGATATAAGAAAATTTCAGAATAGCATGTCATATTAATGAAGGCAGATGATATAGATGACCTTATAAAAGTGACATTTTTTTCTTCCTACTATGGTTCATTTTAATAATGGTGGTTCTGTGACATTCATTATAGTCACTGTGTATAATACTATACAATGTTTAGACTATATTAGCTTGAATTTTGTGTTATGTATACTCAAAACCTCTTTCCTATTTAATTTCCTTATTATACACAAGCCCACTTTGGCAGGTCAAGTGACTTTCCCTAGATCAAACAAGTAATGAAGGAGAACTACTTTGGTTTTGATACCAGTTTTCTAAGCTTTTTAGCTTCAACTTACTTTCATCTGTCAGAACACATCAGCATCCTTGTTCCTACAGAAGATATAGAATACTAAAGTAAATTTAGCAGTACAAGGCTCTCATTAACTTTCCAGTTCCTAAAAGCATTATGGTACTCAGGCTGCAAACTCACTTTTGATGGCCAGCCAAATTCACTAGACTTTTTTCTCCAAAAAGAAGGAAAAAAGGTGCATGTTTCAGCTTGAGTTTTGATTTTATTTTTATTCTGTAAGATCACCTCTTTATTCACTGGAATATCTTAATACCAGTTAATTCCCCACCCAATTCTTGTGGAGTTTGCCATATTTATAATTATTTAAAAGATCTTATTTTTATAATATGCTGAGCAAAGATAATTTTTCTAAACATTCATAGAAATAGAATCTGTACTTTCTGCTACTGAATACATGGGGCAGGATTCTATTTCCAGCAATCACTAACTTTGCCGATGTGGTCAGGGTCTATTAGGTTTTTCAAACTTTGGTTTCTTTATCTTTAAAATAGAGACAATTCCTACTTTATGGCTATTATATGAATCCTAGGAAACATTGCAAGAATTTATCTGTCACCGAGTGAAGAAAACCAGATGGAAGTTTAAAATTTCATGAGACTCCGATGGTGATATTTTGAACCACATCTGTTGAATCAAATAAATTCACTAATCCCATGAGCATGTTGGGTACCTGCCTCAATTGTTTAATTTACTGAATGAAAGACACATATACAGTCTTTGTATTTAATGTGCCTTAACAACACAATAGCTGGGTCACTGTCTAACCACCATGCAGTTAATCCTGAGTTACTACTTACTAAATTTTGTTTTTTATCTTAGCTGCTCTGGACCCAGAGGGCTGTTCAACTGGGCTGAGCTCTCCTGACTACTTCACATGGTGGCCTTTCCTCTCTGCCCTGCATGTCTCAGGCATCTCTCCTCTCTTTCTTGTCTCAAGCCTGAGCAATCCTCAAAGTCCCACTTCTGTATGCCCTAACCAGCCATTGGTTGCTGGCATCTCTACTCAACAAGGAGCATATTATAGAAACATTTGCATTTGTTGCTTACAACAACAGCTCACCTTGGTTAATTTTACTATTTGTCAATGACTAGATCAAGGAATTAAACAAATGTAACTGCTACAGAAGGAAGTGTCTGACCTGAACAAAAGCCTTTTATTTAAAGACTGCATGTAATTCAGACATCTCTTGTCAGCTTGTATCACACAGAGCTTTTTGACAGAGGTGATAATGTAAGAGACAATAAAGGCATAAATCAGAACTCACTTATTTCAGTCCTGCCTGCAGCAAGGACATACTCAGAAATGATGCTTTAGGGTCCTGGCCCTACCTGACTAGTTTCTCTATTATGTTCTCATCACAAAGACAACTACACAGGTTCCACACATGAGACAACTTGTTACAAAATAAATTATATATATATATTTGAGTATCCTCTGCCTAGGAACTGGACAATTAGACTCTCCTTCTAATCATATGGAAGCCAGTCTTCTTCAAGCTGCCTTTGGAACAAGAGGTCAAACACTCAGCTCCTCAGGCCCCGTGTTTGCCTGGATGTTTCCATGTTCCCACCTTGATGATAATTGACTGAACCGCTGAACCTGTAAGCCAGCCCCAGTTAAATGTTTTTTATAAGACTTGCCTTGGTCATGGTGTCTGTTCACAGCCAAAAAATCCTAACTAAGACAAGTAGTATTTGCTTTTACTCTAGGTCAGTGGGTTATCTAATCTCATATTAATGGTCAACTAAGCAGTGTTTTGTATAAGTTTTGTCACATGGAGTGTGCTGTAATATTGTTTAGTGAGTCACAAAAACTTTGAAGACAATTGTACTAGCTTTCCAGCCAGCAGTGTACCACTGTAGATGGAAGAGTTTGTAGCTGAGTGGGTGTTTAAGTTTCTCCTTTAGTAGTGAGAAAAGAATCTCCACTTACCAAGAAAACTAGCATATAGGCATGAAGATCTAAGTAGGCATCATCAGAACTTCTCTGTGCTACTGACTTATATAGTTGTTTTTATTAGCAATAGGGCCTTGCCTCTCATTTGTGAAGAGCAACCTGTAGCCTCAGCAACAGCCTGGGTTGTTTGACAATTTTACTTAGATTGCCCTCATATTTGTATATGTCTTGGGAACCTTCCACTGTTTTAGATTTCCATACTGACACTCAAATGACCCTTAATTTGAACTCTTTCCTATATTCTTTTCCTTCTTCCTCCCATTTTATTGTCACATACAAGTCTGCATACTCACCCATCTGTAACAGTCTATATTTTAGGCATTTTATTGCTGAAATGGAACATCATGACTGAAAGGCAAGTTAGGGAAAAAAGAGGTTTATTTGACTTTCATTTCCATATTGCTTCTCATTATTGAAAGAACTCAGAACAGGAACTAAAACAGGATAGGATCCTTGATGCAGGACCTAGTACACAGCCATGGAGAGGTACTGATTACTAGATTGCTTTCCCTCACTTGCTCAGCTTATTTTGTTAAAGAACTCAGGACCCATAGATGACTCCACCACAGAGAATTAGACTCCACCCACAGAGAATTAACCCCCATACCCCCACTGATCACTAATTGAGAAAATGTCTTACAGCTGAATCTCATGGAAGCAATTAAGGAACTGAGGCTCCTCCCTCTGTGATGGCTAGCTTGTGTCAAGTTAACACAAAACAAGCCAATGAAATATTGTATTTCCCCTTCTTAGGGAGATTTATTCTTCCCATCAGTCTATCAGTCTGTATTTCACTTCTGTGGTTCTATGGGTTATAGCTTGGTTATCATAAATTTAACAGCTAATATGCACATATGAGTGCATACATACCATATTTGTCTTTCAGGGCCTGAGTTGTCACACACAAGATGATTTTTTTTTTCTAATTCCATCCCTTCACCAGTAAATTCCATGCCTTTTTTTTTTTCAGCTTAATAATACTCCATTGTTTAAAATTACCAAAGTTTCTTTATCCATTCGTTTTTTTAGGGACACCTATGTTGTTTCTATTCTTTACCTATTATAACTAGATACATACTAAACATGGTATAGCATGTATCCCAGGGGTAAGATAAGGCATCCTTTAGGTAATGTTACCAACTGCTGGATCTTGATGTAGACTAATACCTATTTTCCTGAGAGACCACCACACTGATTTCCAAAGTACTTCTGTAAGTTTTTACTTCCACTATCAAGGAAAAAGTGTGTCTCTGACCTTACATTCACTTGCATGAGCTGTCACTTGTTTTATTGATCCTAGCCATTTTGATGCATGCAATATGAAATGTCAAAGTACTTTTGATGTCTTCCCAATGACTAGGGATGTTGAATATTTCTTTAATTCTCAAAACTCAGCCGTTTGAGTTTTCAAAATTTTGTTTGGAGCTATCTTCCATTTTTTAAATTGGGTTATTTGCTTTCTTATTTTTCCTTTTTAAACATTTATTCTTTAATCTTTTGTTATAGTCCAGATTTTATCCCACTCCTAGTTAAACCTCTGACTATTCCACATCCAATACCTCCTGGCCGCTTTCCAGCCGTGTCTTCAAGAGGATGTCCCTACCCCAACCCCCACCCCACCAAATCTTCTCAGTCTCTGGGGCCTCAAATCTATTGAGAATTAGGTACATCTTCTCTGACTGAGTCCAGACCTGGCAGCCCTCTGCTGTATATGTGTAAGGGGCCTCATATCAGCTGGTGCATATTGTCTGCTTGGTGATTCAGTATCTGAGAGATCCTGGGGGACAAGGTTATCTGAGAATGCTGGTCTTCCGATAGGAACACCCTCCTCTTTAGCTTCTTCCAGCTTTTCCCAAATTCAACACCTGGGGTCATCAACTTCTGTCCATGTGTTAGATATAAATATATGCATTGAAATCTTTCAGCTGCTTGTTGGGCCTTTCCTAGGACAGTCATAATAAGCCCCTGTTTGTAAGCATACCATAGCCTCAGAAATAGTGTCAGGGCCTGTGGCCTCCCCTTGAGCTTGATCCAAATTTGGGTCTGTCACTAGACCTCCTATTCATCAGGCTCTTCTCCATTTTTGTCCCTTCAGTTCTTACAAACAGGAACAGTTCTTGGTCAAAGTTTCTAACTGTTGGATGGCAACCCCATCCCTCCATTTGATGCCCTATCATTCTACTGGAGGTGTACTCTACATGTTCCCTTTCCCAATTGTAGGGCATTTCATGTGTGATCCCTCCCTTTGAGACCTGAGATTCTCTCACCTCCCAGGTCTCTGGTATATTCTAAAGGGTTCCCCCATTTTCTCCCTAAGGTTGCCTGTTTCCATTCTTTCTGTTGGCCCTCATGGCTTCTATCCTGTTCACCCCACCCAATGCCTGATCATGTTCTCCTCTTCCCCTCCCTGTCACCTTTCCCATCCAAGTTCCTCCCTCCCTTTCCCTCCTCCTGTGATTACTTTTTTCTCCTTCTTAAGTTAGATTGAGGAGTCCTCACTTGGACCCATAGGCTTGTTAATCTTCTTGAGTTCTGTGGACTGTATCTTGGATATTATGTGCATTTTTTGGCTAGTATCCAATTATTAGTGAATACATAATATACATGTCCTTTTGGGGATGAGTTAAGTCACTCATAAAAGACAGAAAACTAGAAGTCTGCAATAAGTTTGTGTCTCCTGGGAATGACTGGGACATTACACCATGGTTTATTAACACTATGACTGCCTAAAGCATACCTGAACATTGATAACAGCAATAGATATTCTAATATGCAAAGGGAAATTTAGCAGGGTCTACACCTAGACAAAAACTATATGCAAATAGTAATTCTCATGATGGAAAGAGTTAGATTTTTCTAGGGATAAACTCCCAATTAATTATCCAATATCAAATAGCCATTTGAGAAAAAAGCAACATTAAATGGATTAAGAATTTTATATTTATATGTTTATAAATACACACATACACACACACAGAGAGAGAGAGAGAGAGAGAGAGAGAGAGAGAGAGAGAAGGGAATTGATAAACAGTGAGAAGGAACATGTGATTGTATGCAGGCAGGAAAACAGGAAAGGAAATTGTGTAAATGAGGTAATTATATTTTAATTAAAATTTTAAAAAATATTTTAAAATAGAGAAAGAACAATATGTAAACGAAAAGCAAATCTGAAAAAATTAATAGCATCCATTAAAAATAGTATAATATATCTTTAGTGATTATTTCAAATTCACTACACTAATATATTTCTAATATGAGTAAAAGTAGATGGTCCTATACAGGGATGTTCTGAATATATTTACATAACTTTGTTGTTCAGTAGGAAGAAAAACTTTTATATAAAAGCAGAAAACATTATCCCAATATCCCTATAGCAAGATAAGAGGCAGAAACAGGAAAATCAATAAGAAGCACATGGGCCAGCTAGTCTAGTAAGCTCAAAACATAAGCAACAGGAGAGATCTTGTCTCAAAGTTTAAAAAAAAAATGAGATGAGAGCATAAAAAGTTATACTTTTAGCCCACTTGTTCACTATGGCACATGAACCGTGCACTTGCATACACACACAAACATACATATATACATACATACATTAATGCATAGAAAATGTATGTTCCTTTTGATGAGACTGAAGGAGCAGTTAGAGGAAATGCAAATTTAGAAAATGCATTGAGTATAGAGTACTTCTTCCTTTACCTTACACGTTCTCATAGTGCATCTCAGGACCAAACAATATGAAGCCTACCTCATATGAAAAAAACACCAACAGCTAATCAGTGGGTGTTTGTGTGTTTGTAAGAATGTATCCTTCAGAACTTGGGTCATGATGGGGGTTGTGAAGACTTAAGAAAATAAGACAAATAGACCTTGTAAAGATTTCCCTTGAAGGGGCTGGATTTTCCTTTGACTTTCTGCATTGCTATTTTGTATATTATCTCACCTATTTAGTCAATAACTCTTGCCATTTACTAGAGTTATTTTAATTAACATTTACCTTTTATTCCCACCCATCTCCCTCAGAGCAAGCTTATTATAAAGTTTTGGATACTCCATTGTTCCCTATTAATCTCCTGAAGAACTCTTCCCTACAATACCTCAGTGCCACATTTCCTGACGACCTTGTTTAACCCCCCACACCTCAGCGAAGCCCAACTCTACACACTTCCCTCTGAGTCACTCACAACCACGTTTTGGTATTTGAGTCCTGAGGATACTCTCAAGAACCTAAAACCATAATATGTTTTCTCAAGTTTCCATGGTTCTCTACTCTACAGTGATTTGTAAAGTTTTACAGCTAGTTAATTCTGACAGGAAGTGAGGAAGTGAGCAAAAATATTCACCATATAGAAAATTTGCCTCTCAACAAGCTTTAACATTATTCTTATAATGCCTACTATGGTTTGAAAGTTAAATATCCCCCACAGACTCTTGCATTTATCCACTAACTCCCATCTGGTGACACAATTTGGAATGGTTTTAGAGCATTTAGGATGAACATCTTCCCTGGTGGAAGTAGCAAACTGAAAGGCTGGATAAAGATATATAATTTGTACTCATTTCCTGGTCATTTTCTGCTTCTGGACTGAGGATGTACTGGGAGCAGCTATATTTCTCCTGCAGCCATGCCTTCCCAAGCATGATAGAATATATCTTCTACAACTGCAAACCATTCCTTCCTTAAATTTCTTAAATTAAGTATCTGTGGCAACAACAGGAAAGTTACTAATATTTCATGATGTGTTTATAAAAAGATAAAGAGATATAGAATATGTTCTATAGGGGTGTGGTGAGGTATCGGGGAAGGGGTGCCTCCGCAGGCCATGTGGAGGTATTACTTCTCCCTGAGTGACCAGCCACATGACAGCATAGTATATAATAGAGCTTATTCATGGCATGGGTAGGGGAGTTGAAAGGGTAGTAGAGTCAAAGACAGGCAGAGAGACAGAGAGAGTAGGGAAATAGAGGACCCCCATGAACACATAGAGAGTGGGGGAAGAGAATGGAGAGAGGGGGGAGCAAGATAGCAAAAAGGAGCAAGAGAGCAAGAGTAAGTAGCAAGAGAGAGAAAAGGGGGCAAGCAGTCTCTTTTATAGTGGGTCAGGCCTACCTGGCTATTGCCAAGGAACTATGGGGAAGAGCATACTTGGCTATTGCCAGGTAACTGTGGGGTAGAGTTTAGACAGAATGCTAACATTTCATGTTTTAGAAAGATAACTTATTTTCCAACCAATATAGTATATGGACCATTTAAAGTTCTCAATGCAACAGATTACACTAGGGGCATCACTGAATATGATTGGCAATGGATGAGAAAAGCACATCTTAAAGGCTTTCAGGGCAGTAGAAATCTTTATCACTTGGAAATGATAAAACAGAAATGATCCCCTTATAAAGACAAGGATGCCTGCCACTGTGACATGAATCAGAGGCTAGCTATTTAAAGGAGTGGGGTTGGGAAACAGCTTTAGTTAGGCTATGTTTAAAACATCAGTACATTCTTGGAGTGGATTTTCATGTCCAATGTCTGTGTATCTATATAGTAAGATTGAACAATAAAATAAATATTAAATGAGTATAGTTCACATGTGTGTGTAAAATACTGAACATTTGTTTTCTGTTCTGGTTAGTTTTATACCAATTTGAAACAAGCTAGTGTTATTCAGGAAGAAGAAACTCAGTTCAATGGCTCTACTAGCTTGTCTGAAAGGAATGTCTTTGGCATATTTTCTTGATTAATGATTATGTGTTAGAGACTAGCTCCTTATGGGAGGTTCCATGTCTAAGTTGGTACTCCATGGTGTTCTATGAAAACAGGGTGAGGAAGTAATAGAGAGAAAACAAGAAAGCAGTGTTTCTCCATGATTCTGCCTAGTTTTCTGTCCTGCATGAGCTCTCACACTGACTTCTTTCCATGATAGACTAAGATGTGGAACTATGTTGAAATAGCCCTTTTTTACTCACAACTTTCCTTTCATATACCCATAGAAATCTCAAATAAGCTTAATATCTCACAGATAAAAATCTGCCTTTTGGAATAAAGCAAAATGAAATGTACTGTACTATGCACAAAATGAAAGCTAAATAACAGAGCCTACACCAGTCGTCAAAGATAGGTATGTGAGAATGGTGTTGAGTGATATGCCTCTTAATAAATTTTATTTATTTTTATTTATTCATTTTAAATCCCACTAACTGCTACCCTTCCCAGTTTCTCCTTTCCACAATCCCTCCCCCATCACCCCCTCTTCTCTTCTGAGAGGGTAGAGTACCATCCCTGGGTAACCCACTACTCTGGCACATAAAATCTCTGGGAAACTAGGAAAATCCTCTCCCACTGAAGACAGGCAAAGCAGCCAAGAATATATCCCACAAACAGGCAACTGCTTTTGGGATAGTTCATGCTCCAATTGTTCAGGACCCACATGAAGACTCATCTGCACATCTGCATCATACGTACAGGGAGGCTTAGTCCAGCACTCATCACTGTTTGGTTAGTGGTTCATCTCTGAGAGTCCCATGAGTCCAGGATAGCTGACTGTCTTACAGTGCAGTTCCGATTCTCTTTTTCCCACCTCTTCCATAAGAGTCCCCAAGCTCCATCTACTGTTTGGCTGTGGATCTGTACATCCCTCTAAGTCAGATGTTGGGTGGAGCCTCTCTGAAGACAGCCATGCTTGACTCCTGTCTTTAAGCATAACAATAGTGTCTAGGATCAGTGTTTTACCATGGGATGGGTCTCAAGTTGGGCCAGTTTTTGGTTGGCCATTCACCAGTCTCTGCTCCATTTGCTTTCCTTGAATTCTTTTAGAAAAGATAAATTTTGGGTTGAAAGTTTTGTGTGTGGTTTTGAGTTCCTATCGCACTTCTTGGGTTCCTGACTGGGTACAGGATGTGGCCACTTTGTGTTCCATATACCCAATGCAATGAGTCACAGCTAATAACACTCCCATTGATTCTTGAGTACATCCCATGTCTCAGGTCTCCATCAAGTCTTAAGATGTCACCCACCTCCCAGCCCTGTCATTTGCATGTTTCCACTAATTCTCATAGGCATCTGGCCATCTCTCCTGTCCTTCACCAAACCTGTTCCTGAACCCATCGCATTACCCTCCCCATCCCTTCCCCTATTCAGTTCCTTCCATCCATATGCCTCCTATAACTATTTTATTCCCTCTTCTAAGTGAGATTCAGATATCCTCACTAAGGCCTTGCTACTTGTTCAGATTCCTTGGATCTGTGTAGTGTAGCATGGGTGTCATGTATTTTATCACTAATATCTACTTATAAGTGATTACATACCATGCATGTTCTTTTGTATATGGTTACCTCTTTCATTATGATATCCTCAAGTTCCATCCATTTGCCTGCCAAATACATAATGTCTTTGCTTTAAACAGCTGAACAGTATTCTATTATGTACTACAATATACTGTGCATTCAAAATGTACCACACTTTCTTTAACCAATCTATAGTTGAAAAACATCTAACTTGTTTCCAGTTTCTGGTGATTACAAATAAGACTACTATGAACATAGTTGAGCAACCATCTTTGTGAAATGATGAAACACCTTTTGGGTATATGCCCAGAAGCAGTATAGTTGGGTCTTGAGGTAGAACTATTCCTAGCTTTCTGAGAGTCTGCCAAATTGTTTTCTGAAAGGGTTGCACAAATTTGCACTCCCACCAGCAATAAATGAATGTTCTCTTTGATTTACATCCTCAATACCACATGTTATCACTTGAGTTGCTGATCTTAAATATTTGGTCTGGTATAAGATGGAATCTGATAGTTCTTTTGATTTGCATTTCCCTGATGACTAAGGACTTTGAATATGTCTTTAAGTGATTTGTGGCCATTTGAGATTCCTCTATTGAGAATTCTCTGTTTAGCTTATGTACCCCCCTTTTTAAAATTAGGTTATTTAGGTTGTTGTTGTCTAACTTTTTAAGTTCTTTATAAATTTTGGAAACAAGTCCTTTGTCAGATAAAGATTTGGAGAAGAGTTTTTCTCAATGTATTGGCTGCCATTTTGTCTTATTGACAGTGTCCTTTGCCTTACAAAAGCTTTTTAGTTTTATGAAGTATCATATGTCAATTTTTGATTTTAGAGCTTGAGCCACTGGAATTCTGTCAAGAATGTAAATCCTGTAGCAATGAGTTCAAGTCTATTCCCTATTTTCTCTTCTATTACATTCAGTGTATTGGGATTTATGTTGAAGCCTTTGATCCCCTTTGACTTGAATTTTCTGCAGGCAGAGCAATATGGATGTATTTGCATTTGAATACATGCAGACTTCCAGTTAGACCAGTACCATTTGTTGAAGATGCTTTCCATTTTCAACTGTATTGTTTTTAAAGTTTTGTCAAAATTGAAATGTCCATAGGTGTGTGAGTTTATTTTAGGGTTATTGATTAAACTGCATCGATCAAACTATCTATTCATATACCAAAACCATGCCATTTTATTGTTGATGCTCTACAGTATATCTTGTGGTCAGGGATGGTGATAATGGGGTCAGATTTTTGTTTGTTTGGTTGGTTAGTTTGTTTTGTTTTGTTTTTGCTATCCTATTTTGTTTTTCCATATGAAGTTGAGATGTACTCTGTCAAAATCTGTAAAAACAATTGTTAGAATTTTGATGGCAATTGCATTGAATACTGCTTTTGGTAAGATGGCAATTTTTATTATGTTAATTCTACTGATCCATGAACATGGAAAATATTTCCATCTTAAGACATCTTCCTATATTTTTTGTTTTAGCAACTTATAGTTCTTGTCATATAGGTCCTTCCCTTATCTTGGTAAAGTTACACCAAGATATTTGGCTATGGTAAAGGATGCTGTTTCAGCAATTTTTTTCTTAGTCCATTTATAATTAGTATAAAGGGCTATTGATTTCTTTGAGTTAATTTAGTTTCTAGATAATTTGTTGAAGGTGTTTTTCTGTTGTAGGATTTTTCTGGTAGAACTTTTGGGGTCACTTATCTATACTATCATATCACTCACAAATAGCAATATATTGAATTCTTCCTTTCCAATTTGTATCCTTTTGATCTCCTTTTGCTGTCTTATTGCTCTGGCTAGAATTCCAAGTACTATATTGAAGAGAGAGAGAGAGAGAGAGACAGAGACAGAGACAGAGACAGAGACAGGAGAGAGAGAGACAGAGAGAGACAGAGAGAGACAGAGAGAGGAGAGAGAGACAGAGAGAGACAGAGAGAGACAGAGACAGAGACAGAGAGAAGAGAGAGAGACACACTGACTTTTCTTGTTCCTGATTTCAGTCTAATTGCTTTAAGTTTGTCTCCATTTACTTTGAAATCAGCTATTGTCCTATTGCATATTGCTTTTATTATGCTTAGGTATATGTCTTAAATCCCTGATCTCTTTAATACTTTTAACATGAAAAGCATGTGGATTTTGTCAAAGGCTTTTTCAGCATGAAATGAAATGGTCATGTGATTTTTTTCAGTTTGTATACATGGTTGGTTATATATGGATTTTCATATATTGGCCCATCCTTGAATCTCTGAGATGAAGCCTACTTAATGATGGTAGATGATGTTTGTGGTGTGTTCCTGGACTATTTACTTTTTACATCAATTTTTGTAAGAGGAACTGGTCTGAAATACTCTTTTGTTGTTGAGTCTCTGTGACTGTGGCACCATAGTATGAGTTTGGCAATGTGCCTTCTGTTTCTATTTTGTGGAACAGTTTGAGGAGTACTGGAATTAGCTCTTCTTTGGAATTCTGTTAAATTTCTGTACTAAAAGCTTCTGACCCTGGCCTTTTTGGGTTGGGAGATTGTCGATGACAGCTTCTATTGCCTAAGGTGTAATATGGCTCTTTAAATATTTACCTGATCTTGATTTAAGTTTAGTAATTAATATATGTCTAGAAGAAATGTCCATTTTGTTAAGAATTGTAAAGTTGTCCAAGTACACACTTTTGAAGTAAGATCTGATGATTCTTTAAATTTCCTCAGTGTCTTTTGTTACTTCTCTTCTTTCATTTCTGATTTGGTTTATTTGTATACCCTATTTTCTTTATTTTGGCTAGGGTTTGTATATTATGTTGATTTTCTCAAAGAACCATCTCTTGTTTTTGTTGACTCATTTTATTGTCCTCTTTGTATCTAACTGATTGATTTCAGCCTTCTACTCCTTGTAAGTGTGCTTGATATTTTTCTTTCTTTCTTTGTTTCTTATTGTTTTGTCCCCCCCCCCACACACACATAGAGCTTTCAGGTTTACCTTAAATTGCTATTATGAGAACTTTCTAATTTCTTTATAGAGGCACTTAGTGCCATGAACTTTTCCCTTAGCAGTACTTTCATTATGTCCCACAAACGTTTGTATATTGAGTCTTCATTTTAATTGGGGCCTAGAAAGACTTTAATTTCTCTCTCTCTCTCTCTCTCTCTCTCTCTCTCTCTCTCTCTCTCTCTGTTTCTTCACTGACCCAGTGATCACTGAGTAGAAAGTTGTTCAAGTCCCATGAGTATGTAGGCTTTTCAGTGTTTCTTTTGTTGTTAAAATCAACTTTAATCCACAGTGGTCTGATACAAGGCTTTATTTCTGTTTTCTTGTATTTAGTGAGGCTTGGCTTTTGACCAACTATATGTTCAATTTTGGAGAAGAATCCATGAAGTGCTAATGCTAAGAAGAAAGTATATTATTTTTCTTTGGTTGAAAAATTCTATAGATGTCTGTTATGGCCATTTGATTAATAATGTCCTTTAGTTGCATTATTTCTCTGTTTAGATTTTATCTGGATGATATGATAATTGGTGAGAGTGGGATGTTGCTGTCTCTCACTGTTAGTGTTTGAGGTTTGATGTGGAATTTAAGCTTTAAAAATGTTTCTTTTATAAATATGTGTGCCCCAGTGTTTGAGGATGTTGATGCTCAGAACTGAGATATCTTCTTGGTAGAATTTTCCTTTGAAGAGTATGAAGTATCCTTCCCTGTCAAATCAAAAATTTTGATTCATTTTCACTGAAAGGTTAATTTACTAGATATTACAATGGCTACTTTAATGTGCTTCTTTGGTTATTTTGCTTAGAAAACTTTTATTCTCATCTTTTACTTTGAGGTAATATCTATCATTGCTGAAGTGTGTTTATTGCATGCAACAGAATGATAAATCCTATTTTCCCATCTATTCTGTTAGCCTGTGTCTTTATACTGGGGAATTGAGTCCATTGATGTTGAACGATATTAATGACCAGTGATTGTTGATCCTATTATTTTTGTTTTTATCTTGTTAGTGTGTGTGTGTGTGTGTGTGTGTGTGTGTGTGTATGCTTCCCTTGTTTTACTAGAATGCAATTACTTATTTCCTGTATAATCTTTGATATAGTTATCCTTCTTTATTGAATATTTCCTTTTGGTATTTTCTGTAGGGCTGGATTTGTGGATAGATATTGTTTAAATTTGGACTTGTCTTGAAATATCCTGTTTTCTCCATGTAAGGAGATTGATCATTTTGTTATATGTAGTAGTCCAGGTTTGCATCTGCGGTATTTTTTTAGACTTTACAAGATATTGTCCATGCCCTTCTAGCTTTTAGATTCTCTGTTGAGAAGTTTAGTGTAATTCTTATAGGCCTGCCTTTACAGGTTTCCTGGCCTTTTCCCCTTGCCCCCTTTAATACTCTTTCTTTGATCTGTAGATTTTGTGTATTGATTATTATGTGGTAGGAAGATTTACTTTTCTGATCCAGTTTAGTTGATATTTTATAAACTTTTTGTTTGTATACAAGCATTTCTTTCTTTAGGTTGGGAAAGTTCTCTTCTATGGTTTTATTGAAAATATTTTCTGGGCCTTGGATTTGAGACTCTACCTTCTTCTACTTCTACTATTCTTAGGTTAGGTCTTTTCATGGTATCCCATATTTCCTGGATTTTTTGTGTCAAGAATTTTTTAGATTTAACATTTTCTTTGACTGATGTATCAATTTCTTCTATTGTATCTTCCACACCTGATATTCTATATTCCATCTTCGGAATTCTGTTGGTGATGCTTACATCTATTATTCTTATTTTCTTCCCTAAGTTTTCTGTCTCCCTGATTCCTTCAGTTTGTGCTTTCTTTATTGCTTCTCTTTCCACTTTCAGGTCTTGAACAGTTTTGTTTCCTTTCCCTGTTTAATTATATTTTCCTGTATGCATTTAAGGGACTTATTTGTTCCCTCTTTAAAAACCTCTGCCTCTTATCTATTTGTCATATTACCCTGGTTTTTGTTGATTGTGATCTTTTGAGGGACTTTAGCTCTCTAGATAGCTTTGTTCCCTGGATGTTCTTGTTGTAGTAGGTATTGGCTGAGGAGTTAACCTCAATGCTTCTGTTGTGACAATCCACTGGTGGCTATCTTTGTGCTGTATTGTTACAGGTAAGCATGTCTATATGTTTTGGGATCTACAGGTATGATGAAGGAAGGCAGAAATGTAGTAGAAGAATAGAGTTGCACTGGAGACAACAGACCTGTATTGTTCAGGATCCTTAGGTATATGAAGGTGAGTGAACAAGTGGTAGAAGAATATGTTACATATCTTAAATGTATTTGGTGAGAAACTTTTGACCAAGATCCAAAAATAATTCTGGAAAAAGAAGTTATAAATATTTTGTTGTGCTCAAAAATACCTCAGATGTAGCTGTGATACCTATAAAGCTAGGATGTAAGTCTGGATGATATTTTATTTCTATAGTAGAATTAGACAATTCGATTGCTGTTAATTTTTTAAATTTCACTTTCAAACCAGCAAATAATATATATATTATATCACCATTTAATGATTGTTTTCATAACTTGAAATTCTTGTCTTGAAGTTTTAACTCCCATGGTGATGGTAGCCATACCTTATAAGAAAATAGACAACCTTGTTCCAAATAACACAAGGTGGACATATCTTGAGAAGAGACACTTAAACTTGACCTCTGGTCTCTGCAGTCCCATATATTATTTATTTAACACACATAAGAAAGCCCTATAATTCCGAAATCAGGACATCACCAACACAGAGTTTGCCAGCACCTTGACCTTTGATCTTCTTCAGAAGTATGACAAATAATTTTGAATAATGTTCTGAAAATGTGCTTTGTTTTGTATGTTTCAAATCTGATATAGCACAGGTACCCCAAAATGCAAAATATCTCAAAATGTGGGGAATTACTATTGCTGTTTGGTCAAGACAAAGTTTCATATATCACAAGTTTGCCTGCCTCAAATGTGCTAAGTAGTAGAGTATGACCTTGCATTTCTGATCATCATGTTCCCACCTCCTTGGGATGTACATCTATCAAGTAAAGGCACTACAGGGAGTATTGCATGCTTGGATGCTAAGCAAATTCTCTACCACATGAACTCACACTTTCTTTTAGCTTTTCAGTCCCAGGCACACTTAGCTGATGGATCTGTGAACAAAAGAGGAAAATGTGTGATTTAGAAACATAATATAACTTACCAGAATCCCTTCTTTCAGTCACTCTCTTTGTTTCAAAATATCTGTAACCTTCTGAACTTTTTAACACCTAAAATGAAAGCTTTCAAAAACTACAGATTCTGTATTTTTCTAACTGTAAAAGACAAAATATGATTTCATGTGGTAATTCAATATTTTAATCCTCCATCTTATAATATTCTAATCTATTGAACTATGTTGTGTGTGTGTGTGAATTTGTGCTTGTATGTGTGCATGCATATGTGTAGCATATTTATGCTCCTATGTGTGTGGGGGTGTGTGTCTACGAAGCAGAAATACCAATGTAACCTATTTTAGTGTAAACTCATGATTACCACAAATTTCCATTGCCAGTTTTTATAGCCCTCATAACAATTGAGAAGAACTGCTGTAGCCATTAGGGTCTACATTTTCTGTATAACTATATGTAGGGTGTTAATTCTTGAAGTGAAATGTATCTAGGTCTATTGTACTTTATACAATGCCTCTGGGATTTAGGCTCTGGCCCTTCCTGCTCATATCACCTCTAGAATCTGAACCCTTGGGAGTCCTGGGAAAAGTGAAAGTGGGAGAACCTCAAGGCTATGTTCATGGCAGCCTTGAGATGCTAGAGAGTTAGTTCAGTCTTCCAAGTACCTAACAAAGATAGGAACCTGATTTGGAGAAATAATGTACTCCTAGTTCAAGGGTAACAGAGATTCGAACTTGAGGTTTTATCCAACTCACAATACTATTTTATTTTCCCAGACGTATAGGGATCCCTGTGCTTCTATTGAATGTGAAATATCCTTAGTATTCCATCTTTGGAGTGTATCCATGTTGGACTTTACTGTCAGTGAGTATCTATAAAAAAAATCTCTAAGTACATCATTTCTGCTGTTCTTTAGCCATAGAGTGGATGCTTAAAGGGACTGGAGACATAACTAAGTAGGAATATTTGGTGTGTAAGCATGGAGACCTAAGTTGAGATCTTGGCTTTCATATAAAAAGCCAAACCACTAATCTAGAACAGACATTGTTCTGTAAGTTACTCTTAACACACAGGCATGTATTCCCACATACAAATATGCCCATACACCACAAACTGAAACATACACACCATACAAAATACATACATTTAATGAAAACTGTGAAGAAGTAGAGAAATAGGTTAGCCATTAAGAGTCCTTATGCTTGCAAAAATCCTCTTTCTTTGTCTGGCACACAAGCCAGCCATCTGACAGCTACTAATAATTCCATCTTTAGGAAATCTGATGCTCTAATCTGGCCTGCCCATGAACTGACATAGACACATATATACAAACATAGTCATAGACTACAATAGAAGCTTGGCATGTGTCCTAAAATTATATTCACATGAAGACAAGACTAACCATAATATTAATTCTCATGAGTTTATATTTCATATTTATGGGGAATGATACTCTATTGGTGTCATGGAAAATAATTTTAAGGGTAAAGAAAGAGGCATATGAGTGGTGAGCAATGTAGTTTTCTAACACTTCCACTTCTGTCTACTCATGTTAAGACTATATTGAGGGAAGAAGCTGATAAGATTTATGACTTAATGTAAGTACATAAAAACAAAATAAGAATTTACACAAAACTAAACTCTGCGTAAGACTATGAATAAGCATAAAGATGATGCCTCCCATTTGTGTTCTCACTGTAAGCTTGTCCTGGAGACAAGGTACAAACTCAAATATTAACCAAGAAACACTTCAAGTAGCTATTTTTTATTATTATATTCTTTTGTTTTGAAGATATAATTTATTTATTTGGTACTTAGAATTATATCCAGTATTTTACCGATAATATATTCAACAGAGAATAGCAATGCTGTATGAAATTATCAAAGGTCAAGCAATATTATGTCATTTGCTACTTACCATGCCTAACATGATAGGGTATCTAAAAATCACTTCTTGAAAATCAAACGTCCTGGTATGAATGTCCTTATTATTACATTTTTGTGAAACATTTAAATTAATAGTATATACATAGATATTTGGGAGAATTAAATTGAAGAAAGTGTGTTTTATTAATTAGTTCAAAATAATATTGGTCAGTGGTTCATGGGTGGTATGTGTGTGTTTATGTGTGTGTGTACTCATGTGAATGTGTGCACTATATCCATGTATAATTGACAGTGTGCTTGCACTTGTGTGAGTGCGTGTGTGGAGGCCAGAGGTCAATTTTATGTACCATTATCTGTGTTTTTCCACCTTATTTGTGGAGACAGTATCTTACTGTACTTGAGACTTGACGTTTATACTAGAATGATTGACCATAATAAGTTGGTTCTTACAAAATCGGAACACAGAGTTCTGGTCTTACAGGACTCCTTTCTCAAAGTTCCATTTCAACAGCTTCTCATAGATTCTTTGGCTTTTGCACAAATGTCCATGTTTCCTAAGAGAGGAAAAATCCAATCAACGAAAAGAAAGGAATACCTGATCTCTTTTCTAAGTTGTCAAGAGACTTAGAATGAAAAACAAGGAAGTAACAAAGAATAAAATTCAGGTTCAACGAGAGATTTCTTCAACAAAATAATGAACAACAGTAGAAGACACTTGGCATCTTGCTGTCACACCTGCAAATATATGCTCATATGCATTTTTCTATAAGTTTACATGTATACAGCACACATGTATATCACACACAATATAGAAAAATAAATAAATGTTTTAGGAGATGCCATAAAGTAACCTCTATTCTATGTTCAAATTAAATTTATCATATCAATAATATTGGTAACTTATTAAGCCAAATGAAGTGGGCTAAGTCAGAGAAGCCATTTTAAAAATAAGACCTCAAAATTATGTGGTTAAAATACAAGTTGATTCCTCTGAATTGCAATGTAATTAATCAGTGATAGCTATTCAGTGTGTGTTCATGAAAATCATAGGGCCTTGAGTTCTTTCCACTACAGTGACCTCTATATCATTTAAGCACATGTGATAGAAAGTGAAGGAAAACAATCTCTGTTTCAGAACCACAAGGCTAGGGACAAATGTCAGATTCCAAGTAGAGAGGACATTCTTTAAATGGCAGATAGTTGGACAACTGCTCAAATCCTTTCCTTTCACCTACATTCATTCATATGTACTTAAATCATCCTACATGTACTTGGAAAAAATGGAGGAAATTTAACCATTTTTCTATAATATAACAACTGGGAAAGAAACGTTTGAGAGAGATAATTTCCCTGAATCAACAGGGTGTATTTATGTATTATTACTTTATACATTTCTTCTTACATCCTATGTGTGTATCCTAAATAAGACACACATTGAGCTACTATTATCTGCCTTACATAAGTAAATTAACTTGCAGCATATTGTTTTCTCAAAGACATCTTTCTTATTGCTCTGTTCTACAGTTTTTTGAATCAAGAATCAGAATTCTGGTCCCTCTTCAGTTGTTAAAATCAATAAACTCAGATCAGGGTAAGCATTTGCTACACAAACATGATAACCTAATTTAAAGATTCACAGGACTCATGTAACAAGCCATGTGTACTTATAATTTCAGCATTGCAGAGGGACGTGACAGGAGAATTGCTAATCATTTCAGTATGAGACATCTCAAGGGAAGAAGGCATAGATTGATAAATCAGGATACTGGACTTCATCTTACTCTGGTCTCTGCATGTGCATGCATGGATGCATACACACCATTGACACTAATGCCAAGTACAGTCATATATATATATATATATATATATATATATATATATATATATATATCCAGTCAGTAGGTCTACACAATAGCTGTAAAATCAGAGCGCTAGCTGGCTATGTTTTATCAAAAGTGAATGTTTCTTGCTGGGCAAATCTACTCAGCTCTATCAGTTCTAGAGGGCATTGCAGAGTCAAATGCTAGTAATAGGTCTTTGGACATTGGACATTGACTTATAAAATTGATACCATATTTGACTTAAAATCATAATTACCATGTAAATTAATAAATTATTTTGTACTAATAACTGCCAGTGAGATGTTTCTGTAAGTAGAGGCACTACAAATCTTGAGGATCTGAGTTCAGTACCAGAGGCCCACATTGTGAAAGAAGAGAACTCATTCATTCACGGTGTACTTTGTCACCCACATTGGAGCTGTGACACACACAGATGGAAACAAATAGAGATGGCTACAATAAATACGTAATATAAAATTTAAACATTAAAATTTTAATGATAAATTTTCTAAAACTATACACCCAGAAACCCAAATAGAAAAATTGCAGAGGACAATCCCCAGAGATCTGTTATTTCTTCCTGGAAGGTAGCCAAGAGGGAAAAGCATGGGGGCAGAACTTGGTTCTGCAAGAGTAAAGGCTTGATTCTATACTCTTGTTTTCTAGATTTTACCTGTTTGTGCCTAAGTTATTCTGAGGCCAGAAACTATAGGTTGCATATGGTGATTAACACCCAATTTTTAAGTGGCAGAGGATTAAGTATAGAATTTTTTTTTCTTTTCTTATCAGGTCCTTCGTGCCTAAGACCCTAAGGCTAGTAGTTTGTTCAACTCCTTGTCAGTAAGAAAAAGTCAGTCACAGGAACAAACACTTTGAAAAGAGATTCTAATCTTTATATTTTATCTTATTATTTAGTTTATCACATTCCAAATGATGACCCTCTTCCTGGTCCTCCCTACTCATGTTCTTCACCCCATCCAGCATCCCCCTTTTCTTCTGAGAGGGTGCATGCATGTGCGTGTTCACATGCACAAATACACACACACACACACACACACACACACACACACACACAAACACTCCCCCTCATCCTGCCTAGCATCTCCCTTCCCGGGGGCATCAAGTTTCTACAGGGTTAAGCACATCCTTTACATCCTTGCACATCCTTTACATCCTTTCCCACAGCATCAAGACAAGGCTTTGCTACAACTGTGCCAGGGTCTATGGATGCTCTTTGTCAGGCAGCTTTGCCTCTGGGAACTCAGATAGGTCCCAGATAGGTGATACTGTTTTTCTTCATATGGGGTTGAAATCCCCTTCAGTTCCTTCAGTCCTTGCTGTAACTCTTCCATAAGGGTCCCCCACCTCATTCCAATGGTTGGCTGTAAGTATCTACATCTGTCTCAGTCAGCTGCTGGTAGAACCCCTCAAAGGACAGCCATGTTAGGCTTCTGTCTCAAGGAAAATACAGCAACAATACTAGTGTCAGAGTTTGGTGCCTGCACATAGATGGATCCCAAGTTAGGCTGGTCTCTGGGTGGCATTTCCTTCAGTCTTTGCTCCATGTTTGTTGCTACATTAGATTTAGACAAGAATAATTCTAGATCAAGAATGTTGAAGATAGGTAAGTGGCCCCATGTCTTAATAGGTGCCATGTCTATCAACTAGAGGCGGCCTCTTCAGATTCCCTCTCCACACTGTAGGGCAGTTTGGCTAAGATCATTCCCATTGGGTCCTAGAAGCCTCTCACATCCTTGGTGTCTGAGACTTTCTAGAGGTTCCACCTGAACCACAACCCACACTGCTGAATATTTCTATTCATTATTCTGGCCCTCTGGGCTTTTCTCTCATCTCATCCAATCCTGATCCCTTTTATCTTTCTCCCTCTCCTCTCCTCTTTCACCCAGATCCCTCCCTCCCTTTGCCTCTGGTGATTAGTTTGTTTCCTATTCTAAGTAGGATTGAAGTAGTCACATGTGGGCCTTCCTTCTTTTTAAGCTTCTTATAGTCTGTGAGATGTATCATGGGTATTCTGAACATTATGGCTAATATTCATTTATCAGTGAGTATATACTAAGTATGTTCTTGTGGGTCTGTGTAACCTCAATTAGGATGATATTTCCTAGTTTCATCCATCTGCGTGCAAAACTTGTGATGTCCTCATTTTTAATAGCTGAGTATAATTCCATTGTGTAAATAAACTACATTTTTCTGTATCCTTTCTTCCCTTGAGGAACATTTGGGTTGTTTTCAGCTTCTGACTATTATGAATAATGCTGCTAAGAACATAGTGTAGCACATATCTTTTTGATATGGTAGAACTTCTTTTGAGTCTATGCCTAGTAGTGGTAGAACTGGGTCTTCAGGTAGAACTGTTTCCAATTTTCTGAGGAACTGCCATATTGGTTTTCAGAGTGGTTATACCATCTTGCAATCCCACCAGTAATGGAGGAGTATCCTCATCAGTATACGCTTTCATATGAGTTTTTGATCTTCTCCATTCTGATTGATATAAGATGGAATCACAGAGTCATTTTGATTAACATTTCCCTGATGACTAAGGACTTTGAACATTTCTTTAACTGCTTCTCAGCCATTTGATGTTCTTCAGGTGAGAATACTTTGTTTAGTTCTGTACTCCATTTTTTAATTGGGTTATTTGGTATTCTGGAGTCTAATTTCTTGGGTTCTTTATATATTTTGGATATTAACTCCATCTCTGAAAGTTGGTATTTTTTCTTGTTGACAGTGTACTTTGACTTACAGAAGCCTTTCAGTTTCATGAGGTCCCATTTATCAATTATTGATCTTAGAGCCTGAGCCATTGATGATTTCTTCAGGAAAATTTCCCCTGTGCCAATGCTTTCAAGGGTGTTTCCTAATTACTTTTCTATTAGATTTGGTTTTATGTGGAGTTCCTTGCTCCACTTGGAGTTGAGGTTTGTAAAAGTTAATAAATATGGATTAATTTGTGTTCTTCTACATGCAGACAACCAGTTAGACCAGCACCATTTGTTGAAGATGTTTTCTTTTTTCCACTGGATGGCTTTGGCATCTTTGGCAAAGATCAAGAGTCCATAAGTGTGTGTGGTAATTTGGGGATCTTCAATTCTATTACACTGACCAAACTGTCTCTGTATCAATTCTGTTCTTGTTTTATCACTACTGCTCTGTAGTAAAACTTGAGCTCAGGGATAGTGACACCCTCAGAAGTTCTTTTATTGTTAAGAATTATTTTCACTATTCTGGGTTTTTTTGGTATTCCATATGAAGTTAAGAAATGTTCTTTCCATGTCTGCAAAAAATTGAGTAGGGATTTCATTGAATATGTAGATAGTTTTTGATAAGATGGGCATTTTTACTATGTTATTTTGACCAGTCCATGAACATGCTAGATCTTTTCATCTTCTGAGTTCTTAAATTTCTCTCTTCAGGTAACTGAAGTTCTTGTCATACTAATCTTTCAATTGTTTGGTTAGAGTTAAACCAAGATATTTTATATTATTCATGACTATTGTGAAAGATATTGTTTCCCTGATTTCTTTCACAGCCTGTTTATCCTTTGTATAAAGGAAGGGTAATGATTTGTTTGAGTTAACTTTATATACATGAAATTTGCTGAAGTTTTTACCAGATGTAGGAGTTCTCTGGTGTGGTTTTTGGGGATGCTTATGTATACTATCATATTATCCCCAAATAGTGATACTTGGACTTCTTCCTTTCCAATTTGTGTAAGTTTGACCTTCATTTGTTATAGTTCCTCTAGCTATAAGTTCTAGTACTATATTGAATAAATAGGGAGACAGTGGACAGCCTTTTCTTGTCCCTAATTTTATTATGATTGTTTCAAGTTTCTCTCCATTTAATTTGACGTTGGCCATTGGTTTGTTGTATACTGCTTTTATCGTGTTTAGGTATGTGCCTTTAATTCTTGATCTACCTAAGACTTTTAGATAAACGGGTGTTACATTTTATCAAAGGCTTTCTCAGCATCTAATGAAATAATAATGTGATTTTTTTTCCTTTGAGTTTATTTATATAGTGGATTAAGTTCATGGATTTCCATATATTGAACCAACCCTGCCTCCCTGGGATGAAGTCAACTTGATTTTGGTGAATGATACTTTTGATCTGTTGCTGGATTCAGTTTGCAAGAATTTTATTGAGAATTTTTTACATCATATTCTTAAGTGAAATTGGTATGAAGTTCTCTTTTTTGTGTGTGTGGTTTATGTGTCAGAGTAATTTTGTCTTTTTAGAATGAATTGAGTAGTGTCCATTCTGTTTCTATTTTGTGAAATAATTTAAAGAATATAGGTGTTAGCTGATCTTTGATGGTCTAGTAGAATTCTCCACTAAAACCATCTGGCCCAGAGCCTTTATTGGTTGGGACACTTTTAATGACTCCCTCTATTTCCTTAGTTGTAATGGGATTGTTTAGATAATTTACATGATTTTGATTTAACTTGGTACATGGTATCAGTCTAGAAAATCACCCATTTCATCTAGATTTTTCAGGGTTTTTTTGGTATAGCCTTTTGTACTAGTATCTGATGATTTTTTGGATTTCCTCAGTTTCTGATGTTGTCTCCCCTTTCATTTCTGATTTTGTTAATTTTGATACTGTCTCTGTGCCCTTTAGTTAGTTTGCCTAAGCGTGTATATAGCTTGTTGGCTTTCTCAAAGAACTAGTTCTTGGTTTTGTTGATTTTTTGGATCATTTTCTTCATTTCTATTAGGCCCATTGCAGCTCTGAGTTTATTTATTTCCTGCAGTCTACTCCGCTTGGGTGTGTTTGCTTCTTTTTGTTCTAGAGCTTTTAGGTATGCTGTTACATTGCAAGTGTAGGACATCTGCAATTTCTTTATGAAGGCCTTTAGTGCTATGGATTTCTCCCTCAGCACTGCTTTTATTGTGTCCCATAAGTTTGTATAGGATGTGCCTTCGTTTTCACTAAATTTGAGGAAGTCTTTAGTTTTTTTCTTTATTTTTTTTCCTGACCAAGTTATCATTGAGTAAAGTGTTGTTGAGTTTCCATGGGCTTTCTGGTTTTTTTGTTGTTATTGAAGACCAGTCTTAGTCTGTTGTGAACTGATAGAATGCATAGTATTATTTCAATCTTCAGCTGAGTCAGCTGAGGCTTGCTTCATGTCTGATTATGTGGTCAGTCTTGGAGAAGGTACCATGAGGCAATGAGAAGAAGTTATATTCTTTTGGTTTATCATGAAATGTTCTGTAGATATGTATTAAATCCATTTGGTTCATAACTGCTGTTAGTGTCACTGTGTCTCTGATTAGTTTCTCTTTTAGTGACTGGTCCATTTGTAAGACTGGGGTACTATAGTTTCCCACTACTATTGTATGAGTTTTAATGTGTATTTTGAGCATCAGTAGTTTCTTTTATGAATGTGTGTGCCCTTGAATTTAGTGAATAGATGTTCAGAATTAAGATATAATCTTGGTGGATTTTTCCTTTGATGATTTGGAAGTGTTCTTTTCCACTTCATTTTCATAACTTTTGGTTGAAAGTCTATTTTATTGGATATTAGAAATTGTCAATCCAGCTTGTTTCTTGGGACCACTTGCATGGATAAGTATTTTTGTCCAGGCTTTTACTTTGAGGTAATTTCTTTCTTTGTCACTGAGGTATGTTTCATGTATGAAGCAAAATTCTGGGCACTATCTTTGTATCCAACCTGTTTTCCCATGTCTTTTTGTGGGGGAATTGAGTCCATTGATGCTGAGTGATATTAAAGACCAAAGAATGTTGGTTCCTGTTATTTTAGTTGTCAAAAGTAGTAGTAGTGTGTGTGTGTGTGTGTGTGTGTGTGTGTGTGTGTGTGTGTGTTTCTTCTTTTGGATTGTTGTGAGATGATTCTTGTGTATTTTTGGGAGGCATAGTTACCCTCCTTGTGTTGGAGTTTTCTTTCTAATATCCTCTTTAGAACTGAATTAGTAAACAAATATTGTTTAAAATTGCTTCCCATGGAATATCTTGGTTTCTCCATCTATGGTGATTTATAGTTTTGCTGGGTATAGTAGTGAGGGCTGGAATTTGTGTTCTCTTAAGGTCTGTGTGACATCTTTCTAGGTTCTTCTGGCTTTTAGAGTCTTTAGAAGTCTGGTATAATTCTGATAGGTCTGCCTTTATATGTTACTTCACCTTTTTTCTTTCCTGCTTTTAATATTCTTTCCTTTTCCTTTAAGTTTAGTGTTCTGATTATTATGTAATGGGAGGATTTTATTTCTGATCCAATTTTTAGGTGTTCTGTAGTCTTTTTTATGTTTATGGATATCTCTTTCCTTAGGTTAGTGAATTTTTCTTCTATGATTTTGTTGAAGATGTTTTCTGGCCCTTTGAACTGGTAATCTTCACTCTCTTCTATTCTTATTATTCTTAGGTTTAGTCTTTTCATTGTGTCCTGAATGTCCTGGATGGTTTGTTTTCAGAGTTATTTATACTTTGTAATTCCTTTAACTGTTCTGTCATTATCTTCTATGGTATTTTCTAAGCCTGAGATTCTCTCATCTATCTCTTACATTCTGTTGGTGATGCTTGTATATGTAACTCTTGATATCTTTCCTAGGTTTTTCATCTCCAGGGTTGTCTCTATTTTTATTTCTTTATTGTTTCTATTTCCATTCTTAGGTCTTCAACCATATTTTTCAATTCTTTCTCTTGTTTGACTGTGTTTTCCTGTATTTATGGGAGTTGTTTTGTCTGCTTTGAATGTCTCTGTCATCTTCATATGATGGAGTTTTATGTCTGAATATTACTTTTACGTTATGTTAGGGTACTTAAGGCTTGATGTGTTGGGAGAACTGGGTTCTGATAGTGCCAAATTACACTGGCTTTTGTTGCTTACATTCTTGTGCTTGCCGCTCATTCTTGTGCTAGCCTGGGTCTCTCTCACTGGAGCCTTTCCCTACTTGAAGATCTGTAGAGCTCTGTGATACAGTTTAGAGCAGACCTGCTTGAAGGCAGGCAGTGCTGTCTCTGGTTAGAGGAGGCCTCTTATGTGTCTGGTTAGAGCAGGCTTCCTATGTCCCTGGCTATGGTAGATATCCTGGGAGACAGACAGTTTGTAGGGTTTGGTAGAGGGACAGGAGCACCAGTTGTACCAAGGGCAGAGTTGCAGTCTGGAAGAAAAATAGGGCCTTGGCTGATCTGCCCCTGGCAAATTTGGAAGCCAGAAGGAAGATGTGGTTCTAGCAGAGAAGATAGGTCCCATGTTCCTGGGATCCGTAGGGGTCCCAGCTTGGGTAGGTGTGTGGGTGTTTCAGTCCTTGTTAGAAAGGGGAACAAAATACTCACAGTAGCAAATATGGGGACAAACTGTAGAGCAGAGACTGAAGGAAAGAGCATCTAGAGACTGCCCCACCTGGGAATTCTTCCGGTATATAGTCACCAAACCCAGACACTATTGTGGATGCCAAGAATTGCTTGCTGAAAGGAGCCTGATATAACTGTCTCCTGCGAGGCTCTGCCAGAGCTTTGAAAATACAGAGGCAGATGCTCACAGTCATCCACTGGGCTGAGTGCTGAGTCCCTAATAGAGGAGTTACAGAAAGGACTGAAGGAGCTGAATGGGTTTGCAACCCCACAGGAAGAGCAACAATATCAATCAACCAGACCCCACCCCCCAGAGTTCCCAGGGAATAAGCTACCAACCTAAGAGGGACACATGGAGGGACCCATGGCTACAGCTGCATTGTTAGGCATCAATGGAAAGAGAAGTTCTTGGTCCTATGAAGGCTTGATAGATTCCCCAGTGTAGGGGAATTTGAGGGCGGAGAGGTGGGAGTGGGTAGGTGGGTGGAGGGAACACCCTTATGGAAGCAAGGGGAGGGGGAGGGGATAGGAGATTTCCCGGGAGTAGAGGTAAAAGTGGAATAGGGATAACATTTAAACTGTAAATAAAGAAAATATATAAATAAATAAATAAATAAATAAATAAATATATTTTTTTAAAAGGCAGAGTTCTCACCTGTGTCCCTCGTTAAGGCAGACTTCCTGGGGGACAGGCCAGCTGTGTGCTGTGGTAGAGGGGCAGATGAGAGAACAAACCTATCTTTAAGGGAAAAAACACATTTTCAAGAAAAAAAACCCTGTCTATAGAAACAAAATCTTATTTATATATTCTCTTTGTTCTCAGTTGTTATTCTAATTATCTCCAGATACATGATTACATGGTATTTCAAGAATCTTTTCAAATTTTTCAAGAGTTCACACAAGTTCAAACACACATTCAAATCATAAATTGGATAAGAAACAATGACACAGATGTTTACATATATTTCCTTTAAGACTAGTGATCTAACTAAATACTCATTATCTACCATTAGCTCCACAAGTTCATTTAAAGTTAAAAACTATAATTCTAAGTTAGCATGTTATAGCAAGAGGCAGATAATCTAACTAATGTATTGCTAGAATTGACTTTATATACATAATCTAGTCAGTATTTCATCTTCTGTTCTTGCTCTTTTAAAGAAAAGATCATTTGTTTCCTATTATGAACTTTAGTTAACGATTTTATGGCCTAAAGGAATGCATTCCTAAATTGTTAATCTGTATCAAGCCTGCTTTCTATCTCAGTGCAATCAAGTCTTGACCTATGAATACTGGCAAACTCCTAATTGCAGTTTTCATGTTACTGAGGGCTCTAATTGGAGTCATTTCTTTAAAGTGTTCAATAATTACTAATATGAGTTTAGGAATTCTTATAGAATCATCATTAGGAATCAAGAAACCATCTATTTATCTATATAGTGTCACCTGATAGTACATCTTCTTTGATTTGCAGAAATTCTGCCCAAAAGGTGAGCTAATGTATTATTATATTCATTTAATAATAACTGGAAAGGCATATCAATAGCAAAAATCAATTTGGGGACATTATCCCTTGAGCCTAGTCTCCAAGAGAACATTCATCTCAGTCCATGATGAACCATCTCAGGAAAATCTGTTAGGCTAGCCTTTCTCCTCTTCTAGATGGCTTCTGATGATCTATCTGTGTGAAATTCTTGTCAGAGATGGTAATATGATGATTTTTACTAGAAACGCCCCTGTAAATTGCCATGCAATTAAACCAACATCATTTATTTACAAATTCTAATTTGTGAGACACACAGCATATGTTTTCCAGTCTATTTATTTTCCTTAAATACTCTCTTGGACATTTTCATATTACCATGATATTTGTTTCATTATATCTTATAGGCATGAATAATTTGTCCATAATCAAAATGATGAATGGATCCATCTGTAAAGTGTGTGTGTGTGTGTGTGTGTGTGTGTGTGTTGTATGTGTATTATGTATATGGAGTTGTTCTCAACCTAGGATTAAAGTTTCCCTGAAGAACAAGAATTTCCTGCTGAAGTTTCTTGAAAAATCAGGGGTACATTATAGCACCATCAAGAGGCTCTGGATGAGGATATACAATATACTAAGTATCTTGTGAAGAATATATCCACGAGTCTCCCCACACAGGCATATGTCTTCTCTGTTGTCATAAAAATCTCTTGATTGTTTGCCAGTCTTTTCCTTATAATCCCTTGGAAGCAGAACAAATAATGACAAAATACTCATGTCAGATGCCTAAGCCATCTCTGCCTCGGATCTCAACAACCATGTCCAGATCATAAATACACCCTAGATAAACATTCTGGCTTGGCCTCCTCTCCGCAGGCCTGCTGGCTCATTCAGATGATAAACTTGTTTTCTCTACCTAGAAAATGACTGGCTTAAAGAATGAGGTCAGCATTGTAATTTATCCTCCTGAAGAGTCTCAAGGTGTAAACATTTTGTGACTTTTGCTTGAAAGATGGAAACCAGAGAAAGGGGACACTATAATGTACTTATTCAAATAATTTCATTGGACTTTCTTTTTTCTTTTTGAAATAAATATTAAGATTGCCACTGGATTCTTCATTTGAAATAAGTACTTATATAGACTGGGATGGATGAGTCAGTTATTTCTGACTGTGTGCATGTGAATGTATGTGTGTTTATGTGTGTGTTTGTGTGTGTTTGTGTGTGTGTGTGAGTGTGTGTGTGTGTGTGTGTGTATGTGTATAATATTTGAGGGACAAATTCAGCCCTCTAGGATTCTACAGCCAACTCCCTTACAACCTAAGCCATCATACCTTCCTATCTACCATATTTTGACTCTAGGTCCCAGCCTGCTGTGCAGTTGAAGATGATATTGAGCTGATTATATTTCTATCTTGGTCACCTCTGTCTTGAGATTATAGGTTTGTACCACCATGTCCAGTTTTATTCAGTAATGAATCAAACTCAGAGCTTCTTTTGTGTTAGGCAAAGATTCTACCAACTAAAACACATTCCCAACTTGCAGTTGCATTAATAAATTAATTTTAGAAAATTAGTTGCAGGTAGAGTATCCAACCTAAGAATAAAAGAAAATACTACTTTAGTAACCAATATTCTTTTATTTTCTTTTAAAGAATTCTTTGTTTTTTATCATTGTATGTGTGTGTATGAATTATGTATGTATAAACCCAATAACACTTCTGGAGTCATTTTCTTCACTCCTGTGGAAACAGAGGTTTGTGTAGGAAGTGTCTTTTTCCATGATCCATTTCCCCACCCTACAATAAGCTTACTTGAGCAGGTTTTAGGCTCCAGCAAAATAGATGAGTTAACCTTGGTGCTGTCACAGGAAGTGTCGACATATCCCCAAATTAGGCAAGTCATTGAATTTTATCTCTTTATTCTCTTTGCTATTTGTGAGCTCAATGGGACTTACAGGGGCCGTGGTTGAGAATGGATTGATTCCCAGTGCAAATATATATACCACTTTCAACACCCCCCAAGAAACAAAAAATATTTTCCTTCTCCTTTTGATTTCCATAAACAATAAAACCAGAACCTTAGATCCCCATGTCTCATATATTCATAATAAATACATATACAGGCCTAAGGTATCCTAGGAGCCAAGCAATTCCTCTTAGGTTCCCATTACTTGGTTTGGGGAATCTGTGATTTGAATGGTCATTCAGTTCACTTTATACAAATCTCTGCTTTAAATAAAAAATAAGTTATTCAGTTAAGTCCAGGAATTATTTGGAACACAACCCGTAATAATTGCCCATTGTGGCTTGGTGTCAGGAGCAAATAACTGTGATTCTACTTCTATCTATGTGGTCATTTTGGAAGAAAAGAAGAAAGATGTGGTATATTGGGATACATGAGAGAATCTTTGTAGGTGGACTGTGAAACATCTGATTCATGAATACTTGTATAAGTCAGTCCCAAGTGTTATGAAGGGATGGCTCACTGGGAAAAGCACTTGTTTTGCAATCAAACCTGAGTGTCCAAATTATGATCTTCAATGTCATGTAAAACTCTGGCTACAACGGCCATCAAATATATTCCAGGTAAGAGGTAAGGAGAAAAAGAAAAGTAGATATTTGGAACTTACTCATGAGCTGAACTGGTAAGCTGCAGCATCAAAGAGACTGTTTCAAAAGATAAGGTGGATGGTGATCAATGATAACACCTGATGTTGACTTCAGTCCTCAA
>JADRCH010000032.1:12219034-12322372 GCA_019843965.1 Rhynchomys soricoides | reverse complement strand
CCCAACATGACAGCCATATTATTTATTCTATCTTTTATATTCTGTATAATAATACCTTTCAAATTCTAAGATTAAATATAACTATAATATAAACATAATATAAATATAATGAGTGCAGAAAAGTCTAGAGGCTCTTCAGAGATGAAACACTGGCCCCATTTGCATGTTAAATGACAAAAAGGATGATACAGAGCATCAAATGGGAAAAGGAAAAATTTAGAGCATCTGAGATGGCCTAATGACCTTTGTAGCTTCCCGTGGGATCTATATACAGAAAAGGAAGAACCAACACCTGAAAGTTTCTCTCTGACTTACACACACACACACACACACACACACAGAGAGAGAGAGAGAGAGAGAGAGAGAGAGAGAGTAGCATGTGCATATACATCTATCTCCCAAAAATAAACTTAAGAAATACTTTTAAAGGAAGAAAATGTTTTAAGTTAGAAAACGTAAAATGAAAAATCAATAAAATGGCATCAACTAGCACTAAGGATGAGCTACTTTTGTTCCACAAAGTGTGTTTTATAAGGAACAAAACCATTAATTTTCTTAAATTAGGCAATTCTTTACCATTGTTTTTAAATGTTCAAACAAGACAAATGAGATTAAGGAAATCCGAAGATGAGTTATATCATTATCATCAAAACTTAAATGTTACCTATCATGTGTACCATATTCAGGACTTAGTGTGATGGTCCAGAGAACAGCACCCTAGATGTGGGCACCAGCAGCTGGCATGAGCTCAGTTGATGTTAATATTCTAAATGCCATGCTTAAGAGTGTGGTTCAGTGATGTAAAAATTAGAGCACATGACGTGAAGTTGGGAGGGATATATTTGGGTTGCTGGGTGCTGAGGGAATTGGAAGAAAGCAGGATGGGGTAGGTATAATCAAGACACATTGCAAACATTTATGAATTTTCAAATAATAAAAAAAAAATTAAAAAGTTGGCAAAATTGAAAGTCTGACTCTAGGATCCATATACAAATTATCCATTGTACAAGGTCATGTACTAAACTTAGACAGTTTCACACTTGTATACATTGTACATTATGTGTGTTATATTCCTGCTCATAGAATGTAAACACTGCAAAAGACTGAAACCAATATACTGCACAACAGCAGAGACAAACAGACCCGAGGCAGACAATACAAAAAGACCTTTCTGAGGATGAAATCAATTAAAAATAATGAGAGAAATAGAAATCATCACACCCAATGCTTAGAAGAACTTCATACTCTCAGTTAATGCCAAGTGTGGAAAGTGACCAATGGTCTTGGTTGTAGCTGGCAAGTTGACCTATCCTGTACCAAAGACATTACATTGCCAGTATTAGAACCAAATTTTCTGGATTCTAATGTAGCCTGAAGACCAGTAGCTCTCTAGAAAAGCTCATGGAAATCAGTATCAGATTATGAAGACTGAGACAGTCTTGTAGACTAAAAACTGCTGAATTCTTGGCTCTCAGCCCAAAGGCAGCCCCTGTTAGGTTAGCTAAACCACAGCTTGCAAGCCACTCTGAAAAATACTCTTAATATGTAAATCTATTCTATCAGTTCTGTTCTTTTAGAGAACCCTTACTAGTATATAAAAGAAGCTAGTTTCTTACTTCAGAAGCCACACAAAGATCTTTTTGGTGACATTTATTTAGATAGTATCAGTATATACTGATGTAAGAGTGATTTGGTTAGAATACATTAAAATGGGCTTTCCATCTCCAGCTATAATTCTCTTTTCTATCTCAAATGTTTCTGGTAGTGAAGTTTTTCTGTTTGTTGACTCATTTTAAATAGCCAATATCTATATATTGTTAGAGAAAAGAGGCTGTAACATATAATCCTCTTTCATGGCTGTTCAAATTTTATGATCTTAAATACAGATATACTGTATTGTTCTACAAAATATAGTGATTACATGTGAAAAATGTGAAAAGCTTCTTACATTAACATGCTGAAGATAACCTCCTTGCATTTTTAAAAACCGTATTAAAAGATGTTTATACTATCTTGCTATTTTAAAATGCTGGAATCTAAAAGCACATATTGTGTTTTCTGCAAATAGAGGTTAGGAAAATTCTACAGTCTTTTTTCCATTTTGATTATTGTTTAGAGCAGTTTCCTGCCATATGGACATGCATCTATGTGTGCACACTTCTTTCCCACCCACATCTCTGTTTCTCTCTATGTGTCTGTGTGTCTGTGTGTCTGTGTGTCTGTCTGTCTCTCTCTCTCACTCTCTCTCTCTATATGTGCATGTGTGTGTGTGTGTGTGTGAGAGAGAGAGAGAGAGAGAGAGAGAGAGAGAGAGAGAGAGAGCTTTGAATGCATGCATATGTATGCATGCACCACCTACTTGTGAAAGCCAATTAAATATCTGTGCTGGCCATGTTTTCTTCTTAGACAAGGTCTCTCACTACCACCAGGGTAGGGTTATTCTGCCTCTGGCAGAAATCCTCCAGTCTCTGTCCTCTGCCTCTGGTATTTTCAAGTTCTTACTGACATGTGTGGCTGATTTGCATGCTTTTGGGGCTTGAATCAGGTGCTTGTGATTACAGGGTACATTACCTATCACCCACCAAGCCATCTCCTCAGCCCCCTTGCTGTCACTGTGGAATAGAAGTTCTTTATCTGGGTCTAGAGGACAAAAGGTTCCCTGCTGTAGAGCCTCTCAGAAGCCCTTGTGATGGGATAATGATTGCTAGTCCCCTTTCTGCTATTTCTTTTTTGAGTTTGTCTTTTTGACTTGCTCCTTATACCCAGTAGCTTCTAAAGAAAAGAAAAAAAAAAAAAACCTCCAACTTTCAAGTTACTGAATTTTGAAAACTCAAAGTAGTTTATGGAGAAGATACCTATCTCTCAGGGCATAATGACTTAATTAGTATATCTTTTGTGAAACGTTTCAAAATGGGAAGTGTACAGCTGTACTGGTTGATGGAACTGAAAATTTGAAGTGCAGAAGCCTGAGCCTTTTGATCATATCTGTTTTAAATGTTTCATACAGATTTTCTTTTCCCTTTGGTTTTATTTGTGTACAGAGCTAAGCTCCTCCCTTTCATCAGGCTTCAAAGGGATAATATCTGTGTAGGACACCAAAGGTATATAATGCTGAAGTTGTCCAAACTGCAATGATAGAATCAATCACACTGGGAGGCTCTAGTCATAGGCTTTTTCTTATTACACATCTTATTATATTTATCCTGTTTTGCTCAATTATTTAATTTAAAATCATTACAAAATGGCTTAGATGAAGATTTTTATTTTACTTTTTCCATGTGCATAGACATTTAGGATCAAGACTCTGTTATTTTCAATCATTCAGGATGGGATAGTCTATCCACACCAGTCTTTTACCAAAAAAAAAAAAAAAAAAAAAAAGTGTCTTAGCTACCAGTGAGAGTTTCTCTGCTTTGCATCCTTGAGTTCTGCAGTAGAAAAGGTCACTCAGATTTAACTGGACCATCCTCACCATATCTGACAGTATGAAATTTGAGTGAAGACAAAACCATGGAAGCTGGCCTACTGTGTACTGGGAAGCCCAGGCTGCTCTCAAATTCACAGTCCTCCGTTTTTTGTCATCCTAAGGGCTGATATTTCAGAAATGAAATACTAAAAACATCTTCTATTCCTTCTATTTCTACTGCAGAACATTAGACAGAGGAAGTAAATGGTTCAATTAATAGATTAAGATAGATGAGAGATAGCTCATAGGTATAAAGAACCATACACTATAGATAATAGATGAAAAGATAAAATATAAACATGAAAGATAAGTTGATTTTATATATATTAATTACAGATTTTTCTTTGGTTTAATTTGTATACAGTGCTAGGCACCTCCCTTTTATCAGCATTCAAAGGGACTAGATAGATAGATAGATAGATAGATAGATAGAAAGAAAGACAGTTCCTGTGTTGGGGACTTGGGCATTAAGAAATAAGGAAAAATAAATTAAGCAATTTGACAAAACTTATAAAAGAAAAAATAGAAAAGTTGTGAAAGCACTGATTAAGTCAAAGGGGTAGAAACAGTCAAGGCTAGAATACTTAAGATTCTTATTTGCTCCTTTGGAATGGATTTTCCATTGTCTATCTTTCAGAAAAAGAGAAGTATACTGTTTAGTCACTTTGCTCATTTACAACCAAGAGAATAATAGAGCAATTATGGGATATCATCAACCACAATGATTTGTCCATTGAACTATGAGCTTAGTAAACTGTTTTTGCTTTAAAGCTGCTTTTCTGGGGGTATTTAAACACAACAGAGAAAAATCTAAGACACTATACTTGATAATACATAATGTTTGCAAAAGAAATATGGTTTTCTGATTTTTAGTACTAAATATGTATATTTTGTAAATATGCTTTACTCTGAAAATTCCATTCAAATAATAAGAAAACTTAATGAGATTTTTATTTATTTTACTACAAAAGAGATGAACATTTGTAAATAATGAAAAAAATAATATTAATAGTGTTATTACATGCTATACCAATGAACAATCTAGTTAGTAACTAATACATATGAAAAAATTTAAGATAAAGTATTGCAGTTTTATCCTTAAATTAAAGAAGGATGTACTTGGAGTGGATAATATTCATCAGAACCTTGGGAGGTCATAAGCCACTAAATATCTATACTTTGATACGAGGCTGTGATAAGAAGTCTATATACTTAAGAGTATAGGGCAGTATAAATTGAACTTGATGGGCTTTAAAAAATGAAAAGAAAACACCAATTTCTTGGGTAGAAAAGTGGGAGTGGATCTTGGAGAAGTTTGAGAAGGGTGAACTATAAGCAAAAGTCATTGTGCAAACTCTTCAAAAGAACTAATAAAACCTAAAAAAAACAGAAAAAAAAACTATATTCTTTAATTAAATCAAAATTTCACATTTATTTGAAATAATATTGCAATACCATATTGTTTCTTCCATAGCATCACTTGGATCTGAATATTTGATATGATTATCAATAAATCTCAGGCTCTTTCTAAACATTAATGTAGAAGATATTTGATATATTTCATTCTCATTAGACAATGCATTGCTGCTTCTGAAAAGAAATGTGTTGGGAGAATTCAGGAGGAAATGCATAGAGAAAATTGCCATGGATATGATCATAATACATTTAATACATGTGTGAAATTCTCACAGACTAATTTTTTAAAATATTTTAAACGTTTTTTAAAATGATAAAATATAAAAAACACATTCAATTAATAGCCCTACTTAATAACTATAAATTAGCTCAGTGAACAATTCATGCTTTTGCTAAACAACTGTAACATGCTTACTGTTATGAGGATTATATACTTCAAATAAAATTTTTATTTCAACATTCATATGGGCAGTAGAGGCAAACTTATTACACTTCCACAATTATTTTTTATGTTACAGAACAACATCTTTAGTAAGTGGCATAATAAATTTTTTGCTCTCTTATATTATAAAGACAACTGATTTTGTTGCTATCAAAATGATATAGAGTGCCTAGAAATTACTTGTTGTGCATGCATGAAGACCAGAGTTTGGACTGCCAGTAGCCACATAAAAAGTGAGACATGGGTGCACACTTATAATTCCAATACTAGTAAGGTAGACAAAGGAGAACTGTTGAATCTTGCTGACCAGATAGCCCTACTCAGTAAGTTAGATCAAGTTTCACTGATTGACCTTAACTGAAAAAACCCAGTGGGAAATAAATTGAAGAAGACAGCTGCTAATCAACGTGAGTGGATCTCAGGTCTCCATACACATATATGCCCCTAAACACATGCATGAATGCACATGCACACACACACACACACACACACACACACACACACAAATGCACACACACACAAATGCACACACACACACATATTTGGCATCTCAGAAGAGGATATATGAAACAGACTTGAAGATGAAAGATGAAATCTGGGCTTCGTTTTATTGGCAGAACTGGAGTCCTGTAGACTCATTTGTATAGTCAAATATCTTTAAAAAATAAATTTTATCAACTGAAATATACTTTCTGTGTACATGAAATTACACATATATATTGGCTAGAAAAGCTGATTAGCTGGTACCAGGACATCCCTTGGGGTAATATCTCACAAGGCAATATTCATCATCTGCTGAGTAAAGCTCCACAGGTTCTGAAGTTCAGACCTGCCAACACCAATGTGTGATGAGATGCCAGATGCCAGTATATATTAACAAAGTTTCTGTAACCAGTAATAAGGGTGGAGCACCAATCAGAGAATGTACAACAAATAGGAGCAGAACCACAAAATGTACTTTAAAACTGCACAGTAAAATACAGAACACACTTCTGTAGAGACACATGACATGTGAAGAACAGACAGCATTTGCTTCTTCACTCTCAAGTTCTTCTACTCCTCTATATAGAAAGGATCCCAAATTAGAGCTACAAACATCACTACCCAGAACATAACTTCTCTTGGAGTATGTGTATGTACATGTATGTGTGGTTGTTTGTATGTTTGCATGGACACAAATATATATGTGAAGGACAAAGGTTAACTTATGATTGCCCATTTTCTTAAACATGAACTCAAGAACCTATTGATTGCCAAAGAGTTTAGAATAGTTTAGAAAGTACTACATACTACTTTCTAGTACTGGAGTTAATTACAAGAGCATGACAACAATGATTCATTTTATTTCTTTTAATTTAGCATAGTTTCTGGAGCAGCCAATTGAGGTTCTCATGCTTGAAGGCAAGCACAATACACCAGTATTTTGTCCCAGTCCCCAGTTCTCAGTCTGCTGCTCCCAGCTGCAAGTCATAAGTGTCCAGCATATAGCTCCTATGCAGCCTGAATTGCCAATACACTTAAGATGGTTACCAACAGTTTATAATAATAGAAGTTGAAGGATTGCAATGTTATCTGGAATAATATGGAGAAGTAGAAGCCAGGCCACCATTTTATTTAAGTGACATAGAGACATCATCAGAGAACTAAATCACACATGGAACCTCAGAATCATCCCTAAACTATCTTTTGCTTTTATTTGGTTTGGTTTGGTTTGTTTATTTGTTTTTTTTTTTTTTTGAGGTGTTTGATATATAAAGAAATACATATATCTTCTTTAAGATACTGAAGCTTTGCCTGATATTATAAACAGTCAACTCCATTTTCTTACTAGCAACAATATTGATAGCTTTCCAAATCCTGTAGGTAATGGTCTCCTCTCCAGCTTACATCTATACAAATTCTAACCTCAGTGGAAGTTGAGAGGAGTTTACTGCCAATCACTTTTAGAGATTTAAATCATGGAGATAGATGAATAGATAGATAGATAGATAGATAGATAGATAGATAGATAGATGGCATAATAAAAAGATGACAGATATATAGGTCAGTATATAAATAGTAGATAGATGGTAAAAAGATGACAGGTAGACAGGTAGCTGATAGCTGATTAAAAATGATAGGTAATATTATTCTTCCTATGCAAATCCCTTCAACTCCTTCAGTTCATTCTCTAACTCCTCCACTGGGGATCCTGTTCTCAGTCCATGCCCCAGTATAGGGGAATGCCATGGCAGGGAGATGGGAGTGGGTGGGTGGGTGGGTGTGAGAGCACCCTTATAGAAGCAGGGGAGAGAGGATGGGATAAGGGGTTGCTGGTAGGGAAACCTGGAAAGGGGATAACAAATAAAATATCCAAAAATGATAGATTAATAGATAAATGACAGATAGATGATAAACAATAGATTAATAGATACATGATGGATATATGGTAGGTAGTTAGAAAATAAATACATGATAGGTAAGTAGATAGATGATAACAATGATAAATAGGTGATATATAGATGATGAATGGAAGATATATCATAAATAGATGCTACATAGACTTTCAGATGATAGGTAAATAAATGGATGGATTGATGATAGGTTGGATAGATAGATAGATAGATAGATAGATAGATAGATAGATAGATGACATATGATAGATAAACAGTTGATAGGTAGATGGATGATAGATATATTTGGCAGAGGAGTGTTAATGTTGAGGAAAACACAAGGAAGAAGAAAACTTGGCATCTAGAGGGAGAGTCAGAAGCTCATTATCTACAAAGTTCTGAGACAATGATATATTACAATGTAGTGTTGTAATTTTATTCATTGTAAGATATCAGCACAAAGCATATAAAATGCCAGATTGAATCCTATGTAATCTCCGAAATTTTTATAAGCATGATCTCACTTACTTGTTGACCTGTAAATTTTCTTATTTAAATGTTATTTATTTGTGTATGTGTCTACGATTGTGTGTGTGTACATGTGTATGGAGTGCAAGTGTAAGTGTGTGTATTTGTGTGTGTGTGTGATTAATGTGTGGATTTATGTCCCCATGTACACATATGCATAAATAGGGGGGGATTATCAAGTGACTCTCTATCATTGTCAAACCTGTTGACTTAGTGCAGGGTCTCACACTGATCTAGAGACTCATTCTTTCAGCTAGGCTGTCTGCCAAGAGAGCACTTGGATCTGGCCATCTCTGCCCCATCTTGCTGGGGTTACAGGCATGCACGGCCATGCCCAACATTTTACATGAGTGCTGGAGGTTCTAATTCAGGTCCTCATGCTTGCTTGGTTAGTACTATTACCCACTGAACTGTCTTACTAGCTGTTGCTTTTCTTATTTTGATACTCATTAAAAATAATCCAATGACATCATCTGGGTGATCATGGGTCTATAACAGAATTGTATTATTGGCATGTGTATGTTAAATGTGAGGTGTCATAGGATCCCCAAGAATGACTGTGATCTCCGTGATATGGGTGATAAGAAGTTAACCCCTTTTTCTCTTCCAGAGTAGAAATTGCTCTTAAATGTTGAACTAGGCCGTGTCATTTAACGAACTAACAGGCCAGCAAGTCGCAGATGCTAGGAAAGCAAGCAGCTCCCAGGACTCAAGGGTTATGAGATTAGCTGACATGTCTAACAAAAAGGGGGTGGGGGGGAGAACTGTAAAGATCATACTCTTAATTTAGACAAGGGCCCTGGTTGGGGGATGTGGGCATCCACTTATCTCCAAATTTTTAACCCAGAATTGCTCCTATCTAAAGGAAATACGGGGACAAACGGTGGAGCAAGAGACTGAAGAAAAGGCCATCCAGAGACTGTCCCACTGGGAATCCATCCTATATACAGACACTAAACCCAGACACTATTGTGGATGCCAAAATGTGCTTACTGACAGAGGTTCTGCCTAAGACTGACAAATACAGAGGCAGACGCTCATAGCCAACCATTGGACTGGGCATAGGGTCCCCAATGGAGGAGTTAGAGAAAGGACTGAAAGAGCTGAAGGAGTTTGCAACCCCATAAGAACAATAATATCAACCAACCAGACCTCTCCATCCCCTAGAGCTCCCAGGGACTAAACTACCAACCAGAGTACACATAGAAGGACCCATGGCTCCAGCTGCATATGTAGCAGAGGATGGTCTTGTTGGACATCAGCAGGAGAAGAGGTCTTTGGTCTTGGGAAGATTCGATGCCCCTGTGTAGAGGAATACCAGGGTGGGGAGGCAGAAAGTGGGTGGGTGAGCACCCTTATAAAAGCAGGGGGAGGGGGATGTGATAGGGGCTTTCCAAAGGGGAAACCTGGAAAATGACTAACATTTGAAATGTAAATAAATATAATATCCAATTAAAAAAAAGAAAAAAGTAAAAGCATGTTTATTTATATATTAATGTATTTTTTACACATATATACATGGTTATATATATAGTCCTTGAGAAATATGTGTACTATATTTTTTTATTTTTATTTTTATTTTTGGAGATTTACTTTATTTACATTTCAAATGTTTTCTGCTTTCCAGGTCTCCCCTTCAAAAACCCCCATCCCATCCCGCATCCCCCTGTCTCTGTGAGGGTGCTCCCCTATCCACCCGCCCACTCCTGTATTCCCTTCCTAGCATTCCCCTACACTCGGGCATCTAATACCCTCAGGTCCAAGGGCCTTTCCTCCCACTGATGGCCACCAAGGCCTTCCTCTGCCACATATGTGCTCAGCACCATCAGTCCCTCCATGTGTATTCTTTGGTTGGTGATCCAGTCTCCAGAGAACCTGGAAGTCAGGCCAGTGGACACTGTTGCTCCCTCCATGGGGCTGCAAACGCCCTCAGCTCCTTCAGTCCCTTCTCCAACTCCTCCATCTGAAACCCACTTGAAACTTATATGATTTGAAAATTATTGTGACCTAAAATAAAATAAAGTATGCATCAAAAAAATAATAATTACCAGTAGGCATCAGATTTATTAATGAGAAAGAAACTTATTCAACCAATAAAATATAAAATTGTTCAGTGAAAAAAAATGAACAGGGAATATGTTATGAAAATTCCACCAAAAATTTTATAAAGCACATGTACGTAATCTTTTGTCAACCTTAGAGGCTTATAAATCCAGTTAACTTCAGCCTAAAAATAATTCTATTTTCCTATAGCTGATTAGTCATTTTCACAAAAATAGGAAGGCTTAAAGCAAAAGCTAAAAAGAGAGTAAATAAAGAATATAAGGGTGAAAGATGAAATGTAATTTTGTCAATATTAAATACCTTCCCTTTTGTTAGGCTTAAAACTGTTAGTGCAGACTTAAATTAGTAGCTTTTAGTTTTTTGATCTTTGCTGTTTTTAAGTCAGTATCCTCTGACAAGATGAGATTATGCAGGCTTAGGGCTCTATTTAATCTCCTATGCCAGAGAATGAGTCGTTTAGAGAATAATTTGTTCTGCTTTTTCTTTTTCTTTACCTCTTCACTTGAAGATCATCTCCCGGTGGGAATATTACAGCTGCCTTATAGACGTAGGGCTTTTTACATTTGACAGCTATTCAAAAGTACTTAACATGGATTAAATGCATATGGGGCAATCATATATTACAGCAATCAAGTTTCATCACATGACATATTTTAGTTTCATTAAATCCTTGAGTTACATTATTTGCATGTTAAGTATTTTCTCTAGGAAGTCTTAGCCAAAATAGGATAGCACTTGACTGTTCAGTGAGTATATTCCTATGAAAACCTCCGTTTCCCATCTTGGTTACTTCCATAATCCATTTTTCTACCATAAAATGAACTTTTGATTATGAAATGTCCATCACAGGCACCCATGCTTAAGGGTGGTGAAAAAATACTGTGTAATATGTATTGTAGAGACCTAAACAGAATTTTGTTGTTTTAATGAAAGTATCATGAACTCAACTTACATAGATCTTTATTTCCTTCTAAAGTCTTTCTTGCTTTAGAACACATATGTACATTTATAACAGTGATTTAAATTATTTCAATAACATATAAGATCTATCTATTTCTGAGATCATTTGAATGGGCTACAGACTTCTAATTTTTCTGATATCATCTGATAATGAGCCTACCCTTTTTTATTCCATTTCTATTTTCATTTCGTAAAATCATTTTAGCTGATTGCATTTGTTTGTATATTTATATAAGTCTACTTCTGTGCTTTCTGTTTCATTGATTCATAATTTCATTATTTAGACTAAAACTGCATTTTATGAATTATCTTTCAAAGGTCAAATGGTGTATTCTCCAATGTTTACATTTTTCTTCATATTTGTCATGGCTCATAAAATAAAGGGAGGGAGGGAGGGAAGGAGAGAGAGAGAGAGAGAAAGAGAGAGAGAGAGAGAGAGAGAAGCAGTACGTGTAACTGGTGTGGACTTCATTCCACTAACAGTTCCTCCTTTACTATAAATACTCGACCTCTTCAAACATCCCATGGTTACTTGATGACATGGGTAATAAAGCTCCTTTTCTCTGCTTAGCTCTAAGATTATTTCAATTTGCCGAAGATGAATTCATTTATGTGCTTCTGGATACAATTCCGAGAATTTCTAAATCCGTGTTTTAGATTTCTCCAGCATTTCTTTTGAAGTTCTTGATGAAAGTAAACTCTTCATAATTTCTCTTAGAAATATGTCTGAAATGAACACAGGACTTCTCCAGTTTCACCAGTTAAATTGATCCTTGAATCTGTTGTACCTAGGTGTATAATTGGAGTACACATAGCATTTTAAAGGATAGGCACACTTAGAAACAGAATTTTCATGCATCTATGAATTCATTCTTCATTTATTAAATTTAAGTTCTTCCTTATCCAGGGTGAGAAAAGCCTATTTTATTTCATTTGGAAGGAGAACACCAGTAAAAAGGAAGATTGTGGTGTTTGGCATGTATCCAAGATGAACAATATCTGACAGCACTGGGGATATCCCAACGGAGACTTTGTCAACATAAATTGTTCATATCCTGCCATCTGGTGTTTCTTTGACTTCTCTTTGTTCATCTTAGACAATTGAATAATTGAGTCAAAGTTTTTGATGATGGTTTTTGGACATTTTTATACCCCTCTCCTCCGGATTCAGTAGTTAAGTTAGCACACCATTCTCCCAGCAAGAAGGAATATAGCTAGAGTCTACAGGGTACATTATTGTAATCCACCATCACACATGTGACTCATCAACTTCAGGGATAGTTCCCATCATTCTTCATCAAAATTTTAAGTTAATTTTCCACCTATTCCTTCTTGGTCACATTAAACATATTTTATAACCCCCATTATATATATGGTCTAGATGGTGCTTCATTCTTCTAACTGGTTTTCTCTGAGTCAACATAGTTTTACATTTAAAAAAAAAATGTGTTGAGTGTACACATATGTGCTCAATTCCATAAAGGCCGAAGGAATATATTGGATTGCTTAGAACTGGAGTTACACATGGTTGTGCACCACATAAAATCAGTGATGGAAACTGAACTCAAGTCCTCTTGAAAGGTAACAGGTTATCTTAACTGCTGACTTGAATTTAATCAATTATTTTACTTTTTAATGAGTCTCTCAAAAATACTTCCAGAAGCTACAAACACTTATTTATGCTACAGTTCTATTTCATTGTTGTTGTTGTTGTTGCTGCTGTTTTTGCTGTGATATCAATGGGTTGTTGATCTTTGGTGGGATTCTCTGAGATATGTCTTTGATTTATTGTGGAGTTTTACCACAGTAAAAGGACTCTAAGATAATTTATACTGTAAGAAAATATATTAAAGCTATGAACAGAGCCTCAGTCTCTAGCTCAAACCAGAGACTTATACCCCAGGACGTGAGAAGGACGGACTCTTAAATGTAAAAAACAGGTCTTTATCATTTCAATATTTAAATTTGTAAATTTTTGTTTATGAATGTGTAAAGTACATGTGCACGTGCATGTGCGTGTATGTGTGTGTGTGTGTGTGTGCCTACAGAGAGCCCAGAAGCACCAGATTACCCATGAGCTGATACTAACAGACAGTAGTAAACTGTCTGATGATGTGTACACTGGGAAGCAAACATAAGTCCTCTTCAGAAAGAACAAATTCTCTAACTTGCTAAGCCACCTCTTTAGCTCCAGCAAAAACATTTTTTAATATAAATTTATTTTTTAATTATTCATTTTACATCCGACTTATTGCTCCCTCCCATTCATGCCCTCCCACAATCTTTCCCTCCATTGCCCCCCCTCTTCTTTTTTTTTTTTTTTTTTTTTTGAGCACGTAGCGGGCACCCTGAATATCCTCCACACACTGGCTCTTTCAGTCTTTACAAGGCTAGGTGTTTCCTCTCCCACTGAAGCCAGACAAGGCAGCCCCAGCTAGTAGAACATATTCCACTGATAGGCAACAGCTTTTGGAATAGCCCCCTTTCCAGTTCTTTAAGACCCAAATGAAGGCTGTGCTACACATCTGCTTCATATAGATAGGAAGGCCTAGGTCCATCCCCTGTATTTTCTTTGGTTGATAGTTCAGACTCTACGAGCCCCATGGTTCCAGATAAGTTGACTCTGTTGGTACTTCTGTGTAATTCCTAGTCCATTCAGGCTATAATCCTTCTGCCTGTTCTTCCATAAGAGTCCCCAAGCTCCATCCACTGTATTTGACAGTGAGTTTCTATATCAGTCTGAGTCAGTAGATGGGTGGAACCTCTCAAAGGACAACAAGCAGCTGTCTGCAAGCATAACAGAGTACCATTAATAGTGTTTGGGGTTGGTGCTTGCCCATGGGATGTGTTTCACTCTGAACCGTATTTGGTTGGCCATTCCCTCAGGTTCTGCTCCATCTTCTGGGCTTGAAATTCTTGTAGAAAGGATAAATTTTGGGTTGAAAGTTTTGTAAGTGGGTTGGTGTCTCTACTGATAAACTGACATTCCAGTTTGGCTACAGGAGGTAGTTTCTTTAGGTTCCATATTCCCAGTGCAGTGAAGGTCACCCCCACTGATTCTTGGGTGACTTCTTTATACCAAGTCTCTGTCTCATCCTGGAAATGACTCCTCCTCCTTACTCCCTATCAGTTACAGATTTACATTCATTTTCATGACTGTCGAGCCATCTCACATGTCCTTCCCCATACCTAATCCTGAATCACTGTAGGGTTAGTGGGGTCTTGCATCTGTTCCAGGGGCACAGCAGCTTGGGGAGGCAGAATGCGGGAGTTTTGGCCATGCTTACCACTAGCTGTCACCAGGCGGGTGTCAGGCTATGGGGAAGCCGCAGGACACTGCTACAGGGTTGGGGGAGCACAGTCTAAAGTTCAGGACAGTCAGAACTGGCTTGGGGGTCCGTGGGTCTGCAGAGAGGCCGGGCCATCTGGTTCTCAGGCTCTCTGGCACCCAGGTGCCACTGAGAACAGAGTGGGGGACTGCAGACTGGATCTTGCCCAGGGCTTGAGGGAAAAGGGGTAGCTCTAACTGGGTCCAAGGGGAGAGTTCTTGACTTGACAGCAATGGGAGCACAGAGAGGCCTTCTACAGAAGATTAGATGACTGCTTTTTAAGTGAAATCCTTCTCTATAACTCTGCACAACAAATCCTGATGAAAAGAAGCAGTCCAAGGATTTAAGGCATTTATTATCTTGGCAGAAAGTGGATGAGTAAAACCGTACCCCACTTCTCAGTGTGGGCTTAAGGTTAAATACCTTTTGCAGGGAGGAGTTTCAGAGAAGGAGAGTTTATTGGCTAAGTCCTCCAGGCTTTTAGGTACCTCATTAAAATGGATATCTGTCTTGAGCCTATGAGACCACAGATCACATCCTCTACCTATGGATGGATTTGGGGTATTACCCTTATGTGACTGATTGCAACAAATCTATGGAGGGCTGAGGCCTTGTGCAAGCAGCCTAGTTTCTAAGAACCTGGAGAAACGCCTGCTGTCCCTTTAGGGTCACCGGAGTTTCTAGACTTAGCTCAATCAGGAACCAGGCTGCCTTTCACAGTTCTACAAACCCCATTCCACTTCCCATTCCCCTCCCTTCCAGTTCCCTCCACCACCTACTTTTTCTGACTATTTTATTCCTCCTTCTAATTGAGAGTCAAGCTTCCTCACTTGGACCTTCCTTTTTGTTTAGCTTTTTTGGGTCTGTAGAGTGTAACAAGATACATGTATTTTATGTCTAATACCCACTTATAAGTGAGTACATACCTTGCATGTCATTTTAGGACTGTGTTACCTCAATCAAGGTTGTATTCCTGTGTTTCATCCATTTACTTGCAAAATTCATAATGTCTTGGTTTTTAATAGATGAATAGTATTCTATTGTGGAGATTTACCACATTTTCTTTTTCTATTCTTCAGTTGACGGACATCTAGGTTGTTTCCAGGTTCTGTCTAGGAATAAATAAGGTAGTTTAGCAAGTAGCTCTGTGAGATGGTGGAGCATCTTTTGGGTATAAGTCCGGGAATGGTATAGCTGGGTTTTCAGGTAGAACTATACCCTGTTTCCTGAGAAAACATTAAATTCATTTCTAAAGTTGTACAAGTTTGCCCTTCTACCAACAAGGAAGAAGTGTTCCCTATGTTCTACATACTTTCAAGCATGTGCTATCTCTTGAGATTTTTATCTTAGCTGCTTTGATGGATGTAAGAAGGAGTAATTCAGAGTAATTTTGAATTGCATTTCATTGGTAAGTAAGGAATTTGAACATTTCTTTAAGTGCTTCACACCCACTTGAGATTCCACTGTTGAGAATTATCTGTTTAGCTCTCTACCCTATATTTTAATTGGGTTATTTGGTGTCTAACTTCTTGAGGTTTTTGTAAATTTTGGATGTTAGCTATCTGTCAAATATAAGGCTGGTGAAGATCCTTTCTCAATTTGATGGCTGCTGATTTGTCTTATTGACAGTGCCCTTTGCCTCACAGAAGCTATGTAGTTTCATGAGGTCCCAGTTATCAATATTTGATCTTAAAACCTGAGCTATTGGTGTTCTGTTCAGAAAATTGTCTTTTGTATCAATGTGTTCAAGGGTATTTTCTACTTTCTCTTCTGTAAAATTTAGTATATCCAGTTTGATGTTGAGGTCCTTGATCCACTTGAATTTGAGTTTTATGCAGAGTGTTAAGTAGGGATCTAGTTTCATTTGTCTACATGAAGACATTCAGTTAGTCCAGCAACGTTTTTTGAAGATGCCTTTGTTTTTCCATTGTATAGTTTTGGCTTCATTACCAGAAATCAAACGTCCGTAGGTGTGTGGATTTATTTCTGGGTCTTTGATTCAATTCAATTGATTAACTTGTCTGCTTCTGGACCAATACCATAAAGTTTTTAATCACTATTGCTCTGTAGTACAGCTTGAGTTCAGGGATGGTGCTTCTACTTTAAGTTCTTTCATTGTTCAGGATTGTTGTGACTATCCTGTTTTTTTTTTTTTTTTTTCTTTTTCCATATGAAGTTAAAAATTGGTCTTTCAAGGTTTACAAAAGAATGTGTTAGAATTTTGATGGGGATTGCATTGATATGTAGATTGGTTTTGGAAAGATGGCCATTTTCACTATGTTAGTCCTACCTATCCATAAGCATGGGAGATTTTTCCATTATCTGATATATTCGATTTCTTTCTTCAGGCACTTAAAGTTCTTTTCTGCCGATTTTTCAGTTGTGTAGTTAGAGTTACACCAGGAAATTTTATAGGATTCATGGCTATTGTAAAGGGTGTTATTTCCGTAATTTATTTCTAGGCCTGTTTATTGTTTGTATGCAGGAGGGTTACTGATTACTTTGAGTTGTTTTATATCCAGGCATTTTGCTGAGTTGTAGGTGTTCTCTGATCGAATTTTTAAGGTTGCTTAAGTATACTATCATATCTGCAAAAAGTGATCCTTTAACTAATGTCTTTCCAATTTCTACCCCCTTGATCCTCTTTACTGTCTTATTGCACTGGGTAGAACTTAGAGTAAAGCATTGAATAGATGGGGAGAAAGTGGGCAGCCTTGTTCTTGAGTTTAGTAGAAATGCTTTAAGTTTCTTTCCAGTTAGTTTGATGTTGCCTATTGACTCACTTTATATAGCCTTCACTATGTTCCCTGTAACATTGATTTCTCTAATACCTTTAACATGAAGGGGTGTTGGGTTTTATCAAAATCTTTTTCAGTTTCTTATTAGATAATCTTCTGATTTTATTATTACAGTTTGTTTATATGGTGGATTACATTGATGGATTTTTGTTTATTGAACCATCTCTACAACCCTGGGATAAAGTCTATTTAATCATGATAGATGATGCCTTTGTTGTGTTCTTGTATTAGGTTTGCAATTATGTTATTGAATAAATTTTTGCATCAATGTTCATAAGAGAAATTGGTCTGATGGTCACATTCTTTGTTGAATCTTTGTGTGGTTTAGGTAACAGGGTGAATATGGCCTCATAGGTTGAGTTTGGCAGTGCTCCTTATGTTTCTATTCAGTAGAATAGTTTGTGGAGTATATATATATTAGCTCTTCATTGAAAGTCTACTAGAAGTCTGAGCTAAAATCACCTGTCCCTGAGCTTTGTTTTGGTTGGGAGAATCAGCCCTGATTTTGATCATTTTCTGACTTCTACTCCTCTTTCGTGTACTAGCTTCTTCTTCTTCTTCTTTTTTTTTTTTTTTCTAGAGCTTTCAAGTATAAATTTAAATTGCTGGTATGAGAATGTTCTAACTTCTTTCTGGAAGCACTTAATGCTATGAGCTTTTTTCTTAGCACTGCTTTCATTGTGTCCCCTGAATATCATTATGCTGTACCTTCATTTTCTCATTGAATTAGAAAGACTTTAATTTCTTTTTTATTTCTTTTCTGACCCAGAGATCATTGAGTAGAGAGTTGTTTAATTTCCAGGAATGCATAGGCATTCCAATGTTTCTGTTGTTGTTGATGTCCAGCTTTAATCCATGGTAGTATGATAAGATCCAAGGCATTATTTCAATTTTCTTGTATCTGTTGAGCCTTGCTTTATGACCAACTATATGATTAGTTTTGGAGAAGGATCCAGGAGATGCTGAGAAGAATGTCTTTTCTTTTGTGTTTGGGTGAAGGATTTTATAGTTGTCTGTTAATTCCATTTGATGCATAATGTCTATTAGTTTAAACTTCTCTGTTTAGTTTGAGTCCTGTCCATTGGTGAGAGTGGGTTATTGAAATGTCACCTTATTAATGTGTGGGGTTCAATGTGCAAGTTAAGATTTAGCAATGTTTCTTTTACAAATGTGATTGCCCAAACATTTGTGCCATAGACATTCAGAATTGACATATCTTCTTGGTTAATGTTTCCTTTGATGAGTATCAAGTATGAAGTCCTTCCCTCTCTGTTTTGATTAATTTTGGTTGAAAATGTATTTGATTAGATCTTAGAGTGGGGGCTACTCCAGCTTGCTTCTTGGGTCTTTCTTGGAGAACATCTTTCTAGCCCTTTACTCTGAGGTAATGCCTACCTTTATGCCTGAGGTGTGTTTCTTATATGCAGCAGAAGGATAGATTTTGTTTTCAGATCCATTCTGTTAGCCTATGTCTTTTTATTTGGGAATTGAGTCCATTGAAGTTGAGAGATATTGATGACCAGTGATTGTTATTTCTTGTCATTTGGATGTTGTTGTTGTTTGTGTGTGTGTGTGTGTGTGTGTGTGTGTGTGTGTGTGTGCTTTCCTTGTTTTTGATGGTATGGAATTATTTATTTCCTGTATTTTCTTTGAATGTAGTTATCTTTATTGTATTAAGTTTTCCTTCTACTATTTTTTATAGGGCTGGATTTTGTGGATAGATATGGTTTCAATTTGGATTTTTATTGAAATATCTTATTTTCTCCATTTATTATGATTGAGTGTTTTGCTAAACATAGTAGTCTAGGTTGGAACTTGTGATTTTTATAGTTTGCAAGTTTTCTAACCAGGACCTTCTACCTTTTTCTTTTGAGAAGTCTGGTGTAATTCTGATAGGTTTGCCATTTTATGTTACCTGGCCTTTTTCTCTGGTTGCTTTAATATCTTTTTTTCTGTAGGTTTTGTGTTTTGATTGTTATGTGATTATTATTATAGGTATTCTTTTCTGGGACAGTCTAATTGGTGTTCTATATATTTCTTGTATATTTACAGGTATTTCTTTCTTTAGGTGGGAAATGTTTTCTTTTATGATTTTGTTAAGATTTTATGGGCCTAGGACCTGGGACTATTCACCTTCTTCTATTCATATTATTCGTAGATTAGGTCTTTCATGATATCCCAGATTTTCTGGATGTTTGGTGTCAGGAATTTTATAGCTTTAACAATTTATTTGACTGATATATCAATGTCTTCTATTTTATCTTCTGCGATAAAGATTCTCTCTTCCATCTCCTGTATTCTGATGTTGATTCTTACATCTGTTGCTCCTCTTCTCTTCCCTGTGTTTTCTATCTCCAGGATCACCCCAGTTTGTGTTTTCTTTATTGCTTCTATTTCTACTTTCAATTTTTAAACAATTTTGTTTATTTTACCTGTTTTATTATACTTTCCTGTATGTCTTTAAGGGATCCATTTGTTTACTCTTTAAAGACTTCTAACTATTTGGCTGTATTTTTCTGTATTTCTTTAAGGAATTTATTCATTTCCTCTTTAAGAGGCTCTATCAACTTTACAAGATTGGATTTAAGGTCATTTATTTGTTTTGTATTTTTTTGTGCATTAGAACATCCAGGGGTTGCTGCAGTGGAGTACCTACACTTTGGAAGTGTCATATTGCCCTGAGTCTTGTTGATTGTATTCTCTCAAGGTCCTTTTGTCATCTTCAGCTGTTGTTCCCTGGATGCTCTTGTTGTAGCAGGTATTGGGAAGGGGGTGAACTCTCCATAATCCTGCTGTGGCAGCCTTCTGATGGTATCATTGTACAGTATGGTTCTGAGACTTCAGTTCTCTGTAGTTCAAGATCCTCAGATCAGATCAAGGTGGGCAGAGAGGTGGTAGGAGAATGGTGATCCTCTCTATGATGGCAAGGTGCTCAGGGCAGTGTGGCTTGGCACACAGGGTTCATAGAGCAGGGCAGAAAAATCATTTTTAGAACAGAATATTATGTTGAAATGTTTATTACACTTATTGCTATGACCAGATTCCTGTCAAAGTCAACTAATGGAAAGAAAAAGTTAATTTTGACTCATGGTTCCATGAGAATTATTTAATGTTTGGGAAGAAGAGAGAGCTAGTCATTTACATTAGTCTCCAAATTTTCTGTTAAGCTTTTATTCTCTGGGCAATTTTGACTTTTTTCGTCTGTTTTTCTAGTCCTTTACTTCAGGGGCCAACAATTGAAAAAACACAATAAATTTGATGTGTGCTTAATGTTTCCCTTTTTCCTTTCTTTGACTTTATTGAAAATAATTATCATTGTGTATATACACTTAGCCACCGTGTTTAACTTACAATATGTCTTTAATACAGTGGCTTTTTACTTTCCCTGTGCTGTGACCATTTAATACAGTTCCTCATTTTGTGGTGACACTGAAACATAAAATAATCTGTTACTTCTTCATAACTGTAATTTTACTACAGTTATGAATCATAATGTAAATATATTATATATACAACCCAAGGAGTTTGTAACCTACAGGTTGAGAAACACAGTTTTACTATGCACAGTTCATGCTCTCAGTAAATATTGTCTCTAGCCCCTTTTACTTTATTCCTTTTTTCTTCTTTCTTTTTTCTTTTTTTCCTTTCCTTTCCTTCCCTCCTTCCTTTCTTCTTTCCTGTACATTCTCTATTTCTCTTCTCCTCTCTCTCTCTCTCTCTCTCTCTCTCTCTCTCTCTCTCTCTCTCAACATGGTCTCATAGAGCCAAGCTATTCTCAAAAGCTGTGAACACTTTGAATGCCAGATCTTCAGCATCCTCCTCCAAACTACTCTGACTACAGGTATATACCACCTCATCAAATCCGGTTTAAGCAGTAATAGGACCAAAGTTTGAGCTTAGGCAAGCTGAGCTGCATTTCCACCCTATAACATCTTCCTATTGGTACTGCAATGTGGTATTGTAGGTACTGTTAACCTCTTGAATATTGCAAAGTAGGGAAATAAATCAAAATTTCATGAATTATTTATGATGTTTTACCATTCATGCAATGGTAAAATCTAATTATATTAGATTTTGCTAGCTGTAAGAGAGGATAATTTAAATATTTAAGTATACATACACAAAATTAGACACCGATTCCACAAATCTTAGATTCAAATCTTTCTTAGTTTTTTGAAGACATTATTCATCAATGAGAATTTAAATTAGAAGTCTAGATCAGATGATGACACTCTTACACAGGCTACATTTTTAGGAATTGTCAACATCTATGGGCTGGGTTTATTGAGGTAGTGAAGCATTATTTAGGCAGAGGAGATCGTACAATCATTCCAATACCTGACAATATCCTCCCATGAAAGGCTTACTTTGGGCTGAGATAGCTCAGCCCAGAAAGCACAAACAAAACCAACAAATGAAACAGAAAAATGGTTGCTTTTGTACAATAAGAATTAAGTTATTAGCTTGAAAAGTATACAAAAAGAACGTAAATCAAGCACCTTTGGAGCGTCTATAAACAGCTTGTACTGGCCTCTCAATACCTGTAATTTCATACTTTCTTAAGCCCAGTGGTGAATCTCAGTACAATTCATTCTCTTTGTCTTTCCAATAGTTTATTATAATTGTTTTTATTGAAATGTGTTTTGCCTCCTGAGGTGTTGAGATATTTTATGCATCCATCAACTTTTTATTTTATTTTCTTGTAATCTTCTAAACTAATTGATTAGACAATAAAAATTAAAATAGACATTAATTTTCTCAAGAAGAATTTTGCTTCCTCTTCAAGTTAACATTTTCCTCAGCAAATTCGAACAACAGCTTAATGGCACTGGCTGTAAATCTAAGGAACTAAGTTAAGAAAGAAAATAACAGGAGTAATTTCATTCATATTAAAGTATTTTTCATCTTATTAGACTGAAATGAAAAAATTAATATGTAAACCATTAAGCGATAACCAAATGTATAAACCAAATTGTGTTTTGAAACTGGAATAGATAATTGATGAAGTTATAACCAATATTTTATTGCAATGTTAAAGGAAATCACTTTGTAAAAATTACTTGACTATATTAAAAGTATTTTCATTAAAATATATATCTGAAAGATACAACTTTTGTAATATTATTTCTATGTTCTCTTAAAATTATACACACATTTTTCATGTCTGTTTTATACAGACTTTACATATAATATTTTCATTTAGATTTGCAAGTATAGGTAGGTGGATTCACCAGGAATATTTTTAGTAAGGCAATAGTATTTTGTCTCCTCATTCTCTCTCATGATAGGTGGGCTAGGAACTCTCTTGTAAACATATCAAAAATCATCCAAGAATATTTTATGTAATATTTCTAAGAGCAATAAATTGGATGAGTCCTTGTTTGCTTATTACTTTTTGTCAATTTGACAAAACCTTGACATATCTTAAAAAAAATAATATAAAAAGAATTCTTGCTAAGGAACTGGCTTCACTTGCTCAGTGTCTGTGAGCAAGTCTATGGGGCATATTCATGATCGATGATTGATGTGGATAGGGTTCAGCCCATTGTGGGTTGTGCTACCCCTGTGCAGGTGGTCCTGTTTTATATAAGAATGTAGGCTGAGTATCCCAAGACTGGAAGCTAGTAAGTAGCACCTCCTCATGTCCTCTGCATTAGTTTCTACCTCCAGGTTCCTGTCTTTCTGTTTTGTTCTGGCTTCCCTCATTGATGGAGTATATCCTATAAAATGAATTAAACTCTGACTTGTCCTGGTTACTTATTAAAACAACAACAACAACAACAACAACAACAAAAATCAGGACATCTTGGGTTTTTTTTTTATTATTAAAAAAATCAGTTCCCATTATTACTTGTCTTTAGATGAAGAAACATTGCTCAAATGCTTAAAGTTAATTTTTGGACTCACTTAATGTGTTCGAGTTTACCTTCTATCTACTATATTTTCCATTATCATTATTTATTAAAATCTACTTATATTTTTAATGTAGGGGATTTATTTCAGATCAACCAACTTTACACAGTAATCATCAATTTTATTTAGAAGTTAATATTTTTAATAACTAAAAGGTACTTAAATTAAATAATTTCTGTAGTCATTAAAGTTAAAAAAAACACTAAATGCATGCAGCATCACACCTGGCTAGTTTTATGTTTAAATAAGAAATTTGATTGTTTGATTTTCTTTTAATCTGCTAATATAAAATTTTAGGAGGTGAAGCCTTGGTAGAGGAAGTTCATTTGTAGTGGCAGGACTTGAGTGTTCATAGTCATGCTCTACTTCCTGATCTCTCTCTTAAATAAGTACATTCTAGTTATTAAAAATGTTATAATTTCAAAATAATGTTGATGATTACTGAGTGTTTAAATACATGAGCCTGTAGGGGGTATTTCTCATGCAAACAACCAAAAATATCTTATTTGAGGTGGATGAAAGCAACACAGAACCATATGCTTGATTTGAAGACTCAAGCTTTTTTCCAGGTCTGTTTTGTAAAGAGGATCTAACCTAGGCATGGTAAGTCCAAAGATCTTGGGTGAGATTGGAAAAGCTTTGTATTTCCCAAGAATGAAAAAGACTTCATTCTGGGAGCTGACTAAACCACATTTGTCGATTGCATTGTTTCCCTTATGTGTCTGAGTTTCTATTAATATCTGTTCTTGAATTCTTTCTCGTTTGCTTTGCTTTTATGTGCATGTGCATGCATACACATGATTGTGGGTGTTCATGCATATGTTAGTGTGGGCACACGTGAGCCTCAGAACATGTGGGAGTCAGAGGACAACATTTAGAAGAATATGATTACAGGCACATGACAAGGCATCTGGCTTTATATGAGTTCTTGTACTTTGAACCCAGTTCCTCAATCTGATCTGACAAGTTTTACCCAGTGAGATATAACCCAAGCCCATTTTATGGAACGATTGCTAACATTGTTCTCCAATGAAATAGTTTATGAAATACTTTGTAAAGTAATTTTTTAAAAAATAGCTCTTGAATAAAGTAGGTCTATATTACTGTCATTCAGAAAATGAATGGATGAAAATATTATGAACCATATATTTTTATGGTGTGTGTATTTAAATGCTTACATTCATTCTCCCAATGGAGGGAAGTTAAGCCATTCACTTTAATTTGGGTTTGACTAATGGTCCCCTATCTTTCAATTTAGAGCATATGTTTCCATTGCTGTAACAATGTATTTGTGTTATTTGTGCATAACAAATATCTGGTTAGGAAAACAAGACAATTTAGCAGGCAGTGTCCCAATTATCTCTAATATTGGATTTAGCATAAGAGTTTGAAATAAAAGAATCTCTACACCTACACTGAGCTGCAATGACTACATACTTGCATATCGTATGAATTGCATACAGGAATATTTTCTAATTCCATTGTGTGTTAAAATTCATCTTTGTAACTCTAGTCAGTGTCCTTTTCTCATTTCATTTTTTATGTATATGTGTCTGTATCTGTGTGCAAATTATGTGCGTATGTATGGAATTACTCTTGCAGTCCAGAAGATAACAAGAGACTCTGCAGCTGGAGTTATAGGTGGGAGTAAGCTCTCTGACTTGGTTACTTGGAATGGAACTCCAGTCCTTTGGAAGAAGAGCAAGCACTCTTCACTACGGAGCAATCATTACACATTAACTTTTTCAATATTTTTAATTTTTGAATTGATTCAGTAGTCCTATTCTTTTGCATAGAATATGTCATGTTTTTGAGGTTTTTGCATAATATTTGCTTTAAAATTTGAAGTCATTATAATGCTAATGATATAATTATATATTCACATTTAAGATGTCAGTGTTTACAAGATAATACTTTGGAAATGTTATTTTATAGGCAGAACTAAACTTTTAAGGTGTTATTAGCATATAATACATCTAGTTTCATTTTAAGATAATTTAGATGTTACTTCTTTATGCTTTACCCAAATCCATCATTGTTGTAGTCAAAGATTACATCATTATTATACTGCTTAAATTGTGATGTATATTAATGTTTGTTGCATAAACATACCAATTGTGATAATAAATTTCCTGTATTTAACACCATGTACTTATGAAATATGTTCATATCAATCTTTTAATTTAATTTTATTATTTTACTTATTCATTTTATATTTAATTCATCTTATTCATGACATAGTTTACTAACAAAGGTTATGCTACATTGGCTTGTATTTGTTTCTTCTTTTAAAATATTATTCATTCTCTCTTTCTCATGTGTGTGTGTGTGTGTGTGTGTGTGTGTGTGTGTTCCTGCAAGTTTTGGAGAACTTGCAGAGGTCTGAGACAACAATCAGCGAGGGGTTCTAACTTTCTACCGTGTAGTTTCTGGGCTGGAATTTAGATTATCTCCTTGAAATGGAACCTTTTACCTGCTGAGCCATCATGCTCGCTCTTGGTTTATACTTCAATGACTGCTGTAGAAATGATTTTCTCTGCCTTTATATGTATAGAATTTCATGAATGTCTACACACATAATTATATCTTTATATTTTACAGATTAAAATAATTTCTTGTTTCAACTTTTCAAGTTTGAATAAGGTGGCAGATTCATAGGTAGGACTCAAACCTATTTTTCTGCTACCTGAAAACAATATCTTATGTATCTCCTTCCTTCTTTTCATGAATGTTCATTTCTCTATACTATCTTTGTTTTGTTTTTAATATTGTGTTTAATATTGTTTTTCATATTGAAGTCTCGTGACAAAGGAGAATCTAAGAAAAATCATGTCTGCCAAAGCTGTATTATTTTGTTTCTTTGAACTTTGTGGTCACTTGTTCATTTTTGCCATTTAGTTTTTAGACTATAAACCACACCTTCTATATCCTATGCATTGGCTTAGCTAAATTTGATCAATATTTTGAAGACTGAATTAAGTAACTTGTGACTTTATTGAAAGGTAATTGAAGGCCAGTGAAAAAAACTAGTCCAATGTGGTTGGGTACTTTGAGGGGATTATCTAGACCCAGCCCCCTCCTATTGATTTTTTTACTCCTTTTTAGGAGATGAATGGGCTTTTCTGGGTGCTCTTTCTAGGATTCCATACTTCTCTACATGTCCAAAAGTCTTGAGGCAAACTAACCATGAAGGCCTGAGGTTAACTATGAGTATCTTTCCTCAGAAATATCCACTCTATTATTTTAATAAGGATCAGTCACTCATTCTAGTGTGGGGCCCACAGTTTCAGCTAAATTGGCTAGTCATAAAACCCCAGAGATCCTCCTCTCTGTCTCATCAACACTGGGATCACACTCCTGCTACTGCTCCTGGCTTTTTACAGCTTAATATAGAACAAAGGCCCTCTAGTGTAGATAGTAAACATTACATTGACTGAGCTATGTGACTACTCATTTCTTTGGATTTTGATTAGCCCATTGATATGAAATAATTAGTCATTGTATGATATAAACTTACAAACAAAGAAATATTCAAAGAATTGTCAGTTTTCTTCAGTGGTCTGATGCATAATAGGTTGGTGGTTGCCCAGACTCCACCAAATCGCCTTAGATTTATTCTCATACAAGATACACTAATTAAACTCACTTTGTAAAAACAATAAAATAATAGACATGTGTGCAGTTGAGAGGATAGGATTGGATTTAGACTGAGTGTCCAGGTGGAATTGGAGGGTGTCCTACTCAGTGGAAGTGATATAAATGCATTGTACACATGGAAAAAATTACCAAACAATACTTTTTTAAAAACAAACAAATGAATCCTTTGGAAACAAGACACCCCAGTAAGTACCTGAAAGAAAGATGGATAGCATCCCAGATTTCTCTTTGGTAAAATAGATTAATCCCTTGAAAGACAATCTTCAGTCCTCAGATTAATTCTTTTCTTTGTGTGCATGCTGGCTTGGTCTTGTCACTGAGTCTGTCCAATGGGATAACATGAGTCACACATGTTTCTGTGGCCCAGGAATTTTTGAGGGAAACTTTGTGCCTGGTTTACTTCAATTCTTTATCCTTCATCTTGATGTAGAAAACTCTGAGACACTGAAAAACTTCCAAGCCATGAAATGGAAAAAATGTGTGTCCCTGAATCACCACATTGGGGGTACTTATTTAAGAAGGAACATTTGAAATAAACAGTGACAGAAGGAATGAATAAACTCCTAAAAACCTGGGTTTGATTACTTAGGAACTTCGCATGCTATAGTAACTGCAAACTATAATGGAAATATGGTAATTTCTATTCTAGCTCATTATCTCTGCCCACCTATAATTAACACCTGATTGAGAGAATAAAGAAGTTAGGGTGCTTATTTCTTTCTTTTTAAGACGAAAAGGGTCTATTGTTCAGAATGAAGTTTCCAGAGGACAACAAAATAAGATCCTCTCATTTTATCAAATGCAGCATTGTGAATAGAAATTACTACTCATAATAATTATTTCAATATTATACCTACTTCCAATTCAAAATTATTTTGTATCACTGAAAAGAAATTCCAGGAGGATGGCAGAAATATAGGGGTAGACAAGACTCAGTATGTACAGGGAATGGTGAATGATTATAATGCAGACTATCTCAAATCCAAATATGAAAGGGGAGTTGGGAGAGGAGAAGAATGAGATGCTGACTTGAAACAGATTGCAAAAAGCAATAGCAGTCAACACAGTTAATTGCTGCATAGGGCAAAGAGAGTGCACACATCAATAGAGTTTGTGGATGCAAGTTAGGATTGTGGTATACAAAAGATGATTTTTTTGTATCAAGAAAAAGTAAACTTCAATAAGAAATATATGTCTGGGACTTTAGAGATGGCACAGCACTTAAGAGTAGACACTGTTCTTACAAAGGATCTAAGGTCAGTTCTCATCATGCACAAAAGGATGCTTATCCTCTGAAGCTCCTTGTCTCTGTGACCACTTTGGTCACATTACATATATTCCCCATCCACACATAGACTTTATTTAAAATACAATAAATCTTTAAAACCCATTCTTATGTCCGAAGTGAAATAAAAGTGAAACAAATGCAAATTGAAATATATGTCATGAAGTACTGAGAAGCAACTTACAGAACTATAAATCTTTACCTATTAAGTTCTAAATGGTGCAGTAGATGTTCACATAAGGTTTTGGATAGATGCATCCTTGAGAGAACTTGTCTTTGAAGATCTCCCAAGGGGACAGTTTCATTAGAAATCTCTCACAAAATTTCAGAACATTCTATAGTTTCCTTTAACTGGACAGGGCATTGTTGAGAGTTTGAAACCAATCTGGATTACAAAGGAAGATCCAAACTGTAGTACATAGTAAATTTTTGTATCAAACATTAACACAGAGAAAAGGGGAGAGAGGAGGGAGAAGGATAGAGGACTCAATCTTTGTTTCATCAGCTAAGATACAATGTACTTATCATGGGCAGTTAAAATCAGGAATTAATGAAAGTACAGTGCCTTTGCACATACAGGACTGTTAAACTGGGACAGAGACAGTTAGAAGATGGACTGGGAGTCATCCCTTTTCTGTGTCCTGATCATGCGTTAATAGCTGTGTCAATCTGAAATGTCTAATATCTCAAATGGTCAACAACTGCCCTAAATAGCTATTCTGTGATTCAATTCACTTAAAATTCCATGATATTCGGTCTGGTGTTTTCTGAATTCAGAGAATGTAAGGAGGGAAGAGAAAGAACAGAGAGAAAGAGAAGAAAAAGAGAAAAGATAGAAAATCCTCAGAAACAATATAAGCTAATAATAATTTTATGTTGGGATGTGAGTGGGTTTTTAGGGTTGTGTTTATACACCTGTGCCAGGTGTGCTCACTTATGCATGTTCATATGGAGATCAGTGATTGATGCTGAATGTCCTCTGATTATTCCTTAGTTTTGTTCTGAGTCTCTCTCTCTCTCTCTCTCTCTCTCTCTCTCTCTCTCTCTTTCTCTCTCTCTCTCTTTCTCTCTCTCTCTCTCTCTCTGACCCAAGAGAGAGAGAGAGACTCAGAACCTGTTGATTAGTTCGACAGACAAGTGAGATCAAGGATCTAGGTTCTCTTAACTAGGGTTACAATCACCTCCCACTGCACTGGGATTTATATGGATGTTGATTTATTCTTCATGCTTATGTAGCAATTCTTTTACAGGATCTCGGCCCAGCCATAAGCTGGTGATAGTTTTGCCCAACTATCACCAAACAGCTTCAAGAATGGTGCATATTCCCTTTCTCTGGTGTGCATGAGTCCAGAGGATTTTAGAGCGGCTCCTTGTATTGAACATTCAAGTATTTCTCCAGCAAAGCAAAACGCATGTAATCTAAGTGGAACGAATATAGAATATATTTGAAATCATTGAAATGATTTCAAATAAGGTCTTGCCATTGAATAGGTTTGTGATGTTTTGCATAGATGCCAAAGTTACTAATGTCTGATTCTGCAAGTGATTAAACTCAGTGTGGTTGTGTCATTTCTGCTTCTCCTGCTCTCTTGATAACTCACAATATGCTGTAAAACATCTGAGAGGGTTAAAAAAAATCTTTTCTGATTGAATTTCTTCCAGTGAAAGAATCCTGATGGAGCAATAATTGTCAATCTTTATATTTCGTCAATATAAAAATACTTGTGATCCTCTTTACTCTGGTCACTTACTGTCCCAAGGATATTGAGGCTTTTTACATTTCCAATTTGTTCTTTTTTAAATGTCTGTCATATGTCTCATCTCTCTGATATCTCATTGCTCTGATTTCTGCATAACTCTCATAGGTTATAAGGTTGGTTAAGTTGCCTTAACATGCTATTTCAAACATTTTATCTCCATCACACTACTATTATAATTCCCATCACACACACACATACACATACATATTCTCACACACACACTCACATACACACACACACACACATCACTTCTATGAACAAAGGAATCCAGCTTACTTCACTACCTCTACCCTTATTCTATGTACCTGTACAATATATATGCATCTCTATCAATAAACTTAATATATTTTGTCATATAATTTTATATGTTTCTTTGCCCCTCAGACCATGAGATGAGGAAAGTGACTCTATTTACTTCCTTCAATCCCTAAGTTATGATGTTTAACAGACGAACATCCTTGAGGAAACCACAAACACATGTTTAAGCATAGATGAAAAAATGGTTTTCTACAAATAGTTTGCCCTTTTCCAAGATTTCAGCTCATAGGGTTTCAGATATTCACATCAACTGTAGTGTAAAATTATTAAGTAGAATTTTTCAGAAGAAACAATCTATGTGTTAAAAATAACTTTCATTTACAAATACTGTTAGAATTTTTTGTAATAGTTGCTGCTTTAATCTTACTGTGCCTCACTCTTATGTTTCAGTTTGCCGTAGGAAAAGTGCAGTATATATAGAGCCCGGTATTGTATTAGTTATGTTTTCTGTTGCTATAATAAAATACACTGGCATGACAGTTTAATTAAGGAAGGGATTATTTTGGCTTATACTGTGAGGGTACATGACTGAGAAGTCAGAGTAGCAGAAGTATGTGGTACCTGGTCACATTGCATTCACAGTCAAGAAGCACAGAGGTGAATACTGGTCATTATCTTTTTTTAACAGTTTATTTAATTATTTATTTTATATATTTTTAATTAGGTAGTTTGTTTATATTTCAAATGTTATTCCCTTTTCTGGTTTCCCTTCTGCAAATCACATATCCCATCCCTCCTCCCCCTGCTTCTATGAGGGTGCTCCCCCCCCACCTACCCACTCATACCACACTACCCTGGCATTCCCCTACACTGGGGCAATGGGTTTTTCCTCCCATTGATGCCAGATAAGGCATCCTCTGTTGCATATGCAGCTGGAGCCATGGATTCCATCTGTGTGTATTTTTTGGTTAGTGGTTTAGTCCCTGGGAGCTCTGGGGGGTGGGGGGGAGTCTGGTGGGTTGATATTGTTGTTTTTATTAAGAGGTTGCAAACACCTTCAACTCCTTCAGTACTTTCCCTAACTCCTCTATTGAGGTCCCCATGCTCACTCCAATGGTTAGCTATGAGCATCCGCATCTATATTTCTCAGGCTCTAGTTGAGCTTCTCCAGAGACATCTATATTAGGCTCCTGTCAGCAATATTGGCATCTTCAGTAATACTGGTCAGTTTTTATTCTCATTATTCAGTCCAGTGCCATAGCCCGTGGAATAGTACTACCCATATTAAGGGTCTATTTTGACAATGTAGTTACTCTAGTTCAGATAATCCCTAATATAGGCATGCAAGAAACTAGTTGGGTTGATGATCACACATGCTATCCTCAGTATAAGGCTTTACTAGGACTGGATCATTACTTCTATGGATAAGAGAGGGGTATGGGTTAGTGTGTTTAGGAACTAATTTTTTCTGCTGTAATGAGAAAACACATAAGCTGCAAGACCTCTGATAACTCTGCTAACTCTGCAGCACTCCCAGAGTTACTGATACATTTAAACAGTGCTAATTACCAAGCCTTAAAAAGGATTTACCAATAACTGCTTGCTATAGTTATTCAGTGTATGTACTACCAAGTAACCAAACCACTAATCCATTTGTATTTTTAAATTAATGACTGTCTTGCAGAAGATAGTTCTGTGGATTAAACAGGAAGCTAAAGATTGTGTGACCTGCCATCTGAAGCCATTAGCCATACCTAAGAGCTCATTTGACTCCTCAAGTGCCCATTAAAACCACTATCACCTTTTCAATGCATAACATTTTAAATAATTGAGTTTTAATTTCAATATAATTCCCCAAATGTAGTTCAGTTTGACTACACAGAGCCTAGACAATATGAATCGGTACCAAGTTCTTATGAGTCTTTGCTTTAAACTGATCTACTCACAGGAACAAAAATGTGACCTCATTTACTGTTTGGAGATTAGAATATTTGTTCATGCACTATGTTCAAGCATTAAAACACACTCCATTTTTCTTTGCTCTGTCTTTGGTGAAGGATAAGGCTTAGCACTGTGTTATCTGTCACTGGATCCCACGTTGTAACTAGCACAATATTTCTAACAGGAGAGAATTTAGAACACTCACATGGACTCTGTTCTCTGGTTACATAAACTACTTACAAAGAATACTCTTTCATGACTAAGATGTTCTCTGCTTTCTCTCTCTCTCTCTCTCTCTCTCTCTCTCTCTTTCTCTCTTTCTCTCTCTCTCCATCTCTGTCTACCTTTCCTTTATTCTAAGAGCTTGGTTGAGTATCAGCTTTTGCCTGCATGGAACCACTGTAAATTTAAAATTAAATACAGCTGGTTTCTGATTTCTAATAGCTTATTTAGAAAGATATTTTAAAAAGTATCTGCTTTTGCAAGATTTGTTGATAACAGAGGAGAACACTTCTCAAACAGAAAGTATTAAAATGAGTGTTTTTATGCCCTACTCACTGAATTTGACATTTGATTACTTGGAACCAGAAAGTTTTATAACATCTTTTATGTCTAGAGAAATACATTATTCAGACTTGTCAATGTTCCTCTAATTAGCATTTCAGTGGAGATAAATGATGACATGGGGGACAAAGGTACCCGAGTTTCACATAATGATTTGGTATCAAAGACAGGTTTATTATCTCTAGACATTAGACACTAAAGTTTCATTTTCTAGGATCTCAAAATGGGAAAGATCTTACAAGTTTATACAAAAAACCTGAGACCCACATTAGATGAATGGGGAAGAAAGGAGCAAACCAGAATGTAGCCAGTCATGAGCAAACAGACTGCTTAATCCTTGCCCAAAACCTCCAGATTCTATTGTGTCATCTGAATATCAAAGAGATAAACCAACTTACTAAACAGTAAACATGCAGGGAATAGCCTCTAGGTGAAACTTGGCACCTGCAGATGAACATATACAAGAGCAAACACCAAATGGTGAGTGGTGTTTTAGAGAGCACTGATTTCAGGAAGGAGAATCTTCAGGTCTTCAATTATTCCATATTTAAATCGTGGAGCTCTCAGGGAATTTATGAGCCTGGCAGAATCCAAAATCAATGGAATGTTCTCCACAAACTCAATATTTACATATTTCTAATTGTGAATTATAATTTTAATGTTTTTTATTAGCGTACATTAAATATGAATGAGAAGTTTGCTGTAAATTTTCATACATATACATAATGGATTTGGATCATAATCACCACCATCACCCTCTCTTTCTCCTCCTCATAGCCACTTCTTCCTCAGCTTACTTTGTCACAGCTAGTTCCCTGTATTCTTTTATATGTATATTTTTAATGACCCATTGAGTTTAATTAGGGTTATTTACAGGAGCGTAGTTTGTTAGGGTTCAGAAATCACTGAAAGATGACCCCAGGTATGGTCAAATAGCACCAGGAGAAAGCTAGTCACCCAGGAGGGTGGAAAAACTCTTGAGAGGGGGTAAGAGGACTAAAACTTCAAAGCAGGACTCACCCGGAATCCTTAGTAGGAACTTTTAGGTTTCCATCTGTGGTGGGAGACTTCTGCCTAGGCCACCAGGGCACCATAGCCAAATAGCACTGGGAGAGAGCTAACCTCCCATGAGTGTGGAAAAGCCTGTGAGAGGAGGTAAGAGCACTAACACTGCTCAGCAGGTCTTTCCTGGAATCCTTAGGAAACGGGGACCGAGGAACAGACAAGAAGGAACCTTCGAGTTTCCATCTGTGGAGGGAAACCTCTGCCCGGGCCACCAGAGCTCCATAGCCAAATAGCTCTAGGAGAAAAATACCCTCCCAGGAGCTTGGGCAAGCCTGTCTGCTCAAAAGGACCCACCTGGAATACCCAGGACACAGAGACTGAGGAGAGGGCTTCTGGTTTCTTTAGGTGGCTGGAGAGCAGATCCTGTGACACAGGGCTCCATACTCAAATAGTGCCAGGAGAGAGTTGGTATACCAGGGGTGCCAACACACCTTCAAGCACAGGCAAGACATCACTTCTTTTCAAATTCACTGGACCAAGAGGGACCTTTGCAGAGCCATCAAGACAGAGGAAACAAGGGATAACTGTGGATTAGAGCTTTCTTGTTTCTGTCTGCGCCCCAGAGCTGACCGTGTACCACAGCTCTCCAAACCCAAATTCCTCTCAGAGAGAATTGGTCTTCAAGGAGTATTGACACCTAGGCTTGCAGAAAAGACAAGGGACAGTCAAAGAGAAAAAGACCAGCTAACACCAGAGATAACCAGAAAGGCAAGGGCAAGAACACAAGGAACAGAAACCAAGGCTACTTGGCATCATCAGAACCCAGCTCTCCAAACACAGCAAGCCCTGGATACCCAAACACACCAGAAAAGGAAGACTTTGACCTAAAATCACATCTCAAGTGGATGACAGAAGATTTTTAAAAGGAAATAAATAACTCCCTTAAAGAAATACAAGAGAACACAGGTAAATAACTAGAAGCACTTAAAGAGGAAACACAAAATCCCTTAAAGAATTAGAGAAAAACACAATCAAACAGATGAAGGAAATGAGCAAAACCATCCAGGAACTAAAAACAGAAATAGAAACAATAAAGAAATCACAAAGGGAGACAACACTGGAGTTAGAAAACCTAGGAAAGAAATCAGGAGTCGTAGATGCAAGCATCACCAACAGAATATAAGAGATCGAAGAAAGAATCTCAGGTGTGGAAGATACCATGGAATACATTGACATAACAATCAAAGAAAACACAAAAAGCAAAAAACTCCTAACCAAAAACATCCAGGATATCCAGGATAAAATGAGAAGACAGAACCTGAGGATAATAGGTATAGAAGAGAGTGAAGATTCCCAACTTAAAGGACCAGTAAAAATCTTCAAAAAAATTATAGAAGAAATTTGCCCTAACCTAAAGAGATGAACATGAATATAAAAGAAGCTTACAGAATGCCAAATAGACTGCACAAGAAAAGAAATTCCTCCCGTCACATTATAGTCAAAACACCAAATACACAAAACAAGAAAAGAATACTAAAAGTGGTAAGGGAAAAATGGCAGGGAACATATAAAGGCAGACATATCAGAATTACACCAGACTTCTCACCAGAGACTATGAAAGCTAGAAGATCCTGGGCAGATTTCATACAGACTCTAAGAGAACACAAAAGCCAGCCCAGGCTGCTATACCCAGCAAAATTCTTAATAATCATAGGTAGTGAAACCAAAATATTCTAGGACACATCCAAATTTCCACAGTATGTTTCCACAAACTCAACCCTACAAACAATAATAGATGGAAAATGTCAACTCAAGGAGGGAAACTACACCCAAGAAAAAGTAAGAAAGTAATCTTTCAACAAATTCAAAAGAAGATAGCCACACAAACATAAAAACAACATCAAAAATAACAGGAAGCAGCAATCACTATTCTTTAATATCTCTTAACATCAATGGTCTCAATTCCAATAAAAAGGTATAGACTGACAGACTAGATCCATAAACAGGACGCAGCATTTTGCTGCATCCAGGAAATGCACTTCCGTGTTAAAGGCAAACACTACCTCAGAGTAAAGGGCAAGAAAACAACTTTTCAGGCAAATAGTCCCAAGAAACAGGCTGGAGTAGCCATTCTAATATCGGATAAAATCGACTTTCAACCAAAAGTCATCAAAAAAGATATGGAAGGACACTTCATACTCAAAAAGGAAAAATCTAACAAGAAGAACTCTCAATTCTGAACATCTATGCCCCAAATGCAAGGGCTCCCACATTCATTAAAAAAAAAAAAAAAAAAAACTTTACTAAAGTTCAAGGCACACATTGCACCTCACACAATAATAGTGGGAGACCTCAACACCCCACTCTCATCAATGGACAGCTCTTGGAACCACAAACCAAACAGAGATACAGTGAAAATAACAGATGTTATGAAACAAATGTATTTAACATTTGTTAAACATTTCATTGTAAATCAAAAGAATATACCTTCTTCTTAGCACCACATGGTACCTTCTCTATAATTGATCATATAATTGGTCACAATACAAACCTCAAAAGATATAATAAGAAGATTGAGATAATCCCATGCCTCCTATCAGATCACTACAGGAAAAGGCTGGTCTTCAATGGCAACAACAACAACAGAAAGCCCATGTACACATGGGAGCTGAACAACACTCTACTCAATGATAAGTTCACCAAGGAAGAAATAAAGAAATTAAAGACTTCCTAGAATTTAATGAAAATGAAAGTACAACATACCTAAACCTATGGGACACAATGAAAGCAGTGATAAAAGAACACTGGTAGTTCTCAGTGCCTCCAAATAGAAACTGGAGAGAGCATATCCTAGCAGCTTAACAGCACACCTAAAATCTTTAGAACAAAAAGAAGCTGATACATCCAAGAGGAGTAGAAGGCAGGAAATAATCAAATTAACGGCTGAATTCAACCAAGTAGAAACTAAAGAACTATACAAAGAATCAACAAAACCAGGAGCTGCTTCTTTGAGAAAATCAACAGGATAGATAAACCCTTAGCCAGACTAACCAGAGGGCACAGAGATAGTATCCAAATTAACAAAATTAGAAATGAAAAGGGAGATATAACAACAAATTCTGAGGAAATATAAAATATCATCATATCTTACTACAAAGCTTATATGAAACAAAATTGGAAAATCTTGATGAAATGTACAAGTTTCTAGACAGATACCAAATGTCAAATTTAAATCAGGATCAGATAAACCAGCTAACAGACCCATAACCCCTAAAGAAATAGAAAATATCATTAAAATTCTCCCAACCTAAAAAAGCCCAGGACCAGATGGGTTCAGTGCAGAATTCTATTCGACCTTCAAAGAAGACCTAATAACAATACTCTTCAATCTATACCACAAAACATAAACAGAAGGAACACTACCCAATTCATTGTATGAGGCCACAGTTACATTGATAAAAAACCTCACAAAAACCCAACAATAAAAGAAAACTTCAAACCAGTTTCCCTTATGAATATCGATGCAAAAATACTCAATAAAATTCTCGCAAACCGAATCCAAGAACACATCAAAACAGTCTTTCACCAAGATCAAGTAGGCTTCATCCCAGGAATGCAGGATGATTCAATAGTCAGAAATCCATCAATGTAATCCACTACATAAACAAACTCAAAGAAAAAATCCACATGGTCATTTCATTAGATGCTGAAAAAGCATTTGACAAAATTCAACATCTCTTCATGATAAAAGTCTTAGAAAGATCAGGAATTCAAAGAGCATATCTAAACATAGTAAAAGCAATATACAGCAAACCAGTGGCCAACATCAAACTAAATGGAGAGAAACTCGAAGCAATCCCATTAAAATCAGGGACTAGGCAAGCCTGACCTATCTCTCCCTATCGATTCAATATAGTACTTGAAGTTCTAGTTAGAGCAATTAGACAACAAAACTAGGTCAAAGGGATACAAATTGGAAAGGAAGAAATCAAAATAACACTATTTGCAGATGATGGTATACTTAAGTGACCTGAAAATCTCCACCAGAGATCTTCTTCAGCTGATAAACACCTTCAGCGAAGTGGCTTGATACAAAATATACTCAAAGTACTCGAAGGATAAACAGGCTGAGAAAGAAGTTAGGTAACTGACACTCTTCACTTTTGTCACAAACAATATTAAATATCTTGGTGTGACTCTAACCAAACAAGTGAAAGATCTGTATGACAAGAACTTCAAGTCTCTGAAGAAAGAAATTGAAGAAGACATCAGAAGATGGAAAGATCTCCCATGCTCCTGGAATGGCAAGATTAATATAGTTAAAATAGCCATCTTGCTGAAATCAATCAAAGATTCAATGCAATCCCCATCAAAATTCCAACTCAATTCTCCATAAACTTAGAAAGATCAATTCTCAAATTCATTTGGAATAATAAAAACCCAGGATAGCAAAAACTATTCTCAACAATAAAAGGACTTCTGGAGGAATCAGCCTCTCTGAACTAAGGCTGTACTATAGAGCAGAAGTGATAAAAACTGAGTGCTATTGGTACAGTGACAAGCAGGTAGATCAATGAAATGAATTGAGGACCAGAAATGAACCCACACACTTATGTTCACTTGATCTTTGACAAAGGAGCCAAAAAGATCCAGTGGAAAACAGACAGCATCTTCAACAAATAGTGTTGGTTCTGTGAGGCCTTGAGAGACAAAAGGCAGATGATGAGCTAGGTCAGGAAACATTCCCGACAGTTGAAAGAGCCAAGGATAACCATTATGAAATGAGACAGCAGGGCCAGGTTATGATATGTCTCAAGCCCCACACAACAGGCAAAATTCTCTGTTGCCAAGGACAGGCCTGAGCTACAGGTGGGTGGTAATAAGTTGATGTCATCACCGTGGGCCTCCAATCATGTTTAACCACCAATGCAGGTCAGCCCTTCCATGCTGTTATCAGCTCTGCCACACACACACACACACACACACACACACACACACACACACAAACACAAAACATGTATACCTTGCTATCCCGGTGTCGCCATTACCCTGTTGGTAGGGCTGCCCCAGTGCACTGGATTCAATAGACCTCATGCTTATTGCATCATTCTCAGTCTCTGTGTCTTTGTGGGGTGGGCTGCCTAGGCGTTTGGACTTCTGAGTCCAACACTTCAACTGGTGGTCTACATGTACAAGAATGCGAATTGATCCATTCTTATCTCCCTGTACAAAGCTCAAGTTCAAGTTGATCAACGACATTTACATAAAACCAGATACACTGAATCTTACTGAAGAGAAGGTGGAGAAAATTCTCTAACACATGGGCACAGGGGAAAAGTTCTTGAACAGAACACCAATGGCTTGTGCTCTAAGATCAAGAATCGACAGATGGGACCTCATGAAATTACAAAGCTATTGTAAGGCAAAGGACACTGTAAATAAGACAAAACAGCAACCAACAGATTGGGAAAATATCTTTACCAATCCTACATCTGATAGAGGGTTAATATCCAATGTATACAAAGAACTCAAGAAGCTAGACTCCAGAGATCCAAATAACCCTATCAAAAAAAGGTGAACAGAGATAAACAGAGAATTCTCAACTGAGGAAACTCAAATGGCAGAGAAGCACCTAAAGAAATGTTCAACATTCTTAGTCATCAGGGAAATGAAAATCAAAATAACCTGAGATTCCACCTCACACGAGTCAGAATGGTTAAGATCAAAAACTCAGGTGACAGCAGATATTGGTGAGGATGTGGAGAAAGAGGAACACTCCTCCATTGCTGGTGGGAATGCAAGCTGATACAACCTCTCTGGAAATCAGTTTGGCGGACCCTCAGAAAAATGAATATAATCCTACCTGAGGACCCAGATATTCTACTCCTGGCCATATACCCAGAAGATGCTCCAACATGTAGTAAAGGCACATGTTCCACTATGTTCATAGCAGCCATATTTATAATAGCAAGAAACTAGAAACAACCCAGATGTCCCTCCATAGAAAATGTGGTACATTTATACAAATGGAATACTACTCAGCTATTAAAAACAATGACTTCATGAAATTCACAGGCAAATGGATGAACTTGAAAATATCACCCTGACCGAGGTAATGCAGTCACAAAAGAATGAACACAGTATGTACTCACTGATAAGTGGTTATTAGCCCAAAAGTTTGGAATGCCCAAGAGTCACTTCACAGCAACCATAGAGCTGAGTGTGAGGTCTCAGATGGAGAAGGGACTGAAGGAGCTGAGCGAGTTTGCAGCCCCAGGAAGGGACAACAGTGGCAACTGGCCTGAGCCCATGATGTTCCTGGAGACTGGATCACCAGCCAAAGAATACACATGGTGCTGGCCACATATGTGGCAGAGGATGCTCTTGTTAGCCATCAGGGTGAGGAGAGGCCCTTGGCCTGGAGGTTGTTAGATGCCCCAATATAGGAGAACGCCAAGGAGGGAAGCCGAGAGTGGGTGGGTGGGTGGGTGGGGGGAATATCCCCATAGAGGCAGGGGAGGGAATAGGGACGCTCCAAATCGGAGATCTGGAAAAGGGGAAACCTTTGAAAAGTAAATAAAGTATCAAAAAAAAAAAAAAAAAAAAAAAAAGACCCCAGACTCAAACAGTACAAAAGAACAAACATTTACTCTGCAGAAAACAGCAACACCCTAGCATCAAAATCGACTTTTGACAAGCCCAGACAAAGGTGCATAAGTCTTCTTATAGGGAACCTGGGGAACTTCATAAAAGGATTAGGTACTCTCTAATGTAATGGGTATGGTAAAAAGCCATTGCATTAGTACAATTTTGATTGGTTGCTCTATTAGGGTTAGGTAATCTAAAACCTCATTTGTTGGATGCCTGGGGGTGCCCCAGATGGACTGCATTCCTGCATCATGAATGGTTAACCACTGGGTGGGCTGACCAGCACAGTTGGCCTATCCTAGGACAAAATATCTCCCATTCATGTGGCTCTCTTCTGGCTATTGCTTGGTTGGGGGATTTTATTGTCTTGATCCTGGACTTGGGGGTCTGCTGCTCAAGCAGATAGCTTATGGCCTAGTTTCTGAGTGGAAACAAAAATAGAATGAATGGACTCCTTCAGGTTGAAGGTTTATTTACAGGACTACAGACAACTTACTATTTTCTACACCACTGTAAAACATACTTCTCCCTCTTCTATCAAGTATAACTGACCTAAAGATCAGGGAGACAGCAGGCCTCTGGAAATTCTCTCACTCCATGACAAAATGTTGTAGATTCCATTATTTCTTCAGAGCCTGTGCAGATAGTCACAGCTATGGTGCATTTAAGAATGTAGCAATCATATCATGGGATTGAAACTGAAGGAAGAAGTTGGTTTGAGCTGACTATACCAGAGGGAAGGAGTTTATAATTGTAAGTAAGACATGACAAGAAGGTCAGGAATCATAGAGAATATACTGTATCTTCAAAGAAGAAGAAGCTAAAATAGAAGTCATGAAGTGCGGCAGAGGCAAGATTTAATTTGTCCATCAAGTCTGCACTTCCATATATAATCACATAGTTCTACCTACTGGGATTAAGTAAATATATAAACCTAACAGGAACAAATAATTTATTTTTCAGTTTATATATTTTTCATCTATTTTCTGAATTATAATTAATTCAAAAACTTACAGAGTTTATTAAAAGTTATAATGATATTAAAAACTTTGTGTACATTTACAAAATTTTAACTATGAATCTAAGGTCATAAAGGTAAGATTGACTCATATGTGCCTTAAATATGCCCATATCTCAGAATCTTTCTCTCCTCTAGAGTTAAGAGGATAATAGATGCATGTTTCGCCTTTGCTCACCTCCTTATGATGCAGTGTGAAACAAATGGATCTGGGCTTTACAATTTGTTTGAATAACCAATATATTCATTCATATATATATATATATATACATATATATATATATATGTATATATACCAGCAAATGCTTTCAAATGACAAAAAAAAAAAAATGATGATAATTCACAAGAAATAAAAATCGAATGGATGCTTGAAGGATCTATTTATTAAGTGAGCTATAAAGAATTTTCATTTGTACCCATCTGGTAGCCACTGAGAGGGCTCGCTGCCTAAGCAATCCCATCCCATTCCACTTCTGTGTGGGTCTGGTACGTATAATTATGGTCCCAGACAAGTTACCATAGGGAGGCAGTGGTATTTACATGGTCCAGAATAGAAAAGAGCAAATGCTTATGCTGAGCAGTAGGAACTGGTACAATAGGTAGTAACATTGGATTTCTGTGTTCTGTGAAATTTATACTACTGACATTGCTTCTTCCATCACTGTCTCTATTTCTACTTTATTTTTAAACTTAGAAACAGGCTGTAAGTGTTGCTAAGAGGAGTATTAGCTGACATTCCATAATTTGTAAACTGATCTGTTAAGATAGAAAGAATTTTTACAAGTTTCATGAACTATTCCTACAGAGTGAACACAGAATCGACAAACATGTAACAAATGCTTAATTTTACACAAGCAAATTATTGAGGTTAACAGTGTAACAATGTTTAATATTTTAAATGTTCAAATAAACTCATGTGGCAGTGATGAAGGGAAGTTTTGAATGTGATCCTGCAAGCCCTATATAACACGTAAAATAAACTTATATATTGCATTATTTTTTGTGAATGCAGTAAGTTTTATTTTCATAAAGAAAAGGAAACAGTTATTGCATTATTATATTTGGATGAAAAGTTCCAATTTAATACTTTACATGTTCGTGGCATTTTCTCTTCATTTTTGTCTCTTGAGAATTTGATGTATCTGTACAGTATGTTTTGATAATATCCATCCGTTACTACCTCCTCCACCTACCATCAGTTTCCTTGTCTCACCTTTTCCCCAACTTCATGCCTTCTTTTCTATTCATTTATTTTACTGAAAAATAAAGTTATTCAATATATTCTACTCATGGCTACCCTTCTCCAAACATTTGCTAGGTCCTCTCCACTCAATGCCTTTTCTTTCTCTTTTTATCCAACAGCAAACAAGCAAGAAAAACAAACAAAATAATGAACAAACAAACAAAATAGAGAGCTCACTAACATAACCAGCCAAATATGAACTGAACAAGGAGGACACCAACAAAGATGTAAAACCTCATGGGGAAAAGCCCAGGAGATGTCAAATCTGCACAAAGAACACAGGACGAGCATGTTAATTAGTTGTCCAGTATCACATGGTCTGCCTGGAAAACATGCATGCAACAGATTGTATATGGCCTCAACAGGCTTTCTTTAAGAAAATATACATATTTACAAATACATAAGTACATGAAAATATAATTAATGAAGAGACCATGAATTTGAAGGAGACTCTTGAGGCCTAAATAGGAAGTTTTGGAGGAAAGAAAGAAAGCACCAATTAAATTAAAATAAAATATCTTATTTTAAAAGATGTATAAAATTAAATTTTTATATAAAAATTGGATAAAACAAAAACAAAGAGAAAAAAATCAAAGTCAATAATTTAATCTGTATTATAATTTTCATCTTCCTTTCCATTAATTAATATAAAGGTAAATACATAAAGTATCTTGCACATTTGGGACACTGAGGGACATTAATTATTTCCAGTAATATACAGTGTCTTTGAATACAGAGATGACATCAACTGTCAGTGCACATATTCTGGCCATTATCTGTACTTTACCTTATTTTCTAAGTCTATGCTATTCATTGAGTGATTCTCTCTGTGCCAATAAGAATATTATCAGTAGGTCTACTCTTGATCCTGATTTTTATCATAGAAGTTAAAGGAATACATTAAAACTATGGAATCTATAGACTGTAAGCTTCATACCCTCAAAATTCACTGCCTCAGATTAGAGCTGTTATTTATTGCAAACACTCAGAGGATCAATTTCATAACTTATATTGACATAATTCCCATTAACGTAAAGATTAATCAAATTTGAAGGGTACATTGTAGAGGTTAGAAGCCAACTTTGAATGTACTTTTATGGGCCTTCAGCTTTGTATTTTTGTTTTCTTTCATGATACTTATCTTTTGGTTGCTTTTGACACAGAATCTTTCACTTGGATGTCAGTTGGCTGATTAAAATATCATATATCCATATATCCATACATGTATATTATTCACATTCTTCCCATGAAAAAGGAATATTATTTTTAATCTAGTTCTTGTAAAAGTAAAAAAGAGCAGAGTGTGTTTAATACAGTTCAAATAAAAAGTTTGTCTATTTAAATCTACCTTACAACCCAAAAGACCTTAGCAAGATGCACAGTTGAGCTAACAGCAGTGAGTCTAGTAAGTCCCAAGCCAGAGATGATTTGTTAACTTTGAACGGCTGTAACCAATAATAAATGTTCCTACAAAACCCAGTATGAATATACAGGAGGTAAATATGCATGAGGTCATTTTGTTTCAGGAATAATAACTCATGGCAGCATCTAACATCCTTCACCGAGATTGACTTTCATTTGTGAAAAGCTTGTGGCTCAGAGCTGAAACTGTCTACTTCTGTTTAGAACAAATGAATATTTCATATGAGTTGTAAAAGATGTACATACAGAACATTAAAATTTACTTAAGATATTAATGCACAATGATAAAATCACAGATTCACCTCAAGGTTAATGCCACAGGGAGAACAACGCTTAATATTGGAATTCTGTCACTAAGAATGTAACCCTATCTGGAAATGCTCTATCATGCTATTTTCCAAAGTTCATAGGTCAACAAAGTTGTTTTAGTTAAGTGTTGAATTCATTTTGGTTCTGTAATAGCTATTTCTCACATGTATTCTATGGCAGAAATGATGAGGCTGGAGACAGGTTGAGGTCCTTGTTCATACTTAATAACCCAATGATGAGAAGCTTGGAATTTAAATGATAAGGAAATAGTTACTGAATAACTGACAGTTAATGCTATCCTGGATTGAGTGTGCACAATGTGCATCTTGCATACATTTGCTCTTGTGTACATGTCAGAAGGATGTTTAATATCACTCAGTGTTGAATCTCTACAAGGAGTTCCATGTTAGTGTTAAAAAACAGGGTAATGGTCATTCTGAAGGTGCAGCTTTGTGCCTCCATAAATTTCAGTACTGTCACACTCCTAAAATTATCTTATTTCCCCTATTTTCACTAATCACCAGAAGATTTGTTTCCCAAGGTTTCTTACCACACTGATTTTTAAACTACAGTCCCAGAACATTGTGAATGCATACATAAGGCCTGAAAATTTGCTGTGTGCTCGTGTGTGTTTTTTCAATGAATAGGCATGCCTGAATATATGAATGTGTGAAGGATAAGTGTTGATATCGAATGTCTTCTTCAATTATTCTCTACCATAATTCTTTTTGTAACAGTCTTTCAGTAATCTGAACACTCATCAATGTGGTCAGACAAGATGACCAGTGAGCTCCAGACTTCCTCCTGTATCAGCCTCCTTAGTTCTTATATTACAGGTGTCCATCAACACATGTGGTATTACTGTGTGTTCTGGGGATCAAAACTTGAGTCTTCATGGATATCCAGAAATCACTTTACCTGCTGAGATTCTCCCAGTCTCAGAATCTCTCACTTGACTTAAGATAACAGTAGACTAAACAACAAAGTTTTTCCTAATATACAAATTCTGTACTCTGTTTTGTTTTAATTTTACCTTTTATACTGAGCTAAAACCTTCTAAATGACACAATATTTGGATTTTTTTTTTCCAGAGAGGAGGATCCCAACATTGGTTAAATTTGTGATTAAGCATTGGACGCAAAATATTTGAATCTGTGTAGTGAACGAAGTACTTGAAGCTTTCATCATAAAAGTTTAATAGCTGGGAAAGCATCCTTTGGCATTAAATAAATAATTTTATATTCTAATAAACACTTTTTAGCCACTGAGATTTAAATGACATACAAATAATTCCTATTATGAAAATTAATTCTTTGTTGTTTTGTTTATTGTAGAAATATAACAATAGTTTAACTCTTAGGATATAAAAGTATCTGAGTAGGGTCAGGTTTAATTCCTAGCCTACCTGTCTTACCTGTAGGGGAGACCTATTCTCCTAGTGTATCAAATGGCCTACACAATCTTCTAGTTCTGCAGTGACTACTGGAACCATGGAAGTTAGAACTTTCAAGCAGACATAAACAGTAAAAATAACTCTCCACAAACAATTATGATCAGGATAACCAAAATTTAATAAAGATACAATCCCAAGATAAAATCAAAACAAGAAAGAGGTCAATTCAAATTTAAAGGAAGAGATATCAGAATTACTCAGTCTTTTCTTCAGCAACTACAAAAGCCAAAAGAGCAAGAGACAAAACATTTTGCATGCTGAAAGTAAATGAATGTGGACCAAGACTGCTATGCTCTGTGACGTTATCTTTTGAAGGAGAAATTAAGACAATTCAACACAAACACAAACTAAGGCAATTCTGGACAATGAAGCAAGAATTGTAGAAAATTCTTAATTGACCATTTTACAAGGAGGAAGAGAAAGATGTCTTCGTTTGCCATCTTTCCAAAATACACAAATGTGTGATACATCAAATATCAGGAAAGTAAAATAGATCTTGGGACAAATCAACCATGCTAAACACAGAAACTTAGTGCACCCCCAAATTTAACCTGGCAAAAAGAAAAAGAGAAAAAAGCCAATAATCCAGCAAAAGAGAACAACCTTTAACAGATGTGTAGGAAATAAATTTATTTCTATATTAATATTACATATAGATGGTTTCAATTCACCCTTAAAAATTGTAAGGACAAACAGACTTGGCTTAGACAAACAGAAAAACAGAGAGACAAACAGACAAACAGAGAGACAAACAAACAAAGAGACAGAAAGAAAGGAAAAAGAAAGAAAGACATAAAGAAGGAGGGAAGGACAGAAAGTAAGGAAGAAAGAAACAAAGAAACAAAGAGGTCAGTCAGTCAGACAGCCAGACAGTCAGACAGCCAGACAGCTAGGAAGAAAGAAAAGAGGACGAGAGGAAGGAAGACAGACAGACAAACAACAACAACAACAACAACAACAACAACAACAACAACAACAAAAAACCCAAACCAACTATTTGTTGTTTCTAAGAAAAATACAAGCTAGGCAAACAGGTAGGCTAACGGCAAATCTTCACCTTTCCCTCTGCCCTGCAAACCAAATCACCCTCCCACTGTGCTCCTCTAAATCCAGTTCTCTGTCTTAGCCCCAGCTCTGTAGTAGACTAACTGCAGCAATGCTACAGCCTCCCTTCTCCCAGGCCCCCACCTGCAGTGAATCTCACAGAACTTTCTTCCATGTTTAAAGCTCTTAACATCTCTCTCTCTCTCTCTCTCTCTCTCTCTCTCTCTCTCTCTCTCTCTCTCTCACACACACACACACACACACACACACACACTGCTGTATCCTAGCCTTCAACTCTCGCAGGCATTCCCCTAGGACCAAAAGGCTACCCAGGAAGCAAGCGGATATCTGTAAATCTTCATCTCTCTCCATTCCTACAAATCCAATTCCCCAGTCTCACACCCAACTTTGAAGCAAAGCTCCTGCTGTGGTCAATCCTTATTCTCTACCCTCATTCCCAGCAGATTAAACATATCCTTGTGGAATATTTCTTTGTGCACTCCTCTGGAATCCCTGTGTTCCTCCTCAGCCCATCCCCATGCATAAGTGTCAGCCCCCAAGAACTACAAACTCATTTTACCTAGAAACCCCAGTAGCCATACTTATTAGGATCCCAGAAGAATTTGCAACAAGACTACAAACACCACACTCTCCAAGAAACCATAGAAGGTAGCAGAAACACAGAAACAAGAAACAAAAAATTCCCCAAATAAAGAAAAAAAAAAAACAGATGTCAGTAGCTAGAATAACAATTTTCACAAAATTCAATGCCTAGGCACCATGCAAAGCTGCATTCCATTATGGCCAGGAAAAAAATGTCTCCATTAGGGCCCAGCAACCTTACCACATTAGGCATCCTGTAGTGCAGGAGAGCTGAAGCACAAACTTAAAATTTTAAGTAGCATTTATGAATATGGTAGCAGTCCTTAAAGAAGAAATTAAGAAATCTATGAAAACAAAAATAAAAATGGAAGAAAATTAATAAAACAGTTTAAGACCTGAGAGTGGAAAAAGAATCAATAAAGATATCCAAGCTGACAGAAATCTCAAAATGAAAAATTTACGAACACTAACAGGAACCTCAGAGACAAGCCTACCATCAGATTAAAAGATATAGTAAAGGGAATCTCCCATAAAGACATGACAGAAGAAATGGATACCTTTGGTCAAGAAAATGTTAAATCTAAAAATAACAATAATAATAATAATTTTTTTTTTGGCACAAAACACTCATGAAATTTGTGACATCATGAATAGACCAAAACTAAGAATAGTAGGGATAGAAGACAGAGAAGAAACCTAGGGAAAAGGTACAGAAACCTTTTTCAATAAATGTATAGAAGAAAAAATTCCTAAACTAAAGAAGGAGATAAAGGTACAAGAAGCATTCAGAAAACTAAGTATACTAGACCAGCGAAGTCCCTCTGGCACATAATAACCAAAACACTAAATGTACAAGGAATATTATGCCCCAGTGGAGGGAAATGCTAGGGAGGGAAGACAGAAGTGAGTGGGTAGGTGGGGGAACACCCTCATAGAGGCAGGGTGAGGGGGGATGGGATGAGGGTTTGCAAAGGGGGAAACATTTGAAATATAAATTAAGTGAATATCAAAAAAAATTTTTTAAAAGAAAAAAGAAAATCTACAAAGGAAAAATGACCACGTAACATATAAAGGTAGACATATTAGAATTACACCTGAACTGTCAGTGGAGACTGAAAAAGCCAGAAGGGCATGGACAGAAGTGCAGCAGACTCTAGAGACCACAGATGCCAGCACAGACTATACCCAACAAAATTTTCAATCACAATAGAGGGAGAAAAGAAGATGTCTTGTAAACCTGATATAACTGATTTAAGCAACATCTATCTTCAAATCCAGCCCAAGAAAGCTGTGATGACATTATTTTTGACAAAAAAGGCAAAAATATACATTGGGGAAAAGATAGTGTATTTAACAAATGAGGCCAGTAAAAATGGATATAAACATGCAGAAGAATGATATTTAACTCTTTTATCTTGTACAAATCATTTGAAAATGGATCAAAGACTTTAATTACTCCAAAACATTGAAATTTCTAGGTAACAATAAGACATTTTTCAAGAACTTTTGTAACAAAATATGAAATGGATGAACAGAATTTATCCTCAAGTATTAACAGTGACTACATGCAAATAGAAAGTTTCTGCACAAAAATGGAAATACATTAAGAATATATCCCACTAAACAGGAAAAACAATCTTTATTAGCTTTGCCTCAGAGACTAAGATAATCCAGAATTTACAAAGAACTACAGAAATTAAATACCAAGCAAATAACATTTTGAATCATCAATTGGCCCAATGAATGAATAGATTTTAAATAACAATAGAAACAAACAATTTTTATAAAGTGTCCCAACCATCAGAAAAAAACAAAACTATGTTGAGTTATTGTCTTGCTTTAGTGAGCATGGTTATCATCATGAAACCTGACAACAAATATTAGATGGGATGAGGAAAAATAGAAATCCTTATTAACACTGGTGGAGTGAAAATAATATCAATGCACTACGGATATCAGGTTTAAATCTAAACAAGAGCTACCATGTGACCCAGCTATTTCACTCCCAGTATGTCTCTGGAGAAATCCAAACCACAAAAATATTTGCATCATTATGTGGAACTGACCTAGCTGTCCATCAGCAGATTAGTGGATACTGAAAATCTGGTGCATATGGCAATGGAGTATTACTCAGGGCTAAATAAAAACAAAGACTGGGCAAACTGGTACAGTACTGAGATCATGGAGTCTCAGAAAGTGTCTATAATATATGCATGTACACATGCATATTAATATCTGTGTGAGTCTATTTAACATGTAAAGTTTGGGTAGAATTGAAAGTAAAACAAGTGTAGGCAATGTAAGCAAAAAGAAAGAATGGAGTACAGGAAAAAACACAAGAATCCTGAAAGGTAATAGGAAGCTAATTCTTGTTCTACTTTAAATCTGTCATAGTATTCAGTTTTTCCTTGTTTTGGTTGATGAGTACAGAAAACATATTTAAAAGTAAATGTATAAAACTATAAAATTCTATGGCTTCAGAATGGCTATTTTTAAATTTTTCAAAGTTTTTTGAGATGAATAGACCTTAGTTCTAGACAAATACTTGTTTGAGTGGCTATGTTAATCTAACTATCTGGTTTTGTTTTATGTGCAGGCATATTACAGTGAAATGAGTTTTTAAAAAGGGCCTGTGCAGTGCATTTGTATTAATAGGACACAAATTGTAGATGTAAATCCCAAGGGATTGGGAAGAATGTTCAATTGGTAAAATGTTTGCTTTATAATCATAGGAACCTGAGTTTGGATCCCCAACACCAATGAAGAAGGTTGTTTTTGTTTGTTTGTTTGGTTGGTTGGTTGGTTTGGTTTGGTTTGGTTTGGTTTTTGGTTTTGTTTTTTGTTGTTTCTTTTTTTTTTTAAGTGAGCATATATGTATTTATTTCTTTCTGCCCTTGACTGTAGCTATACTATAATTAGCTACTTCAAGTTCCTACTTCTTTGACTGCCCCACAGTAATGAATAGTAAATTTAAACTGTGAGCTAAAATAAACTCTTTCTTTCTTAAATTGAATTTTTTTAAATTGAATATTTTCTTTATTTACATTTCAAATGTTTTTCCCTTTCCTGGTCTCCCCTTCAGAACCCTCTGTCCCATCCTCCCATCCCCTGACTCTATGAGGGTGTTCCACCACCTACCAACCCACTCCCCTCTTCCTTCCCTGGCATTCCCCTACACTGAGGCATCCAACACCCTCAGGCCCAAGGGCTTATCCTCCCACAGATGTCCAAGAAGACCATCTTCTGTGGCCAGTATCATGGATCCCTTCATGTGTATTCTTTGGTTGGTGGTCCAGTCCCCAAGGTCTGTCCTGTTAACACTGTTGCTCCCTCCATGGGGCTGCAAATCCCCTCAGCTCCTTCAGTCTCTTCTCCAACTCCTCCATCAGGGACTCCCCCCGCCCCCATTTGTGGTGTATATTTATGAGGCAAGAGCTGCAGGGAGGGTGAGCAGAGACAGGGGAATCTAAGGGCTGCTGTTCAGCTAGTGCAAAAAAACACCAAGCTCTGGGTTTAGAAACAGATGTAACCTCAAAAAATCATGTGAAAAGCAATAGAGAATGTTACAAAAGATTAATCTCTGCACATGAATGAAAAGGTGTCCAAACCCTTATCCACATGCAAATATACAACGTACACACACACACACACACACACACACACACACAGCCAGATCCCTTACCCTGTGAAATTGGAACATGATCTTATGGAAATAAATTCATTGTATCAGGATCACCTGAGATTATTATACTCAAAATCCCTGATTTTCCACTATACTATAGTGAAAATCTTTCTGTATTACTCCTAGAATGTTCTGGAATATTTGCTGTACAAATAAATAAACCAAGACCAAAAGGCACAGTCAGCTTTAGTGTCTGCTATGTTCGGAGAATCAATAGCTTTGTAGTTTCCAGGAAAAATCTCGACAGGCAATATCATCGATGGATATTAAATAACAGGCTTATGCATCCCATAGAGAATATCAATCCATAAAATTAACAGCAGCATTTTAACACTTCATCACCCTCTCTTTCTCCTCTCTGAGTGTGTGTGTGTGTGTGTGTGTGTGTGTGTGTGTGTGTGTGCGCGCGTGCGCGTGCTCACGCGCAAATAGAAGAGGTTGATATTGAGTACTGTTAGTAAGTACTTTTATTTTTTATTTTTTGAAACAAGGTGTTGCCTTTGACTTGCAGATTCAGTTATTCTGGCCAGCAAGCTCCAGGAAACCTCCTGTTTCCTCCCCAACATTGCAGAGACTACAGATGCAAGCCTCATGCTGGGCTTTGATGTAGGTGTTGGAGATGGAGCTCTGGTCTTTATGCTTGTATCATAATAGGAATTGACTGAGCTACTTTGCTATCCCTTTATTTGTTTTTATTTTGATAAATAGAATTACATTTGCAGATCACAATATAAACTAAAACTTGCTAAGAGATTTGTTATCTCAGTTATTTTAGTTTTTTTTATAAAGACTTGTTATATATATTTTTAACCAGACTTTTATTGGGACTTTACATTTCAATATTGAAGAAGATAAAAAGAGATGAAAAATACAAGTTGGTGTGGTTAGTGTTTATCCATCTGAGAAGCAGGGATTCAGCAAACTGATTTAACTTGGGGGTTACTGTTCATATCTCAGTAGAACAAAGCTTAATGTACCCACTAGCTTTTGATCTCCAATTAAATGTAAGCTACTGAAAACAGATTTAAGTCAAGTCCAACCCAGGATGTATAATTAACAATAGCTTTGACATTCATAGCCACTCCTCCTAAGTAGGAGTCAACATGATACAAATGGCTTTGAGCCAGGCTGGTGGCACCAGCAAGGGGAGTAAAGCTCCAGGACATGGATTAAAGAGAAAAGTTGAGGCATGACAATGGGTGCTCTTGAGAGAATATATCTATTAATGATGATCAATCCCACCACACACTTTGCATTATTGATAAAGTATGATTGTGGTTGAATTACTTGTTCTGGGATGTAGGGAATCAGCAACACTGAATGTGGGTCAATGTTGCACATCCTATAGTTTTGTCAATATGTCACCCATCTGAGGATTCCTACTAGATATAAACTTAAGGTGCAGGTGGCATTTTTCTCTAGCAAAAAACCTTAAAATCCACTCTAACCTAGATGTAGCAGTTCTTCCATGGTGGTTTTACTTTGGTTTGTTTTGGGTTTGTCTGGGTTTTCTGTGTGTTTGTTTTTTTGGTTTTTTGTTGGTTTGTTTGTTTGATTGATTGATTTTGTTTTTTAATGTGCATGACTGTGTTTAAGGTTACGTGTGTGGATATGGTCATGCATTTGGTGATCTTCTACAATTATTCCCCGGCTTCCTCTATTAAAACATGACCTTTTCATTGAAACTGGGGTTCATTGATTCACCTGGGCTAGCCAGAGAGTATATCCCATAAGTCGTTTCTCTTCCTCCTTGGCACTGGGATTATGGATTTATGCCATTATCATTGGCTTTTTAAAGTGGATTTTGAAAAAAATTCAGTTTCTCATTCTTTGAGTCATCTCCTCTGTCTCTAGATGTAACAATTTTTACATTAATTGGCAGCCTTTGATCAAAGAAATGGTGACTTTGGGAATGTGGTCTAAGCTGCTTGCTAGACCTAAACATTAGTCTGTCTTTATAAACATGCTATGTTTTAGTTTTCAGATAAAAGATGAAAAAATCATTTACTTTTCTTCTCTTCCTATGAAGATTTACTAAGAATGACATAAGAATCCATAATAGTTTAAATTATCATAATGGTAGTTCATTCTTAGCCAAATGGATAAGATCTGGATCTATTTTGGAATTGGAGTTCTGCTGGAAGATCTTAAATGAAACATCCTTCCTTCCTGGGGAGTAGGAGTGGGAGATGGGAGCCAAATTCCTCACATGAACCTCAGGGCTGTCCAAGACTGGCAAGTCACAATTCTAATCTCATGTCTGTAGCACTGATGAAGTCAAAAAATTGAATGGTATGTTAAATAAGATAAAAACAGAGAATTGAAGTGTATGAGCAAAAAATTTAAAAAATCAAAAGGGAAAAGGCAGCATAATTTTTCTTGTATTATTATTAAGAAGGAACACCACATCCACTGTCTCTACATCTAACAGCCATCTGTGTTAGTCCAAAGATGCTTTACTGCCCCATTGCATGGGGTGTTTCTCAGGAGCCAATGACTTAGACATCCTCACATAAAGCCTTGCACATCTTCTTTGGCTGGATATGTTGTTGTATAACAATTTGGTTTTGTTTTTGTCTTTTCCTTTTTATTGTGATTTTTTTCTATTAATCCTTGAGGCCTAATAGCAAAGTTGTATGCTATCCCAGATCCATTTTTTTCTACACCTACCCAGACCCATAATGCATCACATCAATTTCTGCTTATGTTCATTCTTCTTTTTTGACATAATTGGATTTTGCTAAATTAACATAAGATTACCTTCCAATGCTCAGAATCATATAGCATCAAAATTTTGTTTGCATTACAAATAAATGGAGTGATTGTTCTTTGCCACTGAATAGGAGTTTCATTTTTCTTGGATGTTAGAATCTGTTACTTCAGATTGACATTGTCAAGTTGCTGATTATTTTATGCATAGCAATGGATGAATTATGTATTTCTCTAGTTTCTGTGGTATGTTGTGTGTGTGTGTGTGTGTGTGTGTGTTTGTGTGTGTGTGTACTGTATGTGTGTGGGGGTCCATTTGTGTCATGAGTGTAGAGATCAGATGTCCCGTCCCGCAGGACCTCGTTATTCGTGGGATCAAGGGTGACCAAGCATGAAAGGAAAACGGGTGAGAGAAAGGAGCGAGACCAAGCAAAGTTTTGTCAAGGTCTATTTTTCATTAACACAAGCAGATTTTATAAAGCAAAAATCATAGGCAAGGGGAGGGGGGAGAGGAAGCTTGCGGCCCTCCCATTGTTATGGCTCAACTACTGTCTGGTGTCTGAACATTTTTCGGTCAGCCTGTCCTCCGGAGATACAAGGGACAGCTAATCTTGCATAAACATGGCTGGTTCTCAGAGACCTGCTTTAAGGATGTACAAACTCAGAAACTTGCCTAAAGCTGTATAAAGGTCAGGTTCCCAAGGGTAGTGTGGAGGCCCTGGCTCCTGACATCTCCCCCTTTCTTTTACAGTAATTGAGGAGCGGCTAAGAAGGGTCGGTGGAAGGCCTGTCTTAGGCTATGTAGTGGGCATCCATGACTCATGCCCGATTTTTATGTTAGCCTTATTAGGGCAGGGACCCTGTCTTAGGCTATGTGGATTGCCTCCATCCCAGGCATCGTTCTTTTATGGTCTCGATGTGCACCCAGGTGATGGATCCACAATAATCCCATCATGGGGTTACCCTGCAGCCTTTAAGGGCTTGCGTGAGGTTCATGGCACTACAATATTCCCATCATAGGCTCTTCCACAGCTTATGGCCCAAAAGCTACCTCTGTTGGCTAAGGGTTGTCAGGAGCCAGAAAGCTGTTTAGGAGAGCCTCCACAACCTGCGATACCAGGGAGTCTCTATCTCTGTTGCTAGGGCTGAAAACTGTAGATGAAGCACCAGGGGGGAGGTCCTCTGTGGATTCTTGGGCACTAAGTCAATGGTAATGAACAGCAACTGGCTTCTGGAGGGCAGAATCAATCTGTGACTTAACAAAGTTAGTTAGCCTATTAAAAGCCCAAGGGCCAAATGTCAAAAGCAGCAGGAGGCCCAGGAGGGGAGCTGACCAGGACCTTGAATATCTAATTGTCCTGCTTATACAGAGCTGGAGACTGAACCAGGGTTTTGTGCATGAAGGCAAGATGCACTCCACCAACTGAGCCACCCCCCACTCTCCCAATCCCTCCACCCCCCACTGCTACAAGTACTAACACATTAATGATTCCACTCAGCTCAGATTCTAGAAAAGGCAGATTCTACAGGGAGGGAGAGCAGACTGGAGTTTTGGAAGGGGGGAGACTGGGACATTGTCACTGTCAGAGAGAGACATTTGGGGAGGAGATGACAACAGATAAGCCCATTGTGCTGGCAAGGACTTCACATACCTGTCCCAAAGTGTGTAAAACTGCAAAACTAAATCAGTCGTTAGAGCATGTGACTCTTAATCTCAGGGTTGTGGGTTCAAGCCCCACGTTGGGATCCCGACAATCAGAGGACAATTTCAGATGCTAATACTCATTGTTCATATTTTAGGGAGACAGAGTCTCATTGTCATTTTGATGCTATGTATGCACAGCTTCCAGGAACTCTCTGATCTCCACCTTTTGTCTCACTACAGGAGCTCTGAGAGTACACATGCTTGAGAGATTGAGTCTGGCTTTTACTTGAGTTGTAAGGAGTCAAACATGGGCTCTCATATTTGAATGACAAGCTTTTTACTGACATATCCATCACCCTATCTGATTTCCAGTTTTCTTACCATCAAGGCAGAAAAATAAAGTGATGATAATAACACATATTTTAAAGCACACAAAATAATATCTTACTATAAGAAAAATATTTAAAATAATTTATAGAAAAAAGGGTAGGAAAACGAAAAGTCAGATTCCGTCTTTCAAGTACAATACCAAAAGTAAAAAGATGGTTTCTGATTCTTTAGTTGCCAATGTAATACTAAGTTCAGTTTAATTGTTCTCTGCCGTGAGTGTTGTGTTGGTTTTTGTATATGCTCAGCCCAGGGAGTGGCACTGTAAAATGGTGTGTGTTGGAGTAGGTGTGACTTTGTTGAAGAAGGTGTGTCACTGAATCAGTTTTAAGACCCTTAAAGTAGTATTCTGCTAGCTGCCTTTAGATGAAGATGTAGAACTCTCAGATCCTCCTGCACCATGCCTATCTGGACACTGCCATGCTCCCACCTTGATGATAGTGGACTGAATCTCTGAACTTGTTAGCTAGTCCCAATTAAATGTTGTCTTTATAAGAGCTGCCTTGGTCGTGCTGTCTGTTCACAACAGTAAAACCCTAAGACAAAAGGTGGTGACAATGATCCGGGTATTGCTGTGAAAGGCCTAACCATGGTGATGATTGGAGAATGTAGATTTTCAGACATTGGATTTAGAAAGCAGTAGTATGCCTTAAATGGGGCTTAATGGGCTATCCTGGTAGGAATATGGAAGACTTAGTAACAGTTGAGAGTGATTTGAATGTGAGGATCTGGCTGAAGAGGTTTCAGTGGAAAATTTCAAAATGTGGCCCAGAGACTGTTTCATTTACCTGCAGTTAAAGAAAAGAGACTCAGATTAATTGCACTGACAAAGGAAATCTCAGAAACTCCCATCATAGACTTTGTTCTCTGGTTAAGTCTCCTGAAGAGCATATTAAACAATCATAGCAAGCTGAGAAAGGAAAAATAAAATATGCAGTTAGAATATTAAAGGGGCACCGGGAAGTAAAATAGAGCAGAATCCTGTGTTCAAGTGTATTAAATTAAATTAAGGGAGTAGTAACCTTGGGGCAAGATCACACCCAGCAAAAATTAATTTCAAGCATGATAGTGCAAGTTTTTAATCCCAGGAGACAAGGAGAAGGAGATCTCTGAGTTCAAGACCAGCCTAGAACGGAGTAAATTCTAGGTGAAGCTTGGTAGACCACATCTTTAATCTCAGTGTTTAAAATACAGGCATGCAGATTCTGAGTTCAAAGTCAGTCTACAGGACAATTACAGGGCAGCCATGCTTAGACAGTGAAGGAGTTGGAAAATAGAAAGCTGGTGATAATGTAATAGAACAAGGGGGCATGTTCCAGCTCCAGCAAGCAGCAGAACTCAGCAATTTGGCCACCTGGCGCTGGCTTTAGAGTACAGAATAGAAAGGAATACTAGGACAATTGAAGCAGGTTAGCTGGAGCTAAGAAATTAGTTGTGATTAAGAAGAGACCAGCATCACTGAGGTGAAATATTCCAGGAAGTGTTTTCTGAGAACAAAAAGAAGTTCTGTTCCAGAGATAGCCAAGGTTGTACGTCATGCTGCAGCTGTCCTTGGTAATGTGTACGAGTCACCCAGGTGGTACTGGTTTTGAAAGCATGAAGAGATCATGAAGAGCAGCTGAGGCTTGGCACTATGAAAGGTCATGGACAGCATTGGTGAAGGTACATTCTCAGTTGCAGTTGATGGTCAAGGACTGAAGGGGGCACGCAAACTAATTGAAGTTTGGCACAATGAGCAGAGTTTTTGATAGGCTATTAGTGAAGCCCAGTTGCAGAAGAAGACTCCAGTGTATTGGAGAAGACAGTACAATGGGATGGTCACCAAGACTACCAGCAGCAAGAGACTGGATTAACCTGAGCTTAGAATGCTACAGATAGGAGAGCTGGAGAAGTGATGCCAGCTCTTTGGAGGAGCCCAGAAGATCATGTAGGGATCCCAGACATTGAAACAAATAAGAGTAACATTGAATTGTCTTGGAGCCCCCAAGATATTAAAGATGCCAGAGTCGTGGATGGTCTGCTGGGGAAAACTGCTAACACAGAGTGGACACAGCCTAGAAGAAAAAATTTTCTTACAATCAAAAAAGATGAAAAAAGAACCTGGAGATCTGAAGACTGCTTTGATATCAGATATGGAGATGCAGATCTTGGAGTTTTCCCAGTTGGTTTCCTTTCTTACTTTGGGGATTACATTTAAGTGATTGGATGAATCTCAGAAGAGACTTTGAATTTTGGACTTTTAACAGTATTGAGACTGATAGACTATGGGGACTTTTGAAGTTGGACTAAATATATTTTGCATTATGCTATGTTGAGGTATGTCCCCCATAGATTCATATGTTTGAACAAGCCTATGGGGGACAGGGAGTAGAATGTAATGGGTTCTATATGCTTAGCCCCAGGAGTGGCACTATAAGATGGTGTGTCCTTGTTGGAGTAGGTCTGACCTTGTTGAAGAAGGTTTGTCACTGTGCATATAGGCTTTAAGATCGTCATCCTAGCTGCCTGGTAGCCATTATTGTGCTAGCAGCCTTCCAATGAAGATGTAGAACACTCAGCTCCTCTTGCACCATGCCTGTCTGGATACTACCATGCTCCTACCTTGATGATAATGGGCTGAACCTCTGAACATGTAAACCAGCCCCAATTAAATGTTGTTCTTATAAGAGTTGCCTTGGTGATTGTGTCTGTTTACAGCAGTAAAACCCTAACTAAGAGAAGTCTCTTGGTGAATTTGGTAGAGCCTGAAGGTCTGTAGCCATTATCTTTCATTATTTTTTAAATTTTGGCTATAACTTTCATGATTCCTTCTTTTCTGTCCAGAAAATGCCTTCTTCATTGTTCTCTCTTTATTAGTTTCTTCTGTTACAGCACACAGTCCTTGTACTGTAGAAACACAGTGCTCTCTCCCATCTTGGTTAGCCTAGTCTAGATATATCTGCATACCTTGTAACAGGTTATGATCTTGTATGCCCTTGGAAGATTTACTGAAATGAATGGGAATTGGCAAATTAACAAGAAATAAAGTCCTCATACTTATTTTAAAATGTACATGTCCACAGGAAACATAAAATATAAAACGCATAGACAGAATAGGATGATGATTAAAGCTTAAATACTCTCTCCAGAGTGGAGAGAAAAATGGGAAGAGAGCTTTGTAACTGAGTTTAAAGAAAATGGCTAATCAAAAAGTAACTCATAATAGCTTGAGACAAGACTCATTTGTCCTCTGGAGTAAAAGTAACCAGTTATACAAAGGTAAGCACTTAGACTTTCACTTCAATAGAATTTCCAACATAATTACTTTAGAAGTTATTATAGACATGTTGAGTCAAAGATTTATATTGCAAAGCAAATTAACAAAAACCCATGTGCTATAAGTCCATTTTCTCTCTTTCTGTCTTTTTTTTCCTTTATTCAGGTGTTCATACATGTTGTCTAAGTGCTCGACTCTTAACCTACATCCCAGCTTAGCAATGCTTTCTCAACAGGGTTTTTCTAAATATAAAATCAGATCATACAGAAAGATGCATTTAATACTGCTTTTTATAACTGAGTTATTTTTCCATTTTTAGTAAAAGGACTATCTGAGTTTGTTTTAAGTGTTCTAGCAAAGGAAATAGTCAATCCTCCCTAATAGGTACCAGAGAAATGACTCAGTGGATACAGGTGACTCTGACCATGATTGGTACCTTAAATTTGATAAGGTCACACATAGTGGAAATACAAGATTGTCATTCTTTCATAAACATTATACACATCCTTACACACTCACACACACACACACACACACACACACAGAGAGAGAGACAGAGACAGAGACAGAGAGAGACAGAGACAGAGAGACAGAGACACAGAGAGAGAGAGAGACAGAGAGAAAGAGTAAAATAATACAAATTTTAAATGTTGTTCTCTGGCATCTACACATTCCCAAGCACACAAATTCATACACAGAGGTAAATAAATAAATAAATGCAATTACAAAAACATAAAAACAACCACTGAAAAACAACTTGTTTGGGAAAGAAAATGATTTATTTGGAAAGCTAGTATAGATGCAAGCAAGGGATCTCTCTTCATGAATGTTTGTTTCCTTCATCGAGTCACCATGGAGAATGTAGGGAGACATTGCATATCCCTGGCTATACTCAGCTTGAGAGATACAGATCAGAAAGTCTGTATTACAAAAATATCTCCCACAATCTGGAGAAAAGGGACCATGCCACCTGTCAACAGCCTGGATCCCAATTCTGAACTGAAGTACAGTTTTTTGATAATTGAGTATCAATTCTGAACTTTGGTAAAACTGAACAATGCTAAATTGAACACATTTCTAGCCAGAACCACCCCTACATAGCAGCTTTATTCACCAATGCCCTTCAATAGGCAAATGGACAAGCACGTGAGGAGTCTCTGTGGAATAGAATGCCATTCAGAAACAAAAGGGAACACAGAACATTCAGAACAACTTGGATGCCCCTCAAAGATATTTGCAGTAGCATTATACTTTATGAATGAAGCCAGTCACAAAGGTTTTTCACTAGATGATGCCATTCATCATTTTCAAATAAAGTCTAGTCACATGAAAGTAGAGCATGTTAGTACTGCCAGTGTTAGGAGTCAAGATTAGAGACAGCAAGCACGCCTTTGTGGAATCATAATGCTTTGTATCCTAAATATAAGGATGCCAGTCAGATATACAAATTCATCAAAATGTATAGGACCACATATCAAAACAACGTAATTTTGCTTTATTTCCTTTAACTTATAAATAAAAAGTAAAAAGCTCAAATGCACTTTCAAAAGTTGTATGGGGGTAGCTACTGCAAAATGACCAACATTTCAAGAGTAAGTGATAGCACAGACCAACACAAGCACTACTGTGCTCCAGGGGTTGGGAAGGATACAGAGCCAGAGGACGGAGACATGTGCATTCAAAGAAACCTATGGGCACTGCACTCATGGAGTCACTGAAGCTTTGGTTACCAACAGAAGACCTGCACTAGCCTGGGAGATGAACATCCCATCAGGGTGGGGAAGAGTCAAAAGACCCCAACCGTCCCTGAGGCACTTTTGTAAGTTAAATAATTATAGGGAAGTGGTAACATTTTATTCCACATTGTAATTACCAATATGTTTCTTTTGCTCTATTAAATAGCCTTCCATTCATTTTCAGGCAAAAATATTCCTAGTCATAATTCATTAGTCATATACAAAAAGAAGACATGAATTTAGGAGGCAGAGTTATTGAAAAGAGTTTCAACTGGAGAACAGCAATATTGAGAGACAGGAATGATGGTGATGAAAACCCCTGACATTCATTATATAAATGATGAACTGTCAAGTAATACAATTTTTCTTTTGTTTATTTTTAATTTTACAGTGGGTCCTAGATAAAAGAATCACATACAAACTTTAGGGTTTACAGTGTCAAGTTTCTGTTGAGAGAGATAATAGAAGAAAACTGCTTAAGAGTTTACAGCTAACGGGCCACCCTTAGATCTATTCTACAAACGACCTTCCCATTTCGATTCTCATGGCAAGGACCATCATTTGAGTCATTTAGTAATTGGTTCCAAGCTCCCGTTTCATGTACCTTTAGGGGGAACATTACTTTAGTATATACATATATTCATATTTATCCATATGTACACATGACAGACAAATAGTTGATTGGATATGAGATATTCCTGTATGAAAGTATTGAAAACATAAACCAACACCATCAGGGAGCTGCCTAATATATTTCTAGTTCCTTGAGTTCATCATGGTGCATTTAAGTTCCTTTCTGGAGACAGTGAAATATATGTGTTAATAATTCAAACATTTAAAATCTAGGAAGAAAAGGTTAAATTATACAGTTTGACAATATTCCATCATAAAAAAAATTCTGGTGTTCCAATAATGGACAGACATAAACGTAAGATGTTTTAAATCTGGGTAAACACTGATTCCATCATTTCCTGCCAGTTCCAGTTCAAGGCATGCCCAGAGTATAAACACAGCTAAAGAAAGAAACAAGTATAAAGTATGGTTACTTAATATATTTAAATATTATAAACATTTGTTGTATCATGCCACGGGGAAGTATGGAAGCCATTCTCAGTATTATCTTGTTCCTAGTTCTATACTATAAAATCTTTAAGATACTTTTCTCATTCACTGATAAATCAAATGGGTGAGTAAGGATATTATATTCATAATAATACCCAAAAGATAATAACTAAACTATCATCAAGTAGCATGCTCTAGCATAGTCTCTGGTGGTAAGATACAAACAAAGCCAGTTTCATCACTTTTAGGCAGTTAAAATGAGACAGTTTTATACAGTGTTTGCAAAATAATAGTGTCTTAGTCAGAGTTTCTATTCCTGCACAAACACCATGAACAAGATGCAAGTTGGGGAGGAAAGGGTTTATTGAGCTTACTCTTCCACATCGCCATTTATCACTGAAAGAAAGTCAGGACTGGAACTCAAGCAGGTCAGGAAGCAGGAGCTGATGCAGAAGCCATGGAAGGATGTTAATTATTGGCTTGCTTGCTTCTGGCTTGCTCAGCCTGCTTTCTTATAGAACCCAAGACTACCAGTCCACAGATGGTACCACCCACAAGGGGCCATCAGCCCTTGATAACTAATTGAGAAAATGCCTTACAACTGGATCTCATGGAGGCATTTTCTCAATTGAAGCTCCTTTCTCTGTGATAACTCCAGCTTGTGTCAAGTTGACTCACAAAATTAGCCAGTACAATTGACCCCTTGTCAACTTGACACACAAACACATTACCATTAGACCTCAACCCTTACTTTCTTATTCATCCCCAAGATTTAAGTAACTTAAAAGTCCCACAGTCTTTGCATATTCTTACATATTAAACATCCAATCTCTTAAAATTCAAAGTTTTTTAAAAATTCAAAGTCTCTTAACTGTGGGCTTCACTAAAATACCTTCTTCCTTCAGGAGGGAAAATATATCAGGGCACAGTCACAATCAAAAGCAAAATCAAATTCCAACCCTCCAATGTCTGGGATCCACTCATGATCTTCTGGATTCCTATTAGGGTTTGAGTCACTTCTCCAGCTCTGCCCTTTGTAGCACACATCTTGTCTTCTAGGCTCCAGATGCCTGTTATCCACAGCTGCTGCTGTTATTGGTGGTCATCTCATGGTACTGGCATCTACAAACACTGCTGTCTTCTGCTGCAACTAGGTTTACCACCAGCCTCTTATAGGCTCTCTTCTTGGTTCCAAGCCTCACCTCCTTTGCATGACCCCTTCAGTCCTGGGCTGTCAATTGGAACTGAGACTGCACCTTCACCAACGGCATTCCACAGCCTCTCACAGTGCCCAGGCCTCAGCTGCTCTTCATGACTCCTTCATGCCTTCAAAACCAGTACCACCTGGGTGACTCTTACACATTACCAAGTCCAGCCACAGCACAAGTTACAATCCAGGCTATCTCTAGAATGCAGCCTCTGTGCTCTCAGAAAACACTTGTCAGAAGGTTTTACCCCAATGATGCTGGTCTCCTCTCAATCACTGCCAATTTCCCAGTTCCAGCCAACCAGCATCAATAGCAGTGCAATGGTTTTGCTTTAGTAGTTCTGGTATCTTGTAATTCACAGCTGATCCTTCAGCCCCAGCTAACCAAAACCACAGAATTTTCACAGTCAAAACAGCAACGACCCTAATAAGAGTGTTTAATCTTCCCTCTGAAATTTCACAAGCCAGGCCTCCATCTTCAGCACTGTTCTCAACATTATCTTTCAAGCTCCTACACAACATCCTACAGAGCAGCCCAAAGTTCCAAAGTCCTTCCACAGTCCTCCCCAAAACATGGTCAGGTTGTCACAAGAATACCCCATTATGCTGGTACCAATCTGTCTTAGTCAGGGTTTCTATTCCTGCACAAACATCATGACCAAGATGCAAGTTGGGGAAGAAAGGGTTTATTGAGCTTACTCTTCCACTTCACCATTTATCAGGAAAAGAAGTCAGGACTGGAACTCAAGCAGGTCAGGAGGCAGGAGCTGATACAGAGGCCATAGAGGGATGTTACTTACTGGCTTGCTTCCCCTGGCTTGCTCAACTTGCTTTCTTATAGAACCCAAGAATACCAGCCCACAGATGGTACCACCCACAAGGCACCCCCTCCATTGATCACTAACTGAGAGAATGCCTTACCTCTGGATCTCATAGAGACATTTACTCAACTGAAGCTCCTTTCTCTGTGATAACTCCAGCTTGTGTCAAGTTAGCACAGAAAACTAGACATTACAAATAGGTAACACAGTTGTAAGTTCTCAAAAGAGTAAACAGTATTCAAAATACTGTATGACATTCCCTAATATTCACCAGCAATGGGTGATAATTTTAATTTACTTTGGGAAAATGGCAATTACATGAAAAATTAGGGAGCTGACCCAAGGGTATTACACCAGTGAAGCCACAGTCCATCTTTGCTAATTCAGTATCTTGTACGTACTTGAGAGTATAGCTAATTAGGAGAAGACATGATGAACATTTTTCTATCTGATGATTAGAATGTATTAGAGTGAATTGTGTATTAAACTTATTATTAAAATAAGTCAGGGTCAAATATGCATTGTCAAGAACATAAAACAAAAATTGACAAGAAAATGAGATTAGGGTACTTCTTTGGAAATATGTTTTGTTTTTGCTTTTGTTTTTCTTGTTTGTTTTTGTTTTTGTTTTACAAAATATAGTGTACTGCAATTACAGAGATCATTTCTGTATTAGTCAGGGTTCTCTAGAGTTACTGAAATTACGGAATATTTCTATATATTAAGGGAATTTATTGTGATGACTTTCAGTCTATAATCCAGCTAACTCTACAATGGGTAGCTGTGGATGGCAAATCCAAGAATCTAGTACCTGCTCAGTCTCATGAGGTTAATTGTTTAATCTGGTCTTCAGCAGAAGTGTGTTACAACAAATGTGCTGGCAAGTAAGTGTAAGCCATCTAAAAAGAGTGAACTTTCCTTCTCCCAATGTCCTTTTGTAGTCCTCCGGAAGAAGATGTGGCCTAGATTAAGGTGTGTACCACTATGCCTGGATCTGGAACTTGCTTTGTCCCAGGCCGACCTTGAACTCAGAGATCTCCTTGCCTCTGTCTCCTGGATTAAAGGCATATACTACCTAGTCAGGGCCTAAGTTTTTCATGACCACTATATGTCAAGATCTCCATGACAAGGTTCAGGTCAGAAAAACTCGTGTAGTCTAGCTTCAAATCTGGATTACAGGTATGTCCTCCAGTTCTGGATTGTACTTCCTTCCAGGTATAGTCAAGTAAAAAACCAGAAATAGCCATCATAATTTCTATTCCTTTTTTCATGAAAAAAAGGGAAAACCCAATTAATACAAAGTCAGTATGCTCTTATTAGAGACCATTTAGTATGCTCCAATATTTCAAGGTAGATGGTATTCCTTAAGGATATGAGTAAAGGAGTTCTAACTACATCTTGAATAAACACTGGTAATTTCCACTGTCATTATATATGTCTTTTTCTCCCTAACCAAGAAGTCAATACAATGATGACATATATAATTAATGTCAGTATTAATTTTCTAATCTTGAGAGGCTTATTCACTACCAAATTACATTCATCTACAGATGATTATCTTTACTCCTAAACTAGCCTCAAGAATAAGCTATGATAATTAAAATACATATGCATAAATTTGCATTCTTATTTTTGCACATTGGATGCCATCACTTTACATGTGTTTCAGCGCTTCCTAGGTTATCTCCACAACTGGATTTTACAAAGACTATTAAGATGGCCTCACTTCCTTAGATATTTCCTGCAGTTAATGAAATCTTTAATAACTCTCTGTTTATACTGTATCCTGTGCAGACAGGCCCCAAAGAGACTGACCTATATTCTGTGCCTATATAATTTTTAAGCACAATGGTGTGTGTGTGTGTGTGTGTGTGTGTGTGTGTTGGTATGTGTGTCTATGTGTATGTTTCTCTGTGCGTCTCTCTGTGTGTGTATGTATCTGTGTGTGTGTTTGTGTGTGTGTTTATGTGTAAATCGACTTGTTAGGATCTTGAATTATTTCTTCTTCATAAGATCCTGCATGCTGGAATGTCTAAAGGGGTTAAGGGAGGTGAGAGGGCCCATGCTAAATGAGGGCTACATGCCATGTCCTAGGGACCTGGACTGAAAAAAGAAAGGATAGCAAACTGAGCACTGCCATGTGTCTCTGTCTGCATCCTGACTGAAGACACAATATGACCAGATGTTTAAGCTTCTCCCACCATGACTTTCCTGCTTTGAAGAATTATATCTTTTCAAACCATTTCAAAATAAGTTTGTCCCTCCTTAAGTTGCTTTTTTCACATATAATGATGAACATAGTAGTAAGAAAAATAGCTCATACAGTGGGGTGTGAATCCTCCTTGAGTGTGGCTACAGAACAAGAACCCAGAGGCAACAAAGCTCCCTTGGCCCTAAAGTTTCTATCCTGGCTATGGAGGAGATCTTTGTCCAGGAAGATCTTTGCACCTTACTAAGCTGCAAGTATATTAAATCTGCTGTTCTTGTACTGGGAAACAAAATAAGTAAATAAACCAATGACAGCAGTATCAAAAGCATTACCATCTGCTCTATAAATAAGGCAAAGTTGTTTTGCCAGGAAATACTGTATACCTGCTAATATTGTACATCTGACTAATTCAAATCTGTGTGAGAGTATAGCTGAAAAATAATTTCTTCCTGAGTGGAAAGACCTGGACAGGTTGGCAGAAAATAAGCTGGGAAATGAATAGCAGCATTGGGTCAGGGTCTCAGACTTAGTGAGATAACTCAGACTAGGAAGACATTTATACATGTCCAAGCTGTGATACATATTTCCCAGTCTTCAGATGTGAATATAGAACCTTGAGTAACCTTACAATACAAGAAAGTAAAAGGACCCATGAGTAGGCAAAGAAGGAGTTCTAGAGAGAGAAATATTAGAATATAGATTATACAGCAGGAAGTATGGGTAAAACTGGGGTGGATTTAACTGGGCAGTGAGGAGGATGGGCAATAAGAAGATTTCAGAGAAATAAATAATTACTAACAAGGTTTGCATTTTCTTTGACTCAAGTTGTGTCAATGTTTTCTATGGTATCTTCTGCACCTGAGATTCTCTCTTCTATCTCTTGTATTCTGTTGGTGATGCTTGCATCTATGACTCCTGATCTTTTTTCTTGGTTTTCTATCTCCAGGAATGTTTCTCTCTGTGATTTCTTTATTGTTACTATTTCCACTTTTAGACCCTAGATGGTTTTGTTCAATTCCTTCACCTCTTTGGCTGTATTTTCCTATAATTCTTTAAGTGATTTTTGTGTTTCCTCTTTAAGGTCCTCTACCTGTTTACCTGTGTTTTCCTGTACTTCTTTAAGGGAGTTATGTCCTTCTTAAATGATGTCCTATATCATCATGAGATGTGATTTTAAAGCAGTCTTGCTTTTCTGGTGTGTTGGGTCTCTCACAATGGTGGGAGAACTGGGTTCTGATAATGTTTCTGTTGCTTATGTTCTTACACTTGCCTCTCTTCATCTGGTTAACTCTGCTGCTAACTGGTCTTCCTTTGTCCTTTCTGCAAGCCTGTGTGTCAGTACTCCTGGGAGACTAGTTCTCTCTGGGAGGAATTTAGGTATGGAGAGCTGTAGCACAGGGTCAGCTCCAGGGTACAGACAGAATCCAGAAGGATCCTTTCCCAGGCTGTTGGTTCCCGTGTCCTGAGGCCAGTAGAGGATGTTGAATTCTTTAGAACTAAAATTACACATGGTTACAAATTGGTCCTCATCACTGATAAGTTTTGAACTCGGGTCTTTATAATTAAACAGCAAGTACTCTTAGTCACTTTACCATCTCTTCAGCCCTGATTTATAATTTAATTTATTCTTTTGATTTGTCTTGTATTGTACTTTGCTGATTCCCATGGTGAAAACATGTATGTTCCTTATTTAATATCAGCTGTTTTTGAGATAGAGGGCCTGATTCAATGGTAAATTAGCTGCCAATCTCAGGCTTTGAATCCCACCACTGTGAGGGGGAAAGGTTTTATGCTTTTGTTTTTCTCAGATCTCCCTTTGTTTTTTACTTATACTTTTTGAAGCAAAGTCATGTGAAAAATAATGATTGAGGGCATTTATATTTTTATTACTTAGCAAATTCATTATTTCAATAAAGCAGTGGTTAATAAATGTCTCTTTGTGAAAGGTCAGGCAACATCATCCTAGCTTTCTCAGTCATATTGTGTGTGTAAACACTGTCTTGTTTTTTCTGTGTGAAAATTCTGAGTTGGGAAATCTATTTCTTCTACTCTCCGATTTCCTTAGTTGTTCTTTGAGTAAGGTTGAGGCCTCTGAATTTTCCTATTCACTTTATCATGTCTATTGATGTTGTGCTTATACAGCTCACGTTTGGTCAGTCATGGTGGGAATATAGTTGGTGATATAGTTGCATTTTCTGACATTACTGCAAAACACAGTCTCATAGCAGACTTCCTATTCCTGGGGCTTACAGTCGTTCTACTCACTATTTCAATAATGGTACATGAGGAATTTTGGTAAAGTTTTCCGCGTGTAATTAAGGGAAGTTTCCTCAAGGTGGACTGAAGACTAAATTTAAATGTAACTATAAAGAAAGTATTATTCGGGCAGTGGTGGCGCACGCCTTTAATCCCAGCATTTGGGAGGCAGAGGCAGGCGGATTTCTGAGTTCTAGGCCAGCCTGGTCTACAGAGTGAGTTCCAGGACAGCCAGGGCTATACAGAGAAACCCTATCTTAAAAAAACAAAAAAACAAACAAACAAAAAAGAAAAAAAACCAAAAAAAAAAATTAATAATGAGGTTAGAGATTATTTAAAAATATTGTATATTAAGAATTGAAGATTTGCCTCCACCTGTACACAGATCAGATCAACATACCTTTTAACCCTATTCCTCCACAGGTCACAGAGCCTGCTTGTCTCCAAAAAAGTCTTCCCTAAGCAGGGACACAGGAGATCTGCCAAAACTAGGGACAGGGTACAACTGCTCAAACCAGAGTCACACTGGGCCTGCTCTAAACAAGGACACAGGAGGCCTGCTCTAACCAGACAGCACTACTTGTCTCCCAGGAGGCCTGCTTTAACCCAGGTCACACAGCTCTACTTGCCTCCAAAAAGGTCTATTCCAGTCCTGTTGTGGGATATTAGCCCAGAAGTTCAGAATACCCAAGATTCAATTCACAGCAACCATTGGACTGAGCATGGGATCCCAGATGGAGGAGTTGGAGAAGGGACTGAAGGAGCTGAAGGAATTTGCAGCCCCATGGAGGGAGCAGCAGTGTCAACTGAACTGACCCCCCAGTGCTCCAGGAGACTGGACCATGGATCACTAACCAAAGAATACACATGGAGGGACCCATGGTGCTGCTGGCTACATATGTGGCAGAGGACGGCCTTGTTGGCCATTAGTGGGAGGAAAGGCCCTTGGGCCTGAGGGTGTTAGATGCCCGAGTATAGGGGAATGCCAAGGAGGGAAGCCTGGAGTAGGTGAGTGGAAAGGGGAAAACATTTGAAATGTAAAATATATATATCAAACCCAGCTGGTTCACGCACTAGTGCAGGGGCCGCCCAGCCACAGTGATCCAGCCAGATGATCTCAGCTCGACTATCTCTCTGTCGTGGAGTTCCTGAGTCCGTTGGCAGATCTCTGCTGCCAGGCCCATGCAATGACTGCCAACCCCATGGTCAGTCAGTACAACATCCATTTACCCAGTAAAAACAATATTCTTAATGTTTATAGTTAACCAATCAGATTTATACATCAGTACATTCTCAATACAGAAGATGTCAACACAATAATTTTAGAATCAATTGATAATGCTAACAGCTACCCACCTAGATTAGGCAAATTATCCCAATACTCTAACCTTTAGGATATCATAGCCACTTGTGGCTAATAAAAGCCACACTGGTCATGTGTGCTTGCATCTTGCCTTTTTCCTCCCCTCTCCTATGCACCTTGTCTCTGCCCCTCTTAGCTCTGCCTCCCTTTTTCCTGTCCCATAACAGGTCTCCTCTGCACTAATGTAATTGGACATGGAAAATCCTGAGACACAGTCCAAGACACTCAGGCTGTTAAAACAAGAGATAAGTAGATGACGAAAGGTAAGCACAACAACATAAGCAACTGAAGTCAATGTACTTGTGCATCATCAGAACACTGTCTACCACAGCAAGCCTTGGATAACCTATCAAACCTGAAGAGCAGGTTTATGACCTAAAATCCCATATCATGAAGATATTTAAGAAGTATATAAATAAATCCCTTAAAGAAATACAGGAAAACATAGGGTAACAGATAGAAGACTTTAAAGAAAAAAAAAAACAAACAAACAGATAAACCCCTTAAAGCAATAGAGAAAAATACAATCATAACAGTGAAGGAACTGAAAAAAAAATGTTTAAGACCTAATAATGAAAATAGTAACAGTAAAGAAATCACAAATGGAGGTAACACTGGAGATGGAAAGCCTAGAAAATAAATCAAGAGATACAAATGGAAGCATCACCAACAGAATAGAAGTAAACTCCCCTAACCTAAGGAAGATAGGGTCATAAACATACAAGAAGACTATAGTACACCAACTAGATCAGAAAAGAAAATCCTCCCACCACATAATAATCAAAACTCTAAATGTGCAGAACAAAAACAAATATTAAGAGTTGTAAGGAAAAAAAGGCCAAGTAACATATAAAGGCAGACAGACCTATCAGAATTGAACCAGCCCTCAAAGAGAGTTACTGAAAGCCAAAAGACCTTGTACAGATGTCATGCAGGTCCTAAGAGATCACAAATGTCAGTCCAGGCTAGAATACCTAGGAAAACTATCAATCAGCATATATAGAGAAACCAAGGTATTCCATGCCAAAACCAAATTTAAACAATATCTTTCTACAAATCCAGCCCTACAGAGTGTATACAAGAAAGGTAACTGCATCCATGAACCAGAAAGAATTAATCATCTCACAACAAACTCAAAAGAAGAGAATCACACAACACATATAATTCCAACTACAACAAAAAAATATAATAGAAATTAAAAATCATTGGTATTTAATTTCTTTCAGCATCAAATAATTCAGTTCCGCAATAAAAAGACACAGACTAACAGATTGCATACGTAAACAGGATTAATTATTTTGCTGCTACATATAAGAAACATACCTAAGAAACAAAGACTGACATTACCTCAAAGCAAAGGGTTAGAAAAAAAGTTTCTCAAGCAAATTGTGCCAAGAAACAAGCTGGAGTAATATACAATAACATAGACTTTCAACCAAAAGTGATAGAGAGATGGGGAAGAACAGTTTATACTCACGGGAGGAAATATCCACCAACATGAAATCTCAGTATGAACATTTATAACCCAAATTCAAGGGCACCCTCATTTGTAAAAGAAAATTTAAAAAAGCTCAAAACACATATTAAACCTTATACAATAATAGTGAAAGTCTTCAACACCCTACTCTCATCAGTGGACAGGTCATTGAAACAGAAACTAAACAGAGACACAGAGAAACTATCCGACATTAAGAACCAAATGAACTTAACCAATATCTATAGAACATTTTATGCCAAAACAAAAGACTGTATCTTCTTCCCAGTACCTTTTGGAACCTACTCCAAAATTGAACATATAATTGAAGACAAAGCAGATACAAGAACAATGAAATAATGGCATGCATTCTATCAGATCACCATGGATGAAGTCTGCACATCAATTACAAAAGAAACAACAGAAAGCACACATACTCATGGAAAATGAACAACTTTCTATTCAATGATAATTTAGTCAGGGAAGAAATAAAGATATAAAAGATCTTATAGAATTCAATAAAAATGAAGATACTATACCCAAATTTATGGGACATAATGAAAGCAGTGTTTAGATGAAAATTCATAGCATAAAGTGCCTGCATAAAGAAACTGGAGGTGGTCTCTGGAGGTTGTTTCTACCCTTTGTTGGGTATTTCGGCTAAAGTCAACACCTTTGGGTCCTGGGAGCCTTTTACTTCCTTGGAGTCTGAGACTTTCTTTTGGCTAACCCCAGTTCCCCATCCCCCACTGCTAACTGTTTCAATTAAATTTTCTGACTCTCTGTACTTCTCTCCTGTCCCTTCCAATAGCTGTTCATGCCCCCTTTTCCCCTTCCCCTCCTCTCTCCCTACAAGGTCCCTTCCTTCCTCTACTTTCGTAATTATTTTTTTCCTGGTTCTTTGTAGGATTGAAGCATCTACACTTCCTTCTTCTTAAGCTCCATATGATTTGTGGGTTGTATCATGCGTATTCTGAGCTTTTGGCTAATGTGTATGTATTACTGAGACCTAACGTGTGTGTTCTTTTGTGCCTGGGTTACCTCACTCTGGATGATATTTTCTAGTTCCATCCATTTGCCTATGAATTTTATAAAGTGGTTGTGTTTAATAGGGTCATCTATGCAGCTCAAATTTTTAATTGAGAAATGTTCCTGTCCAAAGGAAAGACAGAAACAAACAAACAAACAAACAAGAAAAATAGAATAGAGACTGAAGGAAATGCCATCCAATGACTGTCCCAAATAGGAATCCATCCTATCTGCAGACACCAAACCCCTCACCCACACTACTGCTAATGCCAATGAGTGCTTTCAGACAAAAGCCTAATATAGCTGTTCTCTGAGCGATTCTATCAGCACCTGACCAATACAAATGCAGATACTCACAGCCAACCATCAGACTGAGCCCAGAGACCTCAATGGAAGAGGTAGAGGAAGGATTGAAGAGGATTGCAACCACATAGGAAGAACAATATCAACTAACTAGACCACCCAGTGTCCCCAGGTACTAAATTACCAAACAAAGAGTATACATGGAGGAGGGGCCATGACTCCAGATACATAGGTAGCAGAGGATGGCCTTATCTGACATCAATGGGAGTTGATGGAGGATTGATGCTTCAGTGTAATGGGATGCTAGAGGGTGAAGCAGAAGTGGGTGAGTGGGTGTAAGAGCACCCGTATAAAGGCAAAGGAGATAGGGGAGAGGAGGATAGGATGGGGGGTTTTGGATGGAGTAACTAGAAAGGGGGATATCATTGGAAATGTAAATAAATAAAATGATTAATAAAACAACAACAACATATAAAAGAACTTGGAGAAATCCCATGAAATGAACTTAACAGCATACCTGAGAGCTCTAGAACAAAAAGAAACAAACACACTAAAGAGTAGTAGCAGCTGGAAATAATCAAACTAAGGGGTGAAATCGACCAATTAGAAATAAAGAGAATGATAAACGAATCATCAAAACCAAGAGCTGGTAATTGGAGAAAATCAACAATATATATAAACACTTAGTCAAACTAAAAAAAGCACAAAGACAGTATCCAAATTAATAAAATCAGACATAAAAAGGGAGATATAACAACAGAAACTGAGGAAAATCAAAAAACCATCCTATCCTGCTACAAAAGCTTATACTCGACAAAACTCTAAAAGCTAGATAAAATCAAGATCAGGTAAACTAAACTGGTCCACAACCCCTAAGAACATAGAATCAGTCATTAAAAACCTCCCAAACAAAAAATGCCTGGAGCCTGATGGTTCTAGTGCAGAATTTTAACAGATCATCAAAGAACAGCTAAAACCAATACCTCTCTTACTTTTCCACAAAATAGAAACAGAAAGAACACTATCTAATTCTTTTTTGGAAGTCACAGTAACTCTGGTACATAAACCACACAAGGACCCAATAAAGAAAGAGAACTTTTGACCAATTTTGCTTATGAATATCTATGCAAAAATACTGAATAAAATTTTCACAAATTAAATCCAAATACACATCAAAAACATCATTTAATAAGATCAAGTAGAGTTCACCCCAGGTCTGCAGGGATGGTTCAATATATGGAAACCCAACAAAATAATCCACAATATAAACAGATTTTAAAAATATCACATGATCATCTCACTAGATGCCTAATAAGCCTTTGACAAAATCTCATACCTTTTCATGTTAAATGGCTTGGAGAGATCAGGAATTAATTGCACATACCTATTCATAATGAAAGAAATATACAGCACACCAACAGCCAACATCAAACTAAGTGAACAGAAACTTGAAGCAATCCCAATAAAATCAGGGACAAGACAAGCCTTCACACCCCTTCCTTTCCTACTGAAAATACTACACTAACTTCTAGCTAGAACAATTACACAACAAAAGGAGATCAAATATATAGTATTGGAAAAGAAGTCAAGGTATCACTATTACAAGTTGATACAATTTTATACATAAGCAACCCATAAAATTCTACCTGAGAACTCCAACAACTGACAAACAACTTTAGCAAAGTGGCTGGATATCAAATAAACTCAAATAAATCAGTAGCCTTCTTTTATACAGATCATAAATGGGCTGAGAAGAAAATTAGGGTAACAACACCCCTCACAAAACCTACAAATAATATAAAATAATATGGTGTACCTCTAATTAAGAAAGTGAAAGATCTGTATGAGAAGAAGTTTAATTACCTGAAGAAAGAAATTGAAAAAGAACTCAGAAGCTAGAAAGGTCATCCATACTCATGGATCTGTAAAATGAAACATAGTGAAAGTGGCCTGCTTACCAATAGCAATCAACAGCTTCAGTGCAATTCTCATCAAAATTCTGACATACTTTTTTACAGATATGGAAAGAACAATTCTCTACTCCATATGGAAAAAAACAACAAAACAAAACAAGATAACAAAAACAGTTCTCAACCATGAAAGATCTTCTGGGGGTATAACCATGCCTGAACTTAAGCTGTTCTATGGAATATTAGTGATAAAAACCTTGTGATATTTTTTACAGATACAGAGAGGGTAATCAATGGCATGCAAGCAAAGACCAAGAAATAAGTGACTATGGTCACTTGATCTTTGACAAAGAGACCAAAACTATACAGTAGAAAAACAAAAGAATCTTCAATAATTAGTGTTGGTCTAACTGACAGTCTGAATGAAAATTCATCCATATTTAGCACACTGTACAAAGGTCAAGTGCAAGTGGATCAAGGACCTTAGTATGAAACCAGATACACTGAATCTAATAGGAGAGAAATTGAAAAATAGATTTGAATGCATGAAACAGTAGAAACTTTCTTGAACAGAATAATAGTGGCTCAGGCTCTAATATTAATAATTGATAAATGGACCTCTTGAAGCCAAAAAGCTTCTGTAAGGCAAATGACACTCTACTGTTAATAGGTGAAATCAGGAACATACAGACAAGAAAAAGATCTTCACTACCCCTATATCTGATAGAGGGCTAATATCCAAAATATGTAAAGAACTCAAGAAGTTAGACTCAAAAAACAAAACAAAACAACAGCAAAAAAACTAATCTGATTTAAAAATGGAGGACAGAGCTAAACAGAGAATTCTCAATGGCACAATCTTTTATAGCCTAGAAACATTTAAAGAAATATTCAACATCCTTAGTCATCAGAGAAATGCAAATCGAGCAATGACCCTCAAGGTTCTAACTTACACCAATCAGAATGGCTACAATCAAAAACCCAAATGACATCACATGTTGAAGAAGATGTGGAGAAAAAAGAAAACTCCTGCATTACTGGTGGGATTGCAAACTGGTAGAAACAGTTTGGAAATCAATCTCATGGTTTCACAGAAAATTGAAAATACTTTTACCAGACAACACAGCTATATTGCTCTTGGGCAAATACCCAATAGAAGCTCCACCATACAACAAAAACATATGTTCTACTATGTTCATAGCATATTTATATTAGTCATAAACTGGAAGCAACCCAGTTATCCCTCAATGGAAGAATGGATACAGAAAATATGGTACCTTTACACAATTGAGTAGTATTCAGCTATTAAAAATAATGACTTCATGAAATAAAAACAAACAAACAAACAAACAAAAAACACAAGTGGTATGTACTCACTGATAAATTGATATTAGCCCAAAAGTACAGAATACCCAAATGCAACCCACAGACTCTAAGAAGTTTAACAATAAGGAAGGTCCAAGTGAGAATGTTTTAATCCCACTTAGAAAGAGAAACAACAACAACAATAAAAATCATACGAGTCAAAGGGAAGGAGGGATTTTGTGTTGAAGTAGACAGTGGAAAGGGAAAGGGGGGACAGGATCAGGTATGGGGAAGACAGGACTGAATGCCAGAGAAACAAGAGAAAGAATGGAAATATGCAGCTTTTCAGGGTGGGAGAAGAGGAGAACCTCTAAAAATCCCGGAGACCTTGGATAAGAGAGGTTCCCAGGACTCAATGGTTGTGACCTTAGATTAACTTCATAACAGTGGGGAGATGGAGCCTGAAGAAACCACCTCCAGTGGTGGGAGGGATGGATGATCCCATACACATTCAAAAATTTTAACCCAGATGTATTCCTGTCTAAAAGAAATCCAGGAATAAAAGTGGAGGAGAGACTGGAGGAAAGGCTTTCCAGTGACCAGCCCAACTTGGTTGGGATCAATCCAATGGCTGGGGCAGTAAACACTGACACTATTACTGATGCGATGTTGTGATGCCAGGAGCATGGCACGGCTGTCCAGCTGTCTTCTGAGAGACTCTACAGGCAACTGACTGAAACAGATACAGACAGTTACAGAGAAGCATTGTAATGTGGTCAGGACCCCTATGGCAGAGTTAGGAGAATAACTGAAGGAGCTGAAGGTGATAATCCCACAGGAAGATCTATATTGTCAACTAACTTGGACTAGTAGGAGGTCCCCAAGAGTAAGCCACCAACCAAAGAGCATGCATGAGCTGGTTCGAGGACCCTGCCACATGTTTAGCAGAGGACTGTCTTGTCTGGCCTCAGTGTGAAAGGATGTGCTTAATCCTCTAGACACTCTATGCCCCAAAGAAGGGGGATTCAGGGGTGGGGAAGCACTCTCTCAGAGGCAAAGGAGAAGGGGATATGGTGAAGAATTCTGTGAGGAGGGACTGGGGGGGGGCATTTGGAATGTAAATATATAAAATAAGTAATTAAAATATAAAACAACCAAAAATTGAGAATTATATCTTAACCCTCCTATTTTGGCAGTTTTAACCTCTACAAAGTGTTTAACCAACACAATGACAAAAGTATTCCCTAAAAGAATAATTGCTTGTTGATGGAAATACTTTTTACATAAATTTGAACATAAGAGATAAAACTTGTAAACTTCAAAAAATATTGTTACAATTTCAACACTTCAAATTCCATGTCGAACAACTGGTTCACAATGTGCATAACCAATGAACCACTCAGTAACTTCCTTCTTGACTACTTATCCTTGGTGGATATTTTCCTCCTTCTCTATCTGATCCACAAATGCATGAGTTCTTAATTTAATCTGAAGTCACTTCCTAAACCTAGTACAAAATATTCTTGCTTTCTCCCTCAAAGAGGTTAAGAGTCACTGAAATAGAAGGTGTGAAGGTGAGGGTATATTTATGTTTCAGACATGATGACCATTAAATTTATAAAAACTGAAAAATCTCAATCCTAAATGTATTATTAAAGAGAATCCCTGGACCCTTTCAAACTCCTTATTTTGTTCTAGCAGAACTGAGGCTCACTAGGAACACGGAGAAATTGCTCAGGGAGCGTTAATTTTTTTATGTATGTTTTATGCATATGTAAATTGAAGAATGAAGATCAGATCACATTCCACCTGTTCCTTTGTAAATCGTCTTGTATTGTCTGTGTTATTCCAAGACAATAGTAACCATCTCAAGGGGTTACATATGAACACAGCAAAAAAAAGCAGAGATATTAAACTAAAATTCATATGCAAATTGCTACAATGGCTTCCTCAGACAATGAGCATCAGCAATGCCTCCCATCACAGGTGCCATCAAATAATAAATTATAAAAGAAAAATTCATCAAGATTAAGCAAATAACGCCATTTGTTCCTGAATCAGCGACTACTATGTTACTCAACAAAGGGTTTAACCCTTTTCTACTATTAACCAGGAGATATTGAATGCAATTCAAATGGTTTTACCTTGACAAACTTTCATTTCAATTGACTAATATCAGATTTATCCATCATGCATTTTCTCTAAAATAATTTTACACAAAGAGGCATACCTAGAAGATCAGTTTTTATGAAAGATGTTTCAGAGATAGGGGGGAGAGAGGTGTCTAGACATATAGAAAGTCACATACTACAAGGTATTTATTGATGGTTTAGTAAAGGATAGTGCTTGGCAATCTGAGATGATAATTTAATTTAATTTAAAACTTATTAGGGAAATGTGGATATTGTGGTTTGGATGTGAATGTTCCACATAATGTCCTATATTTAAACACTTGATACCTAACTGGTGGCACTGTATGGGAATATTGGAACCATTGGTAGGTGAAGACTCACTGGAAGACATAAATAATTAGAAGTGGGACTTGAAGACTTAGAGCCTATATACACTTTCTGCTTGCTTTTTCCTTTTTGTTTCAAAATGTAAGGGAGCCAGTTGCTCATTCTTCATACCATGGAGTCACACCCCACTATGTCATTCCCACCAGGATGAACCTGTTTTCCTTTCAACCATAAACAAACTCTTCCCATTTCATTTGCTGCTTGCTAATTACTACAATGATAAAAAAAGTAAGTGATGCACATGGTCTACACACAAATTGTTTACATTCATTGGATTCAGTAAGATGACATGGGGTATTCCATAGTAAGCCATCCTCTGTAAAATGTATAATCATTGTTTTCTATTTGTGGTCTTTGAAATGAGAAATGTCTTCCACAGGCTAGTATCCTTAGCACCTGATCTCCAGGTGGTCGTGTTGGAAAGTTTATGGAATTTTTAGAAGGTGGAGTCTTGCTGGCGAAAGTATGTAACTGAGGGCAGGCTTTGGGTTTCTATTGACTGGTCTCATTCTCATTTAGCTCCATGATTCCTTCGTGAAGATAAAATTTTATAAGGCAGCTTCAAGCTCTTGCTGCCATAAATAGCTTTTGTTCTTCCCTATCATGATGGACCAATCCCTTCTGCAACTTTATAGTTAAATAAACTTATTTTTCCTTGATATGATTTTGACAAGTTATTCTATTACAGAAACAGAAAAGTAACTAATTGCACTACTCAAGGTACACTGTAATTATTGTCTGAGATTTTCTAGTACCTCAGATCTGCATCTATCTTAATATGAACCCTGAACATTGTCATTTGTAAAATTCCAACTTTCATCATATTATGCAGAGTGGGGAAGATGGGGACAATGTTTAACTATGGAATGCTTTAAATGTGGTTGAAATCCTTTAGACTTAGTCCTTCCAGTAAAGCCAAAAGAGTTCCAAATTAAACAAAAATGGCTATTGCTCTGTGCCCTAAGAGTAAATGGGATTCAAGGTGTTTGGCATGTTATCAACATCCAATAAGCTGACTACATTACATCAATAATGCAGAACCTGTGCATAATGTAAAGTACTCATTAGGAGGATAGTGAATATACCCCTTAAGAGAACAAAGCAGCCACTCTAATATGCTCCTTTGTTTTCTCTGGGAGTTACGGTGAACTCACATCTGCTTGGCATTTTTCTCTTACAGTCTGGAAAGATTTTCATTTCTCCTACTTAGAACTTGTTATACCAGCATCTCCAGCAAGGATGGTTTATAAAACAAGGGTCATTTGCTGCACTACCTTTAGAAGTGGAGATTTCTCTTCTATGATGTTCACTCATTATAACATTTTCATGAATCATTACAGTTCTTCTTTCATTATCAGTTAATAATTCTATTGTGGTTTTCTATAGAAGTTTCATTGTATCACTGGATATGCCATTATTTTAAAAACTCTTGATAGTTTTCAAATACCTGGTGAATGATATGAGGAAAGTTTACATAATATCAACTTTTTCTGTGTCTTTAATTTGAACTAGAATAAGTAAAATATGGAATTATGAATATTATGCACAAATCTTCAAACACATTTTTTATTCACCAATTACCTTTTTACTGGAAAAATTTAAAGCAACAAAATCATCATAATGTTCAAAATATTTCTTCCTTTTCGTAGAAAATTAAAATGACAAGCCATTTATTAAAACGAACCATAAATTGTATTAGCAAAACCTACAAAGATCTGCTTTGAGAATTTTAAACACAGAATAGTTCAAAAATTATAAAGTATACAAATATATATTAATGATAACATAAGTAGTTTATTTCACAGTAAGCCCTGTTTTATATCAGCAATAAATGAGAAAATTATCAATTTCACAAAGATTAATTGCCAAATTATTTTCAATGCTCTGAGAAGAATGTATCTGATTTTAAAGAATGTAGTTAGATGGATAAAAAGGGAAGTATATAAGTAGGTTTTGAATGTATGTATGGATCTGGAGAGATGGATCATTGATTAAGAGCAGTTACTGCTCTTGCAAAAAGCCCATGTTCAATTTCTAGCAGCATATTGAAGTTCGCAACCATTTGTAACTTCACTTCAAGGGAATCCAATGCCATTTTCTGTCCCGTATAGCACTCCTAACTTGTACCAAATGTTTAATTGTCTAACCCTATGGGATACCTTTTTACTTCATACCACCAAATTATTTTGCCTAGCCTCATGGGATCATATTATATCATAATTCAAAATTCACATAGTTAAACTTCAATGTTCCCATTTTTCCTGTAGCCATGATGCCTATGTTGAAGGATTCCTTTCTGTTCCTGTGACCTGGTTCGGTTCTGCTGACCTGGATGTTTTGGTTCCAGATAAAGAGCTCTCCTACTAAAATATACAAATATTCCATTGTGCTGAAACCTTAGATTACTTTTGGCCCAATTTGGTTTTCTGACATCCTTAAATCAACCAGATAAGTAATAAATAAATGTTTATAGGGGTGATAGATCCAGGATGTATTGGATTAGTCTTAACACTATTGGTGTGACAGATTACTACTGGAGACAGAAAGACATTCAGGGTTTCCCATAGTGATACCATGTGCTCTGACTAATGTCAGTGGGAAACTATAACCCGATCCAGGCAGGATGATAAAATCGCAGGCTCTTCAGGGATAAAGTTATGGATTACACTTTAGAAAAAGAAGAAAGATATACTGAAGAGATTGCTGAAGGTAAATGAAATGTAAAATCTGTTGTAGAAAAAATAATTATATAGTCTAGCTGAGTCCACATGACCACTTTCAGAAATAAGATTTGTAATGAAAATGAATTTAGCTGTCCTTTTTGTTAAGAAAATGATTATGCAAATGTGTACATATATTGAATTGATATTAATGTTTCCCTTCTATTTATTTATCATGTAATATTACATTGATTGAAATAATATTAGTTATTAAATGTTATAGACATACGTTGTCTTATGTAAAGGCTAAGCATTAATCAAGGGACTCTGCTTCTATTCTCAAATATATAATGCATTTTGGTTGTACATGGGTAACTTATACCATATTAGGTGAATTTGTGACCTGGTTACTGTTTTCATTTGGAAGTTAAGGATGATATAAAGATATGTGGTTGGGTCAAATTGACAAAAGGTAGATTTTGTGATAACTAACCATGATTGTAAACTTAACTGCATCTGGAATCAACTAAAACTCAATCATTCCTGTCAGGGATTTTCTTCACCTTGTTATGTACAATAAAGATATCCCCTAAATCAGGGTGGCATGATTCAGTTGCAGCACAGATAAAATATATAGAACAAGGAAACTGATTTTTCCTACTTTCCTGAAGTATTCTTGGTTTATCTATCTAGCTTCTGTAGCATCCCTCAATTGATGTGAGAACCAACATTTCCCACATTCAAGTTGGACAGAGTTTGATTGCCAACTTGATAGAAGCTAGAGTTATCTGGAAAGAAGAACGTCAACTGAGAAAATGGTTCCATTAAATTTCTATAGGTATGTTTGTAAGATATTAATACTGTTGTACACAGTCCTGAGCACATGTATACATCTGACATGTATACCATGGCCCATATGTGTCTGTATTCACACTCATGAATTCACAGAAATATCTTATGCAAATTCATTGTGTGAATATATATATACACACACACACACACACACACACACACACACACATAAGAAAGATTCATTATGGTTTGCTTGAGTTCCTTAGGGAAAACAAACAGATTATATAAGAAGCAACAAGTTTGATAGCAAGTGGGGGGAATATGAATGGACTTGTTAGGCAGGGACCTGTAGAAATATAAAAACCACTGTGGTAATTTATCATAATATCCAAAGCAGTAAATGAATTCTCTAGGATCATGTGGTGTAGGATCAAGATATAGTAGTGTTTAGTTATGTCACAAAAACAAAAAAAGATCATGCATTAGTAGTCCGTACATATTATGATAAATTACCACAGTGGCTTAAGCAACATACATCTGTTGCATGAGTCTTAGGGAACAAAATATTCCAGGTTGGTCTTGATTTCTCAACATTTCAGAAGACTATAAACTCATGTTTTTGCTTTTTTAAGCTACCAGAGGTCCCTCAGAGACTTTGGTACATGGTCTCCTAATTCCATGTTTAAATCTTTCTCTATTTCCTAGCTTCTCATTTTTTTCTGGGCATACCAAAAAACCCCATTTATTTGGTTTGTATATTATGCTTTTCTTTCTTTTCTTCTTTCTTTCTTTCTCTTTTTTAAAATATTATTTGATCTTTTTTTACATCCTAGATTTTATTCCTCTTCTAGTTTACCTTTTAACTATTCCACATCCCATACTTCCTCCTCCTGTCTCCAAGAGGATGTTCCTCACCACCAGTGAAACCCCAGCAGAACTCCCCACTCCATGGGGTCTCCAGTCTCTTGAGGGTTATGTGTACCTTCTCTGACTGAGTCCAGACCTGGGAGTCCTCAGCTGTATATATGTTGAGGGCCTCATATCAGATGGTATATGTTGCCTGGTTGGTGGCCCAGTGTCTGAGAGATCTCAAGGGTCTGGGTTAGTTGAGACTGCTGGTCTTTCTACAGCATCACCTTCTTCCAGCTTTCCCCTGTTCAACCACAGGGGTTAGCACCTTCTGTCCATTGTTTGTGTGTAAATGTCTTCATCGGACTCTTTCAGCTGCTTGTTGGGTCTTTCTGAGGGCAGTCATGATAGGTCCCTTTTTGTGAGCACAGGATAACCTCAGTAATATTGTCAGGTCTCGAGATGTTCCCTTTAGCTGGATCCCAATTTGTCCCTGTCTCTGGATCTCCTTTTACTTAGGTATCTCTCCACTTTTGTCCCTGCAGTTCTTTCAGACAGGAATAATTATGGATCAGCGATTTTGACTATGGGATGGCAGCACTATCCCTCACTTGATGTTCTTCCTGTCTTTCTGCTGGAGGTGGGTTCTGCAATTGCCCTCTCACAACTATAGGGTAGTTCATATAAGGTCCCTCCCTTTGAATCCTGAGAGTTTCCCACCTCCCAGGTCTCTGGTGCATCCTGGAGGGTCCCCACAACCTCCTACCTCCCAAGGTTGCCTGTTTCCATTTTTTCTGCATGCCCTCAGAGTTTCAGTCCTGCTTCCCCCATACCTGGTCATGTTCTCTTCTGTCGCTCCCTCTCCCCATTCACACCCAGATCCCTCCCTCCCGTCCTCCTCTGTGATTACTTTTTCCTCCCTCCCAAGTAGAATTGAGGCATTCTTACTTGGGTTCTTTGGCTTGCTAACATTTTTCAGTTCTGTGGATTGTATCCTGGGTATTCTGTACTTTTTTGGCAAATATCTGCTTTTTAATAAGTACATGCCATGCATGCCCTTTTGGATCTGACTTCCCTTACACAGGATGATTTTCTATTTCCATCCATTTGCCTGCAAAACTCAGGATGTTCCCATTGATAATGCCTGAGTACTATAGCAGTGTGTAAATGAACCACATTTTCTGTATCCACTCTTCCGTTGTGGAACATCTAAGTTGTTTCCAACTTCTGACTATCACAAACAAGATCTCTATGAATGTAGTGGAATATGCCCCCGTGGCATGGGGTATCTTTCGGGTATATGCCCAAGAGTATTACAGCTAGGTCTTCAGGTAGATCTATTGCCCATTTTCTTAAAAACCTCCAGATTGATTTCCAAAGTGGTTGTTCCAGCTTGCAATGCCACCAGTAATGGAGGAGTGTCCATCTTTCTTCACATCCTGGCCAACATGTGCTGTCTGTCACCTGAGTTCTTGATGTTAGCCATTCTGATTGTGTAATGTGGAACTTCAGGGTCGTTTTGATTTGCATTTCCTTGATCTCTAAGGATTTTGAACATTTCTTTAAGTGCTTCTCAGCCATTCGAGATCCCTTTGTTGTGAATCCTCTGATTATTTCTATGCCCCATTTTTGATTGGGTTGTTTGTTTTCTTGGTTGATAGCTTCTTGAGTTCTCTATATATTGAATATTAGCATGCTATCTTTAGACTAATTTCTTATGAATATTGATGCAAAAATTCTCAATAAATTTCTCACAAACTGAATCCAAGAACACATCAAAACCATCATTCAGCACAATCAAGTAGGTTTCAATCCAGGATGAAAGGTTGGTTCAACATAAGAAAATCTATTAACATAATCCACTCTATAAACAAACAAAAGGAGAAAAATTACATGAACATCTCCATAGATGCTGAAAAAACATTTGACAAAATACAACAGCCCTTCATGTTAAACGGATTGGAGAGATCAGGAATTCAAGGCCCATACTTAACATTATAAAAGGAATTTACTGAAAACCAACAGCCAATGTCAAATTAAATGGAGAGAAACTTGAAGCAATCTCACTAAAATCAGCAGCAAGACAAGGATGGCCATTCTCCCTATATCTATTCAATATAGTACTCGAAGTTCTAGCTACAAAAAGAGATCAACAGAATACAAATTGGCAAAGAAGAAGTAAAGGTACCACTATTTGCAGATGATGTGATAGTGTACATAGCAACCCCCCAAATTCTACCAGAGAACTTTTAGAGCAGATAAACTACTTTAGCAAAGTGGCTGAATATAAAACTCAAATAAACCAAGAGCCTTCCTTTATACAAATGATAAACAGGCTAAGAAAGAAATTAGGGAAACAACTTCTTTCAAAATAAACACAAATCATATAAAATAACTTGGGATAACTCTAACCAAATAACAAATAGCAAAAATAAAAAAATTTTTCAGTGTTAACAGAAATAGAGTTTATGAAGAATTTTTCAGTAGATTATAAACATGAAGATTGAGAAAGAAGAAGGCTCTGGAGCAGTGAGTGAGACACATTGCAAAGCTGACTGTGAGTTTCTTAAAGAGTCTTATATTGTCTTCACAATAGTCATAAGAACCATTCTGTTGGATTTTGAGGCTGTTAGAATCATTTATCATAAGTAAACTAAATGATGACAGAGTGGTTCCAGGGTGGTGACAAGATTGCAGTTGATGAGGTAAATGTTTAGGCCACAAAGATACAGGAAGTTAGAATGCCTTCACTGTAAACAAGGTTTTAGACTCACAGAAACTGGAGACAGGAATTAGGCCAAGTCACATACATTCAGGCCATCAGCTTGGGTCACAGTTATTTTAGCATAACATATTTAGGTATGAAATGAATGCTTTCTGCCAGCCATCTTCCCAGCAAATGCTATTTGTTATGGACTCTTGCTTCTAAGCTGGTAAGAAGATTCCCCTTGATCCCCAAATGAGGGGCTGGCTTATTTGCTTCCCATGTCTTCCTACTTTTCCATGTATTTCTATTCTCTCTCTCTCTCTCTCTCTCTCTCTCTCTCTGTCTCTATCTATCTATATAATTTTTATTTTTTTATACTTTATTTACATTTCAAATGTTTCCCCCTTTCCAGATCTCCCTTTTGGAACTTCCCTATTCCCTTCCCCCTCCCCCTGCCTCTATGATGGTATTCCCCCACCTACCCACCCACCCACTCTCGTCTTCCCTCCTTGGCATTCTCCTATATTGGGGCATCTAACAGCCTCCGGCCCAAGGGTCTCTCCTCCCACTGATGGCTAACAAGACCCTCCTCTGCCATATATGTGGCCAGCACCATGGGTCCCTCCTTGTGTATTCGTTGGAAAGAATCTTAACAATAAGAGAACTTTCTTTTTATTTTGAAACAATATCTCATGTAGCCTTGGCTAGCTTCTAGCTCTTTATGTGGTTAAAGATGGTTTTAAATTCTTGGCCTCTACCCCCAAGTGCTAGTGATGTAGGTGTGTGCCACCATGTCAACTCATTTCTGGTTTTATGAACTCAAAAGGTAGTCTTTATCTTTCCTGACTATTTTGTAATAGTTTTCCTATTTCTATACCCAGATATAAATTCAATTTTTAAAAATAACTCTGGTCATATAGGATAACATATTCATAAGTTCCTATAGTTAAGCTTTGTATATGTTTAAGAAAATATTTTCTGTTAGATGCAGAAACATTCTAATGAACACAGAATTTACTGGCTCAGCAACAAATATTTCCATGTTGCCAGTGCTTCCTTAAATAATTGATAATTTTTTAATTGATAATTTTTAAAGGAGATAATTGTATCTCCTTTAAAAAAAAAACGGATTGTTAGATAAACAGATATAATATATACTTCAATGAGATTAATACAGTTCAGAGAGCTACACATATGTTCTTATAAGTAAGTATATGATACATATAGCATATGCTATGTAAAATAACTTTGTATGAAGAAATATTTGGCAGACATATGCTTGTGAGTAGAATGAGAGTTCTATTGATTTTGCCGTATGTACTTTTTGAACTTACCTCTGGCCTCTCATAGAAACTGGCCTCTATGGCTATTCAATTAAAAGTGATTATTTTAGTAAATTCATTAACAAGTCTTTACTTAGAAATAAATCGTAGTTCAAATACACAACATTCTTACTCATGGCATTCACTTTTCATTCTTGAACAGACACGGAAGATAGAGTGAACAATAACCAGCTGAACTTAATTATCCATGACCCTGAAAGGGAGACATTATCCACATTTTGAATGCCTGCAGTTCAAGGGCTAATAATGATTCCTTATAGTTCACTGAGTGTATTAATATGGGTTATTTATATGGATTTTAAAAATAACAATCTGGCAGATTTTGTGACGTATCCTCACAGGCAGAAAGAGATAGCATGAGAGCTCTTTTTGAGTTACGGTATTTTACCAAAGAGAGACAGAAGCCTGAACCCACTGTCATTGCCTCAGATAATTACTTTGGAAGAGCAGGTCTTTGCATGCTTTTTCACTATAGGGCTAGTACAAAAGGGGTTTACCTTCTATAAAAAAGTGCTGAATAAATGTTAAAGTAAAGCATTTTCCAACATAAACTTGGTGTCTAAAATTTTGCCTATAAGAGATTAAATGGTTGAAATAATTCTAAAACTATTTACTGGGTAAATTTTTGAGTTTAACATTCTCTATTGGAAGACCTTCTGGTCCAGGCATAGCACAGGATACACTGACTAATGATATAAAGGAATAAAGGATGAATGAGCTGTGATGTTGCAACTAATACTTCAGCTGTCATAGAGACATGAAAGTATATGCCATATATATAATATATATATATGTGTGTGTGTGTGTGTGTGTGTGTGTGTGTGTATGAATATGAAGTAGGTTTTAACTCAGAGCTCTAAAACAGAAGCTCTCACAAAAGAGAAGATTCATAGAATATAGTAATTTCATCTTTTTCCTCTTAGTTATTTGAAAACATATATTTGTGATTTATTTTTCTTAAGAATACCTTTAGATTCTTAAAATTTTAAGAGTTGACAAGCATTTATGTAAATTATCTCTATAACTACTTTAAAATTAAAATTTACATAACTTAATCCATTAAAAATCGGTAGGAAACTAATGTATGTTTTGAACAATTTTTCATAAAAATATATTTTAAAATATCCATAGTGTTTGACTTTACATTTCAAAAATATGATATTTATTGATTTTGAGTTTGTGTGTGTGTGTATGAAAAAAGAGGGAAGATGGAGTGAGAAAGCAAACTGAGAAGAGGAGGAGAAGGGGATAAGCAGGAGGGAGAAGGAGAGTGAAGGAGAGTAAGCAGGAGAGAAAAAAGGGAGGCATTTTCTACCATGAGAGTGTATGGATCAGAAGATAGACTTGGTGTCATGTCTTTATCTACTGGGCCATCTCACAGGCACTTGTCTTGGCTTGCTTTTTATCCCTTTGATATCTGTCTTAATAAAACCAACAATATTCTCAGAGCTGCAGCTGAATTCAATCAAGTGCAATTTGTTTTAAGTATATGAAGAAAATTGAGTCCACCCAGGCATTTACAACAAGATGATGTATTTGGATAACTACTTTGGATCATTGCAAATAGCTTTGATACTACATGGGAACCTAGTAAATTATAATTTTCCAAGCCCAATTACAATGTGGATTTCTAAATATTCTATCATTATATAGTTTATATTTCTGATATTTTTATTAAAGCTTCAACTATTCATTTCAGCCTTTTCATTCAAAGGGTATCAATTCACTGTGACCTCATTGGTCCTGAAACTGGAGAGCAGGGATGCATGCACGATGAGGAAATGCTATGAAAGATATTGAGAAGGGAACCTGTTCAAGTCTAACCCCTTCCATCTTACTTTCTTTTATCTATTCTCTATTTTTTTCTGGGACTGGTCTTGTTTTGCCCTATGGCTATTGGAATTGTATTTTTGGATTTAACTGATGTTAAGTGTATTTCTAAGTATCATTTTGCTTAGTTTGTTGATGTTATAGTAGTTAGTTTGCTTCTCTTGAGTGGCAGTGTTCTTTGTACACACACACACACACACACACACGGAAATAGACTGCTCACTAAGACAGTTCTAATAATAATACTATCAGAAGTGATAGCCAAACTAACATAGGGACAAGACACCAGCTGGAAAAAAATCATGAAAAATATGGGCAACATGATCCTATAACAGATCATAACTCCTCAATTACCAAATCCAAGAATTCTAACATAACTGAAGGGATCTATAAATAATTCAGAAGTATGCTCAGAAAAATAACCTCTGATTTTATAGTGAAAACCAAGAACTGGATGAATCACATAAGAAAAAAATTTCAGGGCAAATATTAGAAAATCAACCATGTGAAAGAGAAATACAGTAAGAAAACAGATATCTCAAAAAATTAAACAGAAACATTTGAAATATAATAAAGACATCAAAGTATTAAAGGCACAGCAGAAAGCATCACCAATAAAGTAACTCAAGCAGAAGAAAAAAATAGGTATAGAAGACAAGGCTAAGGAAAAAAAAAACATATATTCAAACATTAATCCAAGGAAAGGAAGCTACGCTGATCACAGCATCAAGAAACCTGGGTCATGATCTAGGTACCAGTTTAGGAGTCCTTGAATCAAAAATGAAAGCTAAGGCTTAGAAAATGTATGTAGTAGAACTGTAACACAATATCTTCAAAATCTAGGTTAAGCTAGGATCCATCTCTTTAATGGTCATTGAAGAGTAAGAAGCCTTTTGATTCCCCAGTATACATGACCAGAGCAGAGCATGTTTGACTCACATGTAGTCAACAAACTAGAACCAAAAAAGAAAAAAGAAAGAAAGAAAAAGAAAGAAAGAAAGAAAAGAAAACAAAGAAGGAATCATTAAAAGCTGCAAGGGAAAAATACTGACATACTTAAATTGTTTTACCTGACAGTATAACATTACACTTCTTTGCAGAATATTCAAAAGCCAGGAAATCATGGTACAATACAATAGACTCCTGAAAGTGAATAATTATATTGACATATTATTATATACAAAAGTATTACTTTAAGAATGAATAAATCAACTTTGACTCACTCAACAAGAAAACTGGCTGAAATGAACAAATGAAATAAAACAAAGCAAACAAACAAACAAAAAAACCAATTGACTCAAATGGGAAATAACCAAGAATTTACAGAAATCAGGAAAGAAAAGCCCAGGACCAGACAGATTTGCTAGCAAACTCTACATAACTCTTAAGGACCACACCAATGTTAATCAAACTCTTTTATAAAATAGAAAAGATGATTCTACCAAACTCAGTGTATCTTTTGCCATTACTCTGATATAAACATAATAAATCGATGAAGGGGTAGAGATCCCCTCCAGAAACTCAACGTTATTGGAGGAGCTACAGAGAGTTGATGTCTAGAAAAGGAGGAAAATTTACTCCTTTTTTTTTTTCCTAAGAGGAAATTATTTTTAATATCAAAGGTTATAAGAACAAATTATTCTTACATTCACATAAACTAAATTAGCTATGGAGAAAGCTGCAAGCTTATATAATTCCTAATAATTCCTAATTAGCCACCAAGAGACCTACAGACTGAAGCACTGGCTCAGGACCACAGTCTCAGCACGTAGTAGGTAACTCAGCAAGACTGTCTAGTTTTAGAACATCCTGGGCTACACAGTGAATTCCATATTAGCCAGAGAGGGGGAGGGGAGACAAACCTCCGTATATGACATAATACATGCTATATGTATAGAAAGGAATAGAAAATGACAATTGCAAGTATCTAGATAGAAAGAAGAGCCTGTAGAAAATAAAACAGAATGCAACAAAAGCTTCTGTTGGAAGCTGACATACCTTCGAATCTGTATTCTCTGCTGTGCCCTTTTGGGATAATTTGATAAAGCTAATTAAAAAAGACTGAGAAGATGAAGAAATGCACCACTTGTGGTTCCCTTGCTTGCTGCCCTCCAGGTTAGGACTGAGGCCTAGGTACAAATGCACCCAAGGCCTGACTGAATGCAGTGAGCATCTCAGAAGATAATGACTTAGTGTCAACCTGTTGCTGTGAATCCAGTTGCTGTGAATCAGTAGGTACCTTCCTGGGCGCTGGAGGCGACAGGCTGAGAGGCTGGTTATGACAAGGTGGTCGCAGCTTGTTCTGTGTCATCCTACAGACCTTTTCGTAGGCAGAAATGCTATGAGAACCCCTAATGATTTCTGGTTAAGCAGCCTTCTCTGATAGGATAATTTACAGTAGAAACCATGTTCTACACTGAATCTGGCCCTGCACAGACTCACAGGCTGGAGTGCTTAGGCAGGGACAAGGGCAGGATCCGTGTGCCAGGAGACCTATCTCTTTGTTGCTGGGCAGGTCTTCTTACAAAAAGGGACAATACAAATCTTTGGGCTCCAGCTGCTCCCAGTCTGGTAAGTCCCTGTAACGAGAACTTCCTTGGATACGAGTTTTTATAATTGACCCTCAGAAGAGATTCTGGGCTAGTAGCTCCTTGAGGTGAAGGAACCTCGGGGATAGCAGCTCCCTAGGGTGGAAGGACCTCGGGGTTAGTAGCTCCTTGAAGTGAAGGGATCTTGGGCTTAGCAGCTCCTTCATGTGAAGAGACATCTTTTCTTTTTATTTATTTATTTATTTATTTATTTATTTATTTATTTATTTGTCTCTTGTTCTCTTTCTACAAAACATTGTAATCAGTCTTGCTGTTGTTGAGCTGTTTTGACAGGATAGAGTTCTCATTCTTTAGCTCCAAGCTTTCTTCTCCTTCAATATTTCTTTCAAGCGTCTTCTGTTCAGTTAAGCTGAGTGTGAGCTGGCTGTTTTCTTTCTTGAGATGTTCCAACTGCTCTGTCTTTTTTTTTTTTTTTTTTCTTTTTCTTAAGTTGCCAGCTGGGTCAGAAGCTCTTCTACTCTGATCTCCATGTCCTCCTTTTCAGGTTATCTTCTAGTTGTACTCTTTCAGCCAGAGCAGCTGACTCTCCCAACAGGCCTTCCCTTCCACCCAAGAGGCCTTCTCTTCCACTTTCCTTTCTAAGCTAGTATTTATCCTCTGCGTTGCCTCCAAAGCCATCTGCTTCCTCTGGAGCTGCTCACGCAGGTCAGCGTAAGTGTTTTTCAGTTCCTGGTTTTCTTGGTAAAGCTCCTCACTGAGCTTTCCCATCTCTTCTACCCTTTCCTTATTGATAACAACCATTATGTCCTGGTCAGGGTATGGATGAAACTGGAAAGGGATACCTGTTCCCCGGACCAAACCATCTTCACCAACATAGGAGAATTGGTAATGCTCCTCATCCTTGGGCAGATAATAACCTTTGAATTGGATTTCTTGCTCAGTGGCTGATTCCTTGTTCAGGTCTTTGGTCAAGGGAGATCACATGAAGGTGTAATATTCCTGGGCCGTCTTCCACCCTACTTTAAAGATGCTGATCCAGTCCTTGCAACAATGGACAGATTTTTTCAGTGAAGGTATAACAGCACATGATATCCCCTCCAGAAACATAAAATGTCTCCACATTGTTAAACAGGACCTGAGAGAAATGGCCATGTTCCAGCAACTTAGGTATGGGGCTCTGCTCCATACTGGAGTCCAGACATAGCAGCCAGCAGCAGTGAAACAGCAGCGAAAATTCACTCTCTTTAATAGACATGGTCACCGATAGTTTGTTAATGCCCATGTGTACAAGAGTAATACTAACTGGACTCTGTAATTATTAACAGGAAGAAAAAAAAAAAGAAGACATTTAACCACAGGGAGTTGAAGGGGGGTCGTGGCAGATGTATTATATGATCAATACGCATTACATAAATATATAAATTTTTCAAAGGTTAAAACAGTTTACTTGATTAATTAAAGTAGGAAAACAATGCACTATAATTTCAAAAAAGAAAAGAAAATCACAGTGAATAAGAAAATTACAGACTAATTTTTTCTGATGAATTTAAGCATAAATATTCTCAATGAAACTCCTGCCATTTGCATTCAAGAACACATTTAAAAAGTTCATACATTGTGACCAAGTTGGTCACAATACATAAATTAGTAATTGTAATTAAGCACTAAATAAACTTATGGAGAGAGACTACATGATCATTTTAATCGGTATAGAACCAACCTCCAGCAGTTTTCATAATTATTCCATGATAAAAGCTGTGAAAAAATTAGGAACAGAAAGAACATACCCTATTATAAAAGAGGCTATGCACTACAAACCTATAGTAAACAAAATACTAAGTGAAGAACAACTGAAAGTCTTTCCTATTACAAAATAAACAAGAAAAATGTGCACGCTCTCTCTGTTGTTTATTAGTATAGTGTTAGTGAAGACCAGAGAAAGATATTACCTATGGTGTCCTGTCTCATTCTTCCTTATTCCACAGAGACAGCCTATCTAGTTGTATCTGGAGCTTGCCATTTTGGTTAGGCTACCTGGTTATTGAACCCCTGACTGTATTCACACTTTAGCACTGAAATTCCAGGTGTTCATGGTTACATCCATGTTTGACATGGGTCAACATAGATTAAAACTTAACTCTTCATGACTACACAGAAAATGTTCTAACCTAGTGATAAATCAGAGAGCTCAATCTGTGTTAATTTGTTATCCCTGTTTTATCAACCAAAAAAAAAAAAAAATTTAGGGAACGAAGTTCAGCATTGCTCAATTTATCAGACATGGAATAGAGTTAAAATACCATGTCTATAGTGTATCTGGTACTTCTTTTTATATATAGAACTCCATGCCAAAACCAACCAAGACTTTTTGAAGTATGTGTCAGTGTTACTTGTATCAGAGTAATTAATTGAGCCCCCAAGAGTCAAGTTCCTTGATCTGAAGTGCCACTTTGCCAGAGTTAACTAGGATGATTCCATTACTAGATGGAATTATAAGATGCTGCTTGAACACAAGCATCCTTGATTTCGAAAACAGGGATGAATTACCTTGCTTATCACATCTCTTCATAAGGACTGTGCATCCAAATTGGTATTTTCAAGGCAAAATCCACAAGAAGATAAAAATATCACCTTGACTGTTCCAAGTTGCTTTCCTAAATCAATCAAAATCTGAAACGCATGGGAATGACACAGAAAAATAATCATGGATTAAAGTCAAGCACCATGAAGAGTAGAGGGGATAGAGAAGAGTTGTGTTATTGGTCACTGATTGATGCCAAACTGAAATTCACAACCTTGATGAAAAATCTCCGTGTGAACCTGGACTCAAAGACAGTCTAGTTGTCCATCAAGGTAAGAGAAGCCAGCTCTCCTGCCTGAGTGCACTAGAAACAACACTTATTCTCAACAAGATCAAGGTTTTTTTCAAATATGATTGACAAAAATGATGTAATACCTAAAAATTGCATAAAAGAATAATATCGCTCATTTTCCTTTAATTATCTCTAGAAACCATCAAGTCTTATTTTACAATATATTAATGCAATCATATATTAATTACTATGCTATGAAGATTACCTGAAACATAGAATTTAGCATTATCAAAAGGGCAAGTTCTGAGTTTTGCAAATCTTTGTTCTTTAGTTAACCAATTCTGTGCAGATGGAGAAGCAGTGAACATATTCAAATGTAAATGTTTCATCTTTTCCCTCATCTTTAAAATAATTCTAGTTCTATCTTTGGTTTTGAGCCAAGAGCTGCAGAGTGTGCTGCATTTATTCTTCTGTATCTGCTGTGGACTGAGATGTGAAAGTCCTTTGTGTCATCATTAAAAAGTCATTCTAACAAATGGCCAGAGAAAGCCTCCTTACCTCTATGCAGCATCTTCCCCCTCTCAATCTAAATGAATCAAAACCACTGGGGTTCAAGTTTTTGTGGAAGCCGTGACATTCTGCATTCTAATTGGAAGTGTTATTAGCTCCCTCATGCTATCACTTTCCCAAAAAGATTAATGAGGACCCTATCAAATTATTCCATGTGCTTTCTCAGTGCCACATCAGCTAAGCTTCTGCAGGAGCCACTTATCCATCTGAGAGCAAACTGGTAGAAAGAATTAAATGCAAGAACTAAAGCTATATACATAGTCTGTGCCCTCCCTATGGAAAACATTATAACATTTTTCATTAAAAAAATATTTACAGTTCTGTAAACACAATGGTCCTCTCCAAATGAATAATAAAACTTAGTTCTGTAAAATACAGGAGCCAACATTAGGTAATCAGGAGTCAAGGGAACTAAAATTTAAATGTAGTTGAAATAAAAGTTCAGATGTCTTAATGAGATATGAATTATACTGAATTATTTACCTAGGGATTCAGTAGAAAATTTTATATCCCAACTTTATGTCAAACACCCAGATACAGAAACCATAGAAGTTGTGCTTACCTTAGCTTTTTATGAACATTCTACAAAAAGTATTAATGACTTATGAATGGAAGGCTTTTACCAAAATAATACTACTTCACTGTATTTCCTTTCCAACTTCTAAACTACCCTTGTTCTCAAATCTTAAATTATTTTAAATTTTTTTAATTTTATTGTCCATGTACTTTGAAAATGTTTTCTTATTTCAGCTGCATCTATGTGCTTTTCCAATGAGAATCCTTAAAAAAATAAGCAAAAACATTAGATGTACCAAATATAACCTTGTTCCCATAACTAGTGTTTTAAAGTAATGTCTTCAAAATTAAAACGTTTAGGTCCTTGAGGTAAGTTCCTTAAGACATAGGATGTTAGATGACTTCCAAGACTCAGAACTTCCATGAAACTAACAAGTTTCTCAAGAATCATTACTTCTTCAAATATGGGTTATTTTTCATCAACTTGACACAAGCTAGAGTCACGTGGGAAGAAAGGACCTCAATTAAAGAATTACCTCCCTCACTTATGGGCAGTTCTGCAAAGCATTTTTTTTTTTGATTGATTCATAGGAGAACCTAGCCCACTGTGGATGGCTCCATTCCCATACACATAAATTGGACTATGTAAGAAAACAATGTGAACAATCCAGTAAGCAGTTTTCTTTTTCCCCAGTGCATGCTTCAATTTATACCTCCAGGGTCTTGCCTTAAGATCTTGCACTGACTGCAGTTTTGTAATCTATTCTTCTCCAGGCTCCTTTTGGTCAGAATTTTTACCAGAGCAAGAGAAAGCAAAAGAGACCACCCAAATTGTGTAAACAGTAATGGCTACTGAAAAGAAAAGACTATTCTACCTGTTGAGCTGCTGACAAGTTGTAATGAGAGCTTCATGATCGTGACTCATCCTGGAATGGGCTTTTCCGTGATGCTCCTATCAGTGCGCCATCTATGTCCTTGTAAGCAGTCACTTTCATACTCCTATACGTAACCCCATTGTCTAATCTTGGATTTTTGTTGAATCTTTTCTTTGCTTTTCGGTCAGTGCCCTGTTCTGAGTGAATGTACGCTTGTTCACATCTCCCCAGAGAAAGTTAGCTAACAATGAGCATCACTAGTAAGTTGTATCCCAGGATAAGGAGCGATCATTAACCTGTTTCACATAATGCCATCAAGAGCTATGAATCAGCCTCATCATCTCAACCTATCTCCTCCACCTACTTCTCCTGAATCATGCTCAACTGTATGACATAATCCTCATCGTTCAACTTATGTCCACCTAAGTTAAGTTTTACCATTCTGATCAGAGAACAGTGGATCAAAGTCATGGAATGAGAGATGAATGTTATTGATTCATGATTGTATTACCTAGAAAAAGATTAGAAAAGACTTTATCAGTGTTCATCATGTTCACTGGGGTTAGGAATTCCATCACTACTAGAGGAAAAAGTCAATTTCATATATAAAGCTAACTGCAGTAGTGGTGACAGAGAAGGTTCAGATGGTAAAATGCTTGAATACCTGACTTTGGATCACCTACATCCCTGTGATAAGTCAGATGTAACAATGCAAACCCATAATCCCATCTTTGGGGACAGAGAGTCATGGTTTTCTGGGAATTGCTGGCTAGAAATATTAGACAAATCTGTCAGCTCCAGGTTAGATATGGAGCCATATCTGTCTTAGCATTACTATTTCTGTGATGAATCACCCTAACCAGAGCAACATGGATTATTATAATGGGGGGGGTATTTTTTTCATAGCTCCATATAACAGTTCATTGTCAAAAATCAGAGAGAGATTGAACTCAAGCAAGGCATGAACTTGGTGGCAAGAGATAATGCAAAAGCCATGGAGGAGTGCTGCTTATTGGCTTGCATCTCATAGCTTGCTTGGTTTGATTTGTTTTAGAGCCCAGGACTAGCATCCTAAGGGTGGCATTACTCACAATAGTCTGGCCCTTTTTTATCACTACTTTAGAACAATCTCTATAGGCTTGCCTAAAGGCTTATGTTACAGAGACATTTTTTTCAATTGAGGTCCTCTCCTCTTTGATGACTCTAGCACATGTCAAATTGACATTAAATTAACCACTGCAGTGCCTTAAAAAATAAAATGGATAGTATTTGAGGAAGATATCTCCATATTGACTTTCAGCCCCATACATATGCACAGATATGTGTACATAGCTGATATGCACATATAGAAAATGCCATTATTCTACAAAATGGATTAGATAATTATATTTAATTTCATAGATAGTGAAGTACAATTAAGTAATAGGTATATTTTTATCGATCTATGTACTTTAATAGCACTTTACACAAAGCAGTAATATTTGTGCATATTTATGTATACACTCTCTATATATGATTCTATTGGTATAGTTAATTAAATGCTGTTAAGTGATCATATATTTATACACATATAAAATAAACTACCTAAAAATTACATATATACCATATAGGATTCCACCATCAGTGTATTTACTATCCTTTCATATACCCATGTAACAGACTTTTCCCTGTCCAATAAATTAAATATTAGTACAGAAAGATGCCTGTGATTGAAGGTGGAGCAAAGAGTTGCAGAGACAGGACCGATGAGAAAGAGGAAGAAGATCCTGATCCTATGTGGTTTTAATTAGCCACAGGTAGTTATGAATATCATAAAAGGATAGAATAATTGGGATAACTTGTCTAATGTAGGTGACGAGCTGGTATCATTATCATTTGGCTCTGAAATTATTGTGTTGAGCATCTTGTGAATTGAGAATAAATCTGACTGATTAATTGTAAGCTTCTAGAATTTTGATTCTACTGGTTGCTGGATGTTGTGGAGGCTGACCATGGGATTGGCGTTGATTGCATGGGGCTGGCGTGGCAGCCACATGCTAAGGGAACTTGGTAAGTTCAGTACAGATGTTTCGGGAGCTCCCGGCCAGAGAGACTGCTACGTTGTGAACACCCCACTGGTGCCAACTGGTCCGACGCTGCCTGGCTTAGCGAGGGAACTTGTCAGTCCTTTTTAATAATCTCCTCAACATATCCATGTAATTTGTAGGGGTAGTTAAGAAAATTGCATCTATGTTAGGTACCATGAGTATTATGACATTATAAAATTCAATTCTCATCATAGAGAAAGCTAATGAAAATAAAATAATAGTAATATCTTTAAATATATTAACTTTTATTTAAGAAGTCGATAACAAACCCTTTAGTTTCAGGCCTCAGTTATGGATCTTTTTCAGAGGTTAACTCATCTCAGGCACTTAAAGACAGATATAATTTAAAGACTACATAATACAAACCAGGATGTCTTCAAGTCCAACCACTTAGTTCTGTTTTAGTTTGTTTAGAACAAATCTAATGGCATTTATTATTATCATCATTTACTTATGGGTGGTGATGTTTTCTTTGTTTCTGTTTTGTTTTGCTTTGCTTTTATCCTATGGAATTATCCAAGAAATAGCATTCAGTATCTTTAGTTAAGCAAATTCAAGAGCAATCATCTTGGAATCTCAGAAAACATATCAAAGTACAATAGGAAATACCAAACAGCACACATGGAAGGCACATGCTCAATGGATTGTGCTTCAAAGAAATGTTTCCCTAAATACTCCAATCTTATTAAAACTTCTCCTTCCTCCTATTCCTCGTCCTCATCCCTGTGCTCGTCCTCATGCTTCTCCTCCTCCTCCTCCTCCTCCTCCTCCTCCTCCTCCTCCTCCTTCTTCTCTTCCTTCTCCTCATCCTCTTCTTCTTCTTGAGCTTTCAGGTGTAATTTTAAATTGATGACATGAGAAATTTCCTATTTCTTTATGGAGAAACTTAGTGCTATGAAATTTCCTCTTTGCGCTGCTTTCATTGTCACCTATAAATTGGGTATGCTGTGCTTTTTTCCTCATTTATTTCTGGAAGGTCTTTAATTATTTTTAATTTTTTCACTGAATCAAAGACCAATGAGTAGAGAGTTGTTCAGTATCAATAAATATGTAGACTTTCTAGTGTTTCTGTTGTTGTTTAAGACCAGCTTTAATCCGTGGTAGTCTCATAAAATACAAGGTAATATTTCAATATTCTTGTATCTGTTGAGGCTTGGTTTGTGACTGAATATATGGTTAGTTTTGGAGAAGGATCTATGCAATGCAATGAAGAAGGTATATTCTTATTTCTTTTGTCAAAACTTTCTATAGATATATGTTATGTCCATTTGATTCATGCTGTCTGTTAGCTTCATTATTTCTTTGATTAATTTTTGTCTGTATGTCCTGTCAGTTGGTGAGAAAGGGGTGTTGAAGTTTCCCATTATTAATGTGTGGGTTTCAGTGTACAATTTAAGCTTTGGCAATGTTTCAATTACAAATAAGAGTTCCCTTGTGATTGAGGAATAGATGTTCAGAATTGAAATATCACCTTTGTAGATTGTTCCTTTGATGGGTATGAAATATCCTTCCCTGTCTCTGTTTATTAATTTTGGTTGAAAGTCTATTTTGTTACATATTAGAATGCCTACTCCAGCTTCCTTCATGGGTCAATGGAAAACTTTTTCCTCTTTACGTTGAGGAAATGTCTATCTTTATTCCAAGGTATATTTCTTGTATGTGGCAGAATGGTGGATCTTCTTTTCACATCCATTCTGTTACCATGCTTCCTTTTATTGTGGAATTTATTCCATTGATGTTGAAAGATATTAATGACCAGTGATTGTTATTTTCTGTTATGTTGTTTGTGTGTGTGTGTGTGTGTGTGTGTGTGTGTGTGTGTATGCTTTTCATACTTTTGCTGGTATGGAATTACTTATTTCCTATACATTTTTGGATGTAATTTTCCTCCTTGGATTGGAGTTTTCCTTCTAATATTTTCTGTAGGGCTGGATTTTTGCAAAAAATATTGTTTGGATTTTGATTTGTCATGAAATATCTTGTGTTCTGCATCTATAGTGATTGAAAGTTTTCCAGTACATTTTGTAGTCTAGTTTGGCAACTCTGATTTTTAGTGGTTGAAGGATATCTGTCCAGGTCCTTCTAGCTTTTATATTCTCTGTTGGAAAATTCAGTGTAATTCAAATAGGTTTGCCTTTAGGGGTTACCTGGCCTTTTCCTCTTGCCATTTTGAATATTCTTACATTGTTCTGAATAGTTTTTGTTTTGATTATTATGTTCTGGGAGGATTTTCTTTTCTAGGACAGTCTAATTGATGTTTCCTAAACTACTTGTATATTTATAGGAATCTCTTTATTTGGAAATTTTTTTTCTTCTATGAATTTGTGAGAATATTTTCTAGGCCTTGGAGCCTGGACTTTTCTCTGTCTTCTATTCCTATTATTCATAAGTTAGGGCTTTTCATGGTATCCCAGATTTCCTGGATGTTTTGTGCCAGGAATTTTGTAGCTTTAATATTTTATTTGACCTATATATCGATTTTTTGCTATTGTATATGCTACATCTGAGATTTTCTCTTCCATCTCCTGTATTCTGTTGGTGATGCTTTCATCTTTTGTTCTTGTTCTTATCCCTAGGTTTTTTATCTCCAGAGTTTTTCACAGTTTGTGTTTTCTTTATTGCTTCTATTGTCCCTTTCAGGTCTCATGTAGTTTTATTTATTTATTTCATCTGTTAAATTTTATTTCCCTCTTTGTCTCCAAGGGGTTTAATTATTTCCTCTTTAAAGACCTATCTCTATTTTATTATATTTGCCTGTATTTCATAAATAGATTTATTCATTTCCTCTTTAAAGTCATCTATCATCTCTATAAGTTTGGATTTAAGGTCATATTCTTGTGTTTAATGTGTATTAGGCTACCCATTCTTGCTGTAGTGGGTTAGCTATACATTGGAGATGTCATATGTGTCATCTGTCTCTTGTGGAATGTGTTATTCTGAGGGCCTTTATCCAACTGTTTGCTTTTGGTACCTGGATGCCCTTGTTGTTGTAGGTATTGGGAATGGGATGAACCTTGATGTTCTTGGTGTGGCAGGTCTCTGAATTATATCCTTGGCCTGTATGGTTCTGGACCTGCAGTTCTGTATGGTTCAGGAGCCTCAGATCCATTGAAGGTGAGCAGAGAGGTGGTAGGGAAATGGAAGTGCCCCTGGGATGGCAGGCTGTTCAGGGCAGCTTGGCTTCCTCAGAGCAGGGAAGATTCATAAGGGAAGTGACACTTGCTCATATGGAAATGGAGGAGAGGTAGAGTGGAAATGGAGAACCACCCTGGGATGGCAGGATGCTTGGGGAAGTTTGCCTTTCCCAAAGGGCTCAGGCAGCAGGGAAGATGGGTGACAAAAAGGAAGCTTACCCATATGGTTGTGAAGTCTGATAGAGGTGGAAGAGAGGAATCACGTGAATGGAGCCTAAATTTGTTTTTTAGTCTTATGTGATTATATAAAATATTTATAATTTCTGCAGACAATTTTATCTTATTTGTGAACAATAATTCTATTTTCTTTTGTCCAATATAGATGTATTTCTGTTGTTGTTGAGCGAATTTACATCTAGTGCTATGGTTTTATCTGGTACTTAGTTTTCTGGGTTGTCAAATATCTGAAAAAAAAAACAAATTATTGTAGGAAGATAATTTACTGTATTTTACAATATAGATTGTATGTATTAAGTTTTCAATGTTGAGGACTGCATGAAGCAGAAGCTGGTCACATGACACTCATGGGCAGAAAGCAGAGAGTGTGTAGAAAGTAATGTTGAATTTTAAAAATCTCAAGTTCCTCCCCTAATACAGAAAGTGCTTCAAGGAGGCTCTGTAACACTACTAACTGGGGGTTGAGAGGAGACAATATTTAACATTTTAAACACAAATTTGTATATATAAAATTTTCATTACCATTCATGAAGGAGCTGTGTCTGGGATCACTTTAACTTGTAGCATTTTCTTATGAAATTGATATCAATATGTTGACCTATGTAAACAACTTAAGGAAAATGTCCTTTCCCCCATCATGTTGGCTTGTAGAATCAGATAAGCATTTACATGTACCATTGTATATGTTCAATAACCATCACAGATGAGGAATCTGTTGGGGACTTCCTTTGGAGGCTGGATTACTGAGGTAGATAATCCAAGGTACATTCCTTATATGACCCAACCTTGGAGAGTTGTATTATAAGACAACACTTTTCACCTCATCAGGGTTGTGAAATGTGTTGCCTCCTGAAATGTGTTTTCATAATAGCCTCCTATAAGCCCTTGTTCCCATGCTCTCCACAGCAATGCCCTCATTTTCATTTCTGATGTACTTATTTGAATCTTTCACCTTTATTGTAAAAACTGACTTTTTTTCAGTCTTGTCTTTTCTGCCTTTTTTTTTATTTTCTTCTCTTTTGAAATAGGGTTTTTCATAGCCCAGGCTGAAAAAACTTGCTAGATATACAAAGATAAACTTGTACTTCTGATCTTTCTAGTTCTACTACCCACAGTTGCTCGGCTACAGATATCACTGTACATATTTTACAAGATGCTGAGCTTTGAACAGAGTAGACAAACATTCTGCCCACTGAACCAAATCACCAGTACCTTTTAAAAACATTGCTAAGAAATGAAAAAGTGGTTTAGATCTTTTTCCACTCTATTTTACCTTTGGTCATGTCAGTGTTATAACGTCTTCTATCTCATTTGTGATTGAACTCACTCCTAGATTCTTGATTTTTGATATGAAATGTTTAGTTTCTAATGTGGTGGTTTGAGTAACTGTGGTCACCAAAAGCAAGTAGTGATGAGCATTATTAAGAGGTGTGTCACTCTTGGTGTAGGTATCGTGTAGTTGGAAGGAGTATGTCATTAGAAGTAGGCTTTGACAATAGGGGTCAGCAGTTTCTGTCCATTGGTTGAATTAGGGAAATTCTGGAAGAAGCTGAGAAGGAGGGTGACCCTGTAGGAGGACCAGCAGTCCCAATTAACCTGGACCCCGAGATCTCTCAAACATTGGACCACCAATCAGGCAACATACACCAGCTGATATGAGGCCCCCAACATATATATAGCAGAGGACTGCTTCATCTGAGTTCAGTCAGAAAAGATGCACCTAACCTTCAAGAGACAGGAGGCCCCAGGGAGTTTAGAGGTCTGGTGGGGTGGGAGAGGGGTAGTGACATCCTCGTGGAGACGGAGTAATGGGGAGGAGGTATGGGATGTAGACATTAGGAGGGTGGACTAATGGGAATAAAAATCTGGACTGTGAAAAAAAAAGCATACTTAAATTTTAACACCACCAAGTTTAATAAATGTTATGCGTTCTCTTAAAGAAAAAGAAGAAGAAGAAGAAGAAGAAGAAGAAGAAGAAGAAGAAGAAGAAGAAGAAGAAGAAGAA
>JADRCH010000032.1:12018802-12209391 GCA_019843965.1 Rhynchomys soricoides | reverse complement strand
TCTCTCTCTCTCTCTCTCTCTCTCTCTCTCTCTCTCTCTCTCTCTCTCTCTCCATCTCCCCTCTCCTCTCCTCTCCTCTCCTCTCCTCTTCTTCTCATTCTATATACCAGAAGTCAAAGTGTAACTATGCCTTTCCTATCAATTATCAAAATCCAATAGCTTTGCAGCTTAGGTTGCAATTATGTTCCTCATCCTGACCAACTCAAGGTGGGAATTTTTGTGGCTTGAGCTTGCATAGGTCTTGTGAATGTTGCCATAAATACTGTGAGCTTATAGAGATACCTACCATAGTGTATCCAAAAACCTTATTTCTTTAAATTTGCCTATTATCTCTTGCTTTTACAGTCTTACCACCTCATCTTTTATATAAAGACACAAATGTTAAGTGGAAGAGTGTGATATAGAAGTCCCACTTAGAGCTGAGATTTCTGAAGTCTCCACAATCCTATCCAAGAACATTGACCATTTTCAAGTCTCTGTAGTTATTGTCAATTACTGTAATAAACGTCTCTGCTGAGGGGTGAGAGATACACTAGTCTATGGGTATAGTAATAAGTCATTAAGCATCATTTTTCATATTAAATACAATTAGCAAAATAATAAATGTAGATTCTCCCTCAGAGCATGTGGTCTATGCAGCTACAAGTTCATGGCCTCATAGGATTCCATCATCTTGTAGAAAAGACAGGATTTCTAGCCAGAAAGTGATTGTAATAGTCTTTGTAGCCCTACCATATCAGTAGGCATAAATTCACAGGTAGATTTTATTGTAGCTAACAGTGTTCAGAGTTATGTGATGGTAGTAACTACTTTTCTTCTCTGGTAGTCTGTGTAGCTTCTTCCAGTTCTGTGAAAACCATTCCTTAGAATTTTTCCTCATATAAAACTCAAACTTGTTGTGTTTTAAGGAATATGGTCTTAGCAGAAAGTTATGGCAATTAACTGAGAACCACAGAAATTGCTTTTAATGTTTTGGGGTCTGCTTTAACCCACTGGCCAAAAATCTGAAAAGTTAACTCATTCCAGGCACTGGGGTTTATAATGGATAGCATGAGTTTTCTAGTTGGGCTATTGTCTCCTGAGTATAGAATAACAGTACTTAAAGTATTTTTATATGCATTTATTTTGGGAAGTGTCTACTTTACTAGGCTTCCATAAAGTTTTCAAAAGTATTCTAAAGTTAGTTCTCCTTGGGTAATAAAAACAGAAAAAAAATGAAAAAAGAAATTTTAGATGACATACGGCGAACATATGCTATCTTATGTAGTTGTAACACAATTCTACTTGTCTTATAACCCCATTAATATAGTAAATATAGCTTCAATAACTTACAATATATAAAATACTCAATATGATTAATATAATATGTATAGTTTTAAAATATTCAACTCTGTTCTACAACCTGCATGTTTTTCAAGAACAAGATAAAACATAGAAACATTTACCTTTTTCTGGAAATATATGGGATTTCCATAAGCAAATATATACATAGTTTTTCTCACTCTGAGTTCATGTAATTTTCTGTCTCTCTCTAGTTCCCATGGGAAGAAGTTTTGAAATCACAGGTGCATGCACCATTCATGCATTTTTACATATGTCCTGGGGAATTGAAGTTTGGTATTCATGTGTACATAACGAGTCTTCTCCTCAGCTCTTTACTACTTTTTACCTTACTAAATGAGAAATGTCATTTATATTAAAATCGTAAATTTCTGGTTTAAACTTCAGATAAGACTGAAATATTAATGTAAATAAAAGGGAACAGAATATGAAAGTGAGGGGGAGAAATATACAAATGGTATATGCACACGCAAGCATGAGAATACTGGAAATTTAAAAAGAACATTTTTAAAGTTTTTTGTATTAACTGTCTATTGAGATGTGTCTGAGCGTATGTATGAAGTGCCAGTGATGCCACAAGGGAGAGGTAGATTCTCCTGAAGCTGCAGTTACAGGTGTTGTGAGCTGCCAAACATGGGCATTTGGCAAAAGAACTAAGACAGTACACTGGCGTAGCAGGCAATTCACCTCTCCAGTCAATAAAAAGTTTTCAAAACCAATCAAATCATGGAGAATGAGTAAACTCTTAACTTGTTTCTACTCATGATTAATGGTAACATTAAGTGGAAAGTCTAAATGAGATCACAGAGAAAAATCACCCAACATCTTTGTCTATGTAATTTAAATGGCAATATTCTTGTACCTTTAACAAACTCAACACCACACTAATGTTTTGATTATTTTCCTTCAGAATATCCAATTCATCATAACCTGTTTCTTACTGATATTAAATACCAAACTCATTGATTAAACAACACCTACTAACCAAATTATTGTAGTGTTTGTCAGTTACAGTAGGATATAATTCTTGGGTTTTTTTGTTTATTTTGTTCTGCTTTTTGTTTTTTGGGACAAAGTTTCTCTTTGTGACCTTGGCTGCCCTGAAACTCATTATGTTGAACAGGTTTAACTCTAACTCAGAGATCAATCTGTCCCTGCCCTCTGAGTGCTGGGATAAAATGTCTGTGCCACCACTACCTCCCAGTTACAATTTTTTTTTTTAAGATTTATTTTATTTTATTTATTCTTTTATTTTTTATTTATTTACCTATTTATTTGGGTTTTTTTTGAGACAGGGTTTCTCTATATAGCTCTGGCTGTCCTGGAACTCACTCTGTAGACCAGGCTGGCCTCGAACTCAGAACTCAGAAATCCACCTGCCTCTGCCTCCCTAGTGATGGGATTAAAGGCGTGCACCACAACAACTGCCCAGTTTGGTTTTTTTAAGATTTATTTTACTTATATAATTGTATGTGGTTGTATATATGTATGTATGTGCAGATGTGTGCAGGTAGTCATGGAGGACAGAAGAGGGTATCTGATGTCCTGGAGCAAAAGATACAGATGATATGAGCTGTCATGTGAATGCTGGTAACTAACTGAATTCTGGTCCTCAGCAATAACAACATGTTATTCTATGGAGCTACCCCTCCATCTTCCACTAATGAGAGGTTATCGCACACAGAATAAGAGGGGGAGGGGAATACCAACAATGGTTCATTTGTGGAATCCCTGTTTTTTGTCTCCTAGAGATCTAGAATTTCTTTCCAGTGTCTTATGTTCTCAGCAATTATCTCTATTCTAAATTTGTAACGTGCCTAAGACCATTTATGTAGATAAAGGGACTTTTAAAATATTTGATAATAAATGTTTCTGAGATATGTGAGAAATATGGATCTTTTGGAATAATGTGTGTGTGTGTGTGTGTGTGTGTGTGTGTTCTATGTACAATAATGTGTGTGTTCTATGCACAGTCTTTTTCATGATTCTATATTTATTTGTAAACTTAGACTTTCACATAATCTTTAATGCAACTGTGCTTTACGGAGCACAAGAATACAATGAGGGAACCTACATTTTAATAAAATTTAATACCTCAGAAATAAAAACACAAATATATCAGCCAGACTCCTCTATGGTAAACATTTGGTAGACACATGGCTACACCATTCAACAGTTTTATTTTGAAACCAATGTTCAGTAGTTGGCTTGCTGATTTCATTCCTGTCAACAGCATTTTTTTCACTGTAGAAAAATTCTTAAGAATCTGTTTGAAGTACCCTAGGACTGTGAAAGGCCCCTCCAGAGGTAGAGGATGTGAACACAGGTCACTAGCCTCAAGACAGATCTCCATTTTAATAAGGTACCTAAAGTCCTGGAGGCTTAGACAATAAATTCCACTTCCCAAACATTCCTCCCTGAAAAAGTTATTTAACCTCAGGCCTACCCTGAGAACTGGGATATAGTTTTATTTATTTACTATCCACTATGACAATAAATGTCTGAAAACCATAGACTGTCTCTTTTTATTGGGATCCGCTGTGGGAAGCAATGGAGAAGGCTTTTCCCCAAAGAACTGGCCACTTAATCTCCCGTGAAAGGCCTCTCAGTGCTCCCAGCTATGACCACCAAGCCAGCCACCTTAGGATAAGCCATCCCTTTGGCACTCAGGTAGAGTTCTCCCCCCTTCCTTTTTGGTCTTAGGCTAGATCCAGCCTGTGGGCCCCCTCCCCATTTTTAGCTCTTCTGTGGCATCCATCAGTGACTGAGTGTCCAAGAGCCTGAGAACCAGAGGGCCCTGGCCTCCTCTGAGCCAGCTCTGGAGTCCCCAGAACCGCAGATTATGCTCCCCAACCCCCGGAGCTGTTTCCAGTGGCTTCCCATGAAGTAAGCACAGTCAAAGTCCCATGTCCTGCCCCCAGAGTGGCCAAGCCCCATGGTGGAGTGGACGTGGGACACTTCATTAACACTACAAAGTACAACGCTCAGATTGTTTTTGTTATTGTTACCTCTACGTATGTGAGGTGGCCATGTGTACAAGTGTGTACTCACTTGTGTGTGTTTTGCAAGTACAGGAGAATGATATCTGTTGTCTTCCTATACCCCTCTGCATCTTATTCTTCTAAATATTTATTAATTTCATTTTATGTGTGAGTGTCTTCACACATGTAAGCACCTCCTGTGTGCCCATTAGGGGTCAATGTGAGCTGCCTGAAGTTAGTGCTGGGAACCTCAGCTGAGCCCTATACAAATGCAGCAAGTTTTCTTGGTTTCTGAGACATCTCTCTGGTCCCATCCATTTTATTTTATTTTATTTTATTTTATTTTATTTTATTGTTTTGTTTTACTTTAAAACAGCATCTGCCTCTTAACATGAAGGTAACTGATTAATCTAGACAGGAACCTAGCATAACAGTCTCCTGAGAGGCTTCATTAAACATTGGATGGAACCAGATATAAAAAGTGACAGCCAAATATCAGTCAGAGCTCAGGTGCCTTGGGGAGGAGCAGGGAATATTATTGAGCAAGCTGGAGAGGTCAAAGATACTACGAAAGGACATACGGAATCAACTAACAGAGACTGAATGATCAAGCAAAGAGCATATAGGGGTATTACCTAACTTTACTACACATTTCTAGCAGATGTGCAGATTGGTCTTCCAGTGGGTCCCCTAATAACTGGACCACAGGCTCAGATGCTGATGTCTGTCATTGGGTTGTCCTGGCCCAATAAGGACTGCCTGGTTGGGTTTGATGGAGATAATATGTACTTAATCCTGCTGGGATTTAATGTCACCATGTAAAGTGGAACTGAATGGTGTCTTTCCCTTCTTTGAAAAAGAAGAGGAGGTAATGGAGGATGGGTTTGTAGGGCAGGACTAGGAAAAGAACATGGGGGCTGTGATCTCAATGTAAAGTGAATAAAACAAGAATTATTTTCACTGGTGTGGGATTATTTATTTTCTGTGTTTTCCTGTATGTAATTAACCTCCTTGGGTTGTAATTTTCCTTCAAGTATTTTCTGTAGTGCAGTATTTGTGGATAGATATCATTTACATTTGGTTCTGTCTTGGAAATCCTGTCTTCTCCACCCATGGTTAGTTTTGTTGGATACAGTCATCTGGACTGACATTTATGGTCTCTTAGAAGCTGTAAGACTTATCTGTCTAGGCCCTTCAGCTTTTAGAGTCTCTATTCAGAAGTCTAAAATAACTCTGATAGGTCTGTCTTTGTTTATTTCCTGGGTATTTCCCTTGCAGCTTTTAACATTTTTTCAATGTTGTTGTCTTTATGTAGAGTTTTGACAGGAGATTTTTTTCTGGCCCAATCTAATTGGTGTTCAAAGTTTCTTGTGTATTTATATAGACATCTCATTCATTTGATTGAGGAAATACTCCTGGAAGATTTTGTTGAAAATATTTCTGTTCCATAAACCTAGGACTCTTCAACTTTTCTATTCATATTATTCTTAAGTTAAGTCTTTTTAGAGTATCCCTGATATCCTGGATCTTTTCTGTGATGAATTTTTTAGATTTAACATTTCTGACTGATCAATTTCTTATATCTTATCTTCTATTTCAGAGATTTTCTCTTCCATCTCTTGTATTCTATTGGTGATGCTTCTGTCTTTCCTACGTTTTTATATCTCCAGAATTCCCTCAGATTGTGCTTTCTTTCTTGCTTCTATTTTCATTTTTAAGTGTTTAACAGTTTAAACATTTCCTTCTCCTGTTTAATTATATAATATGCATTTCTTCAAAGTGCTTATTTGTTTTGTCTTTAAAGACCTCTACCTGTTTGGTTGTTCCTGACCAACAAAAGGAATTTATTCATTTTCTCTTTAAAGTATTCAATCATCTTTATAAGGTTGGATTTAAGGTAATTTTATTGTGCTTTGGTTGTGTTTGGTTATCCAGGCCTTGCTGTAGTAAGATAACTTTGCTCTGAAGGTATCATATAGCCCTGGCTCTTGTTTGTGTTCTTATATGGGCCTTTAGCCATCTTGTTTTCTCTGCATGTTTCTGCTGTATCAGGTATCTAGAAGACAGGCCTATATTAGATGTTTACCATGTATCAGGCAGCCTTAGACTAAATGTTCTTAGTGAAGCACACCAGGATGATCTTCTTTGGAGGGTCTAATGGAGGCTTGTGGAATAGTAGCCTGACAGTGAAACTCAGTATGGACAGCCCACAGCTAGCTCACAGAAAGAAGATAGGCATGCCCATGGGAAAGAAAGAAGATTGGGGAAGGGCAAGAAATCTAACCTGGTTTTTCCTGTTTGGTGGCCCTGGATGTTCCTTGTTTTGTGGGCTGGATGGAGACCAGCAGAGTAGTGGAGAGGGAGGAGGGATGTGACTGGGATACAACATGAATAAAATAAAATAAAATTTGAAAATAAAAAATAAATTACTAAAGTAAAACTTCAGACATATTTAGACATATTAAAAGAAATACTATGCAGCTGTAAATCTGTTGGAATTCTGTCATTTATGACAAGACATAAAAGTGAATAAATCATTATAAATAAAAGATGCTTAGTTATTTGCTTTTCTTATTGCTAGTGTTAATGGACAGCCATGCAGCAATTTAAAGACAGAAGGTTTTCTTTTAGATTTCAGTTCCTGGCAGATACCACCCAGCAGAGATGCATGCGAGCATGAGATTGAGGCAACAACTCACATCTCAATATCTGTCAGCAAAAAGAAAAGTGAAATGGTGGTGCTCAGCTTGCATCTCCTTTTTATTGAATTCCAAACCCTGACCCATGGAATGTTATTACCCACCGTAAGGATAAATCTATCCACCTCAGTTGACCTAATCTAGACACTGTCACCCAGACCTGAATATATGTGTATCTTCTATATGATTCTAGGTATTGTCTAGGTGACAGTTAATATTAGCCACACAATCACAAATGCAAAATTTGTCCGATCTCTCTGAAAAGCTCTATGTGGTATCTCTAAGTAAGTTTCCTTTGTGTTTATGATAAGGCCTTTTCTGTTTCCCTTGAGCTGGTTTTTAAAATAAACTTTTATCCTCTGTGTATTGGATTTAAATAAGCCACCTGGATGGACTTGTGTTCATGAAGGGACAATAAACAACAACAACAAATAAAAATAGTCTAAAAAAATGGCTAGTGTACCTGAAATATACTTTAAAAAGTGCATGCCTAATTGATTATCCCATGTAAAAAGGTGATGAAAAACAAGGCTGATTAATCTATAGGAAAAAGAATGATGACGATTTCACAGAATCAGATGTGGGCCTATATGGTATTACCTATAGTTACCATCAAAATAAGGAACAAAATCAGTGAACACAACATACATGCATACACACACAAGCACACACACACACACATGAAAGAGTCAGAGAGAGAGAAAGAGAGGTACATACACATACACCACACACTCAGACATGCACATATAGAGAGATACACATATAGAAAAAATACACAGAAACACACATACAGTCTCACATATACACACAATTGGCTTATGAAAATATCAAGAGCCACTCCAGGATGAGGTATATAAATAATAATTTCCTAGGAATTGAAATTTCCAATTCTTCAAGAAAATTAGAGAAGCATGAAGTAATATATGTAAATAAATGCACAGCTCTGAGCGGTACAGTTTCCCAGTTCAAAGTAATCATTGTGTTAATAGAAAAGGAGCACCAGGACTTAGAATCACCATAAATATTGATGGAGGCACCATCTGCTGCCCCAAGCCAATAGAGAGATATGAGAGAAAGTGTTGAATATTTGGGAGAGATAATAGACATGCAGTGTCTTCAAGGGATAGAAGATCAATTTGAGTACAAACAGATATGAAGAACACAGAAAAGTGATCTGGGAGTCATTTTTATATTTCTCTGGTAGAATACAACCAAAAAGCACCTATAGACATGACTTTGGGAAATTGCCAATGAGATGGTAGTTGGTGACTCATTTTGCATTTAATTGGGATGTTCATGCCTGTATTGCATATGAGATCCTACATGAGCACATCTTTATACCTAAACGTGGAGGCTTATAGTTGACATGAGTAATGTTCTTTATCTCTCTCAGCTTACTTTCTTGAGGTAATGTATCTTTATGAACCCATAGCTCAAAAGTTCTGTTAAATCTAGCTAGCCATCTAGTGTCCACCCCTCTTTCCCCCGCCCCACTCTGTCTCTGCTTCCTGTACTTAGCCTATTACATGAGTTCGGAGAAACAAAGTAGTTCCTGTTACCTACAAGTATTTTATCTGATGAACCACCAGCCAGTACCCAGAAGACATTTTAAGCCATAGGTTAAGGAGATCTCCAGATTTTTAAAAAGGCAAGAACTAGAGTTTCTTATCCTTGAGACATATTATTTGAACTGATGCTGCCTTTAACTCATAGAACAATTATAGAGGAAGACTGTCTGGAGACAAAAACTGTTTGCTAGTTTGTTACTTAATAATTCGAATCCATTTGTAAGTAGGTACATTCCATATTTTTCTTTTGGGTTCCGAGTTACTTCACTCAGGATAATTTTTCTGGTTGCATCCATTTGCCTGAAGAGTTCATGAAATAATTTCTAATGACATTTTGCTATACTCCTAGAATGATAGTGTCCAATCATAATCAGAGAGCCTTCCTCTCGAAACAGTTGGGTATGTGTGCAGAAAGCCACAGTCAGACATTAAACACACACACACACAGAGAAAGAGAGAGAGAGACAGAGAGACAGAGAGACAGAGAGACAGCGACAGAGAGACAGAGTCAGAGAGAGACAGAGAGACAGAGAGAGAGTCTAAATTACAGATTTCTATCAGTATTCTCTCTCTTTGGAGTTCAGGGAACTCTGTAGAAGAGGGGAAGGACAGATGGTATGAGTCAAAGGAGGTAGAGAACACCAGGAGTACATGGCCAGTAAATTAATTAAGAAAAACTTGCATGGGTTCACAGAGACCTACTGGCCAAGCAGAAGGCATGAATGTGACTACACAGGTCTTTTACTTGTGATATGGATGTTAGCTTACATTATGGGGGGACTCCTGCAGGCAAAAATGGGTGTATCTCTGACTCTTTTGCCTGTGCTTTGGACTCCTTTCCACCTACTGGATGCCTTGTACAGTTTTCAGTATGAGATCTTTTGCCTTGTCTTACTATATCTAGTTTTATGGTGTTAGGATCTTGTCTTTTGGAGGTCTGAAAAGTAAATGAAGAAGTAGTGAATCAGGGGAAAGGGGAGATGAACTAAAGCTGGGAGGAGTAGAGGGAGGAGAAAATGTGGTCAGGATGTATTATATGAGAGAAAAATCTATTTTCAATATAAATAAAATGTTAATAAAATAGAAAGTAATATAATTAATTAAACATTGTAATCCTGTTTCCTATATCTTTAATAGAGGTGTTACTTTTGCAAAAAGCACACTAGGATAGAGTTTATTCTAGCTCACATTTCCATATCATACATAGTCTATCATTGTCAGGAAGTTAAGACAAAAGATTAAAACAGATTCTTACATAATTTCCAAAGTACAGAGCAAGAGAGAAATAGAGGTACACATTTTCACTTGCTTCTTTGTTTGTGGTCTATTGGAATTCTGTCTTAAATATTTCAGGAAGCCAAGCCTAGGAGATGGTGGTACCCATCTCTTTACATCAATTAGCTTAAGACAATTCTCTACAAACATGTCCACAGTTCAACTCGTTGTATATAATCACTCATTGATATTCTCTTCCTAGGTGATTCTAGGTTGTTAGTTGGCAGCCAAACTCCCATCTGTTGTGTAGCAGTTTCTTCTGAGATTAAAACACTCTATCCTGCATGGACCTCCTAATTCAGGGAGGTAAATAACTTCCCTGCATGGACCAGATTCACCAGGCTACTCCTTTCCAGAGCAAGCAGTAGAGAATGCTGAGAGTCATTCTCAGAGAAGTCTAGCTGCAAAGTAGACCCTGGGACCAGTTCAGCATCATAGCATAAACAAAAACCCAGTTAAGCTGGCTGGAAGAGGTTTAAACGAGAGTCAACTGGAAAAGCTATTCTCCAACCTGTTGTCCTGCCTGCAGGTTCCACCGTGTATTCCAAGTTTCCCAGATTTTCTGAGCTTTCACATATGCATGGGAAAGCTTTAATAATGTAACTGTCATCCAGTTATTTCTGTTCTTGTAAGTAGCCTCTCACCTATAATGCTGTAAGTAACCCCAATAAAACGCATTAGTTCACTAAACTGGATTTTGATTGGATCTGTACATTTGGTCTGTCCTGGGATTCTTATCTGGAGTGAGTCCATGTGTGTGATGTGACTCCCCAAGAAAAGTTTTGCCATACAGCACCATCGTGGGTGCATATACTCAGCTGTATAGTTTGCTGATATGGCATGGAGTAGAGCCTCAGCTATATAGTATTCTGGTATAACATAAGGTGGAATCTCAGCTGTATAGTCTGCTGGTATGATATGGGGTGAAGGAAGAGACAGATTCTAAATGACAATCCATATGAAAGTTCTAAACTCAATCTAAGACAAAAGCCTTCACAAGAGTGAAACTCAGTTGCAGCTCCTGCTCTGATATGTAAGAGATCAGCAGAAAGCTCATTTTCGCAGAGTGTAGTACACAGATATCATCTTGAGAGATGATATAGACTATGGTGTATAGACAGATGTATCACTTGTTAAATGTGCTTCCTAGTCTTATAGAGGACTTGAGCTTGGTTTCTAGCACTAGCATAGTGACCTACAATCCGCAGTAAGTTCAGTACCAGGAGATCCAATGAAGCGCTTTCTTCTGACTTCCATAGGCTTCCACACACATGTGAAACAGGTAAGCTGCCATAGATAAACACAAATAGTCATGAAAAAAATACATAGATTGATGGATGGATAGATAGGTAGATAGATAGATAGATAGATAGATAGATAGATAGATAAAACTTTTGAAAAATAAACTTTGTCTCAGTAGTATGGATAATTGACAAGCTAACAAAAGAACTTGCTTCCAAATCCTTAACATCATACAGTAAACTGGATTTTTATGTCTACCCATGACTCCAGCACTGTAGAGTGAAAACAGGAGGATCACTGACTACCAGCACAGATACAGCTCCAGTAAGAAACCCTGTCTCAAACTAAGTATGGGAGAAATGAAAGTAAAGGATATTTGACATCCTCATGTGGCCTCTATTCACAAGCATGGTCATACACACCCATAAGCATAATTGTGCATAACATATTCATACAAGCACAATGTAGGTCTTTATTCAGTTATAGTGAATAAAATTATGTTAATTTCAGGAATATGGAGGAACCTGAGGTTCATTGACTGAAGTGAAATAAACCTGACTAGTATGAACAAATATCAACTTTTAGATATATATACCTTATTGTACATGTGTATGCATCATAAAGATAAGAAATTTTTGGTTTTGGAAGTCAAAGGTACCAAAAGTAGGAATAAGAGGGGAGATTGATGGGATGGATATGATCAAATAATGTGATACATTTGGTTGCAAGTTTCAAAAAACAATTCTAAATGTTGTTTGTGATGTATGGCTTATTTAAAATTGTGTCTCAAAAATTTTAAATACATGAATCTTTCCAGTTATCTTTTGTGGTGTTTAAATTTTCTGTTAGTTCTATTGTCTGTAAATATGTTCGATGTAATTTAAATAGTTTTACATTTTATAAGACTTGATTTTTTTTCTCCGTACCTTAGGTAACTTTTATAAATATACAGTGTTTTTTAAAATAAAACTTTGCTATATGATATAAATAAACAGGAAGAAGTGGAAAGCTATGACTTAAAAGTGATACTTCTAGCAATAAGAAGCAGTAAATACAGAAATGACCTATAGGGCAGTAACCAGGAACTCAGCAGGCACAAATGTCATAGTTCAGCAAAGGAAGCATACACTTTGTGAAAATTTTATGCTGCATGACTGGTGAAGAGAAAAAACTGTGCATAAGCCTTCCTGGCTCATGCAAGGCAGCTTGACTCTGGCTAAGAGGCTTGTGCTACCACTTTTCCATTCCTGGTTGTAAGAGTCTAAGGCCATTATAATATGAGCAGGCCGGTGAATGTAAAACATTGCACATATTCTTTGTCACATGTTGAATCCCTGCTTTAGAATGTTACCAGAAGCAATGGCTTTAACACTTCAATTATAGCTTGTTTGCATTAGGTTCAGCAAAGATCATCATGGAAGATCATGCTGAGAGACTCCATTCAGAGATATATAATTCACGTATCTTTTTACACTATATTTGATTTAATATTTGTCTTTTGCATATTGGCTTTTATCTTCCTGTTGCTCTATATTCCTGAAAAGGGGACAATAATCATCCCAAGTGTGAGAATAAAATTCTCTATGCTCAAGGATTTTCATTGTTTTTTTCTTCAGATGAGTGTTGGGCAAATTAATAGGAGGAGGATTTGCTTTATTACTCAACAAAAGTAAAAAAAAAAAAAATTGCTTTAAATATTTGTCCATTACATAGAGGAAGAAAACTTCATCTATGCTTTTTCAAATATTGCCTCTGACCCATCCAATCCCCTCCTGCCATTTTATCATTTATTACTCTATGTTTCTTTTTCCCATCATTTTTTGCCTTGCCACATTCTGGAGGATTATTTTCTTTTACCTGCACAGATTCTTTCCTAACATTATCATCTGTGTTTATGTATTTATGTGATGTATGTATGAGAGGGTATTAGTGTCCCACAGAATATGTGCAGAAGTCAGAGAGCAATTTTCTAGAAGCAGTTCTCTTCTTCTACTTCTATGTGGGTTTCAGGGGTCACGCATCTATGCCTACTCACATATACGACAGGTCCCACTGATTATTTTTTGAACACTCTGTATTCTGTTATTCATTCTGCTCATTTGGGGTTTTTATATTGGATTACTATGTAGCTTCAAAATGCATTTTGCTAATGAGGAGATGCATGGTACATGATCACCACATGGTGCAAAGTAAACATATGCATAAGAAAGAGCCTATTCCTGGGGGTTGGGGGTGTAACTGAGCTCTCAGATACCAGGCAACATGCTTGGAATGAAAATGGCATTATGGAACCATGGCTTAAATTCTTGCTTAACAGAAAAAGATGAAAAATGCAACCCCTAGGAATGATTACCAGAAAAGGATGCCTGATTTTATTACACTGGTCATCACTGAGCACATCTCATTTTATAAAGCTTCGCATTACTATACTTCCAAGAACTTTTCCTTTTGAATAAAAAGGCTTTGGTTTTTAAGATTAATTTCATTTTCAACTGTGTGTATGTGTGTGTGAGTGTGTGTGTGTGTGTGTGTGTGTGTGTGTGTGTGTGTGTGTGTATTTGGGTGCAGTACCCAGAGACCAAATGAAAGTGTCAGAGCTCTGGAAACTGGAGTTACAGGCACTTATGAACCACTTAGTACTTTCATAAAAATCAATGCTGACCCTTAGGAAAAACAATGCATGCTCCTAGCTGAGGAGGCCTCTTTCCAGACCCAATAAGAAGACATCTTCTGACATCTGCTGTAGGAAATAAGGGAGCAGCTTCCTTTTCTCAAAGAACAGAGTCAGCACTTGGTAACTAGGAAACATTCTAATCATCTGTTTTAGCTATATATGCTATTGTGCACTTAATAGACAGGGGTAGCGTATGCATGTAGAGAACACAAAGGAGACCAAAATATGACCTTCCTTATTATTGTATATATACAGCATTGGAATATAGATTCAAAACTACAGAATCTTGGAGCTATGACGATACTGAAAATTAATTCAAAAAATTATAGAGCAGAGTCTATACTGGATCTCTCCCTTATCTCATATGGTATAGTACCCAATGACAAAAAAATCTCACTTTTGAAATCAATGCTAGAGCTGAGAGATATCTTCAACAAACACCCAGGGTCTATGTATAAGACACAGCTGCTTCAGTTGGTATTATATAATCTCTAGGAAAAAATTTAAAAAGAGCCGGGCTGATTCTTCTATTTATAACAGATTCCAGAAGGACTGAATATAGAAAAAATATATAGGAAAAAAGAAAATCAAGGAAATTATTGACTTTTTATGCAAAAAAGAGAAAATGTTACTGATAACAAGTGTTTTTTCAACAGTCAATCAAATAGCAGTTCAATTGGTTTCTTTTCTATGCCCCTGATGAAACTCCTTGATAAGAGCTGCTTATGGGGTGTATTAGTTAGGGATTTACTGCTGTGAACCGACACCATGACCATGGCAACTCTTATAAGAACAACATTTAAGTGGGGCTGGTTTACACATTCAGAGGTTCAGGCCATCATCATCAAGGTAAGAGCATCCAGGCAGTCATGGTGAAGACAAAACTGAGAGTTCAACATCTTCATCTGAAGGCTGCTAGTGGAAGATTCATTTCCAGGCAGCTAGGGTGAGGTTCTTTAACCCATGCCCACAGTGATACACTTACTCCAATAAGGCCACATCTCCTAATAGAGCCACTTCCTGGGCCAAGCATAAACAAAGCATCACAGTCCACTCATTAGCCCCCCATGGGCTTGTTCAAACACATTGATCCTATGGAGGCCATATCTAACTATAGGATAATGAAAAGTACATTTAATCCAACCTCCAAAGCTCCCCACGGTCTATAGCAGTCTCAACAATGTTAAAAGTTCAAGTTCAAAGTCTCTTCTGAGATACATCCAATCACTTAAATGTAATCCCCAAATTAAGACAGAAGACCAGCTGAGAAAACTCCAAAATCTGCATATCCATGTCTGATATCAAAGCAGTCTTCAGATCTCCAACTCCTTTTTCATCCTTGTTGACTGCAACAAAGTACTTTTTCCGAGCTGGTTCCACTCCCTGTAAGCAGCTTTCCTCAGTAGATATCCTATGGCTCATCTTGAACATCTTAGGGTCTCCAAGGCACCTTCAATGTTACAGCTTCTTATTTCAATGCCTGGGATCTGCACATGATCTTCTGGGCTCCTCCAAAGGGCTTATGTCACTTCTCGGGGTCTGCCTCTGTAACACTCTAAGATCAGGTTTACTTAATCCTCTGCTGCTACTGTTCTTATTGACCATCCATGGTACTGGCATTTCCAAAACACTGCTGTCTTCCAATACAACTAGGTTTTACCAACAGCCTCTCATAGTCTCTCTTCATGGGGTCAAGCCTCAAATCCTCTGCATGATCCCTTCAATCCTAGGCTGTCAACTACAACTGAGGCTGTCCCTTTCCCAATGACCTTCTATGGACTCTCACAGTGCCAAGTCCCAGCTGTTCTTCATGACCTCTTCATGCCTTCAAAACCAATACTACTTGGGTGACTCTTAATCATTACCAAGTACAGGTGCTGCAGGAGGTACAACCTTGGCTATCTCTGGAACACAGCTTCTTTGTGCTCTCTGAAAGCACTTCCCAGAAGAGTTTACCTCAGTGATGCTGGTTTCTTCTTTATCACCACTAATTTCTTAGCTCAAGCTAATCAGCAACAGTTGTACCAGTAGTCTCTTTATCCTTTTGACTATCAAGTCAGAGACACATGGCTGAAGTTGCTGAGTTCCCTTGCTTCCTGGATCTGGAACATGGCCCCATTGTTCTAATACATTATCACTAGCTTTTTCTTTTCCAACTTTTTCACTGACTAAGCTTGGCTGTCCTGTGTCTTGCTCTGTAAATTGACCTTGAACTCAGAAATCTGTCTATCTGTCTCCTAAGCACTGAGATTAAAGCTGAGGTCCACAAAGCCTGGATTTAAGATTTTGTTCACCTAGAACTTGCTCTGTTCTAGGCTGTCCTTGTACTCAGAGATATGTTTGGTTTTGACTTTTGGGATTAAAGATTTGTACTACCATGCCTGGTCCTAAATTCAGCTGGGAGAAATCTTGCCTCAAGGTCACTACTCCCTTAATTCGATTTAATATCCTTAAACACAGGATTCAGCTCCAATTCACTTTCTGGTGTCTCTTTAATACTCAAACTATATTTTGCATTTTTTCCTTTGTCAACTTGCTATATTTGTTCAAAATGCCCTTCATCAGACTTAACCACAGAAAAATGTCTCTGCTGGGCTTTTTTGAGACTTCCTTTGTCAATGCAATTAATATAAATCTCTTTATCTTAGCCTTAGGCAGTCCTTCAGACAAAGGCTAAAAGCAGCCACATTCTTCATCAAAAAATCACAAAAACAGTCTCTGGGCCACATATTAAAGTTCTCTACTGAAACCTCTTGGGCTAGCAGGCCTTCATAGTTTAAATGAGGCTCAGAACCCCAGGCTTCCACACTTCTACTATATTGGGCCATTAAGCACCACTTAAAGCATCCCATTGCTTTCCAAATTCAAAGTCCAAAAATCCACATTCTTCCAAACAAAAGTATGTTCAGGCCTTTCATAGCAATACCCCACTCCTGGTAACACCTTCTGTCTTAGTTAGGCTTTTACTGCTATGAACAGACACCATGACCATGGCAACTCTTATAAAGGACAACATTTAATTGGGGCTGGCTTACAAGTTCAGAGATTCAGTCCAATATCATCAAGGTAAGAGCATGGCAGCATCCAGGCAGGCACAGTGCTAACAATGCGGAGTTCAACATCTTCATCTAAAGGCTGCTAGTGGAAGATTCACATCCTAACAGCTAGGGTAAGGGTCTTAAGTCCATGCCCACAGTGACACACCTATTCCAACAAGGCTGTACCTTCTAATAGTGCCACTCCCTGAAGCAAGCATACAAACTATCACATTGGGGATAGGGCTTCTGTTGGTTTACAGTTTCAGAGGTGTCGACTCCATCAGGTTGACAAAACAATGACAGCATATATTTGAGTGATCCACACTGAGTTAGCAGAAAGGGAACCTGAAATGAAAGCAGGAAAGGCCCACCTGTGGTGGGGTATTTCCGGCAGTGAGGCTCTACCCACTAAAGGTTCCATAACCGTTCCAAACCACCTTCCATATAGATCTAGTCAAGATATCCTCATTCGAGCCACAGCAGCAGGTCATGATGATGGAATGGAAGACATGCTATGTATTGGTGATATTCAGAAACTGCAACATCGATTGAACTATGATTGACTGATCAATAACAGATTTCATTTGGATATAACAAGACAGTTATAACAGTTTTTGGAAGGAAATTGAATCAAGTGCTGTGCAATATTTTATATATATTAAATGTAATTGAAATGCTCATTTCAACATGCTTAATTTCTACAATAAGATGACACTGTTCTTGCAGAAAAATTTCTCATGTAATTCATAATCTAGGAGAAATAGACACAGTGTGAAATATAGTGAAAATACTGTAAATAACTATAAATAATGAAAATTACACTTAAAAAAACTGAAAATCACTCTAACTTGTGAAGGTTAATGAAAAGAATAATAGACAAAGAAAGTACAAAGAAGTCCAAGAATTAATGACAGCTCTTACTAAATTACACACACACACACACACACACACACACATACACACACACACACACACATATATATTTGTTCATGCACATACATATATGTATGTATGTATGTGTATAACAAATATAATAAAAATATGTGATTGTCAGTTTGAGAGTGTATATGTATGGGATCAAGCCAGGGTGATAGGGAGCACTGAAGGGAAGAGTGCAAGAGGGGGATTAGTATAATAATGCTTCAATTAACAATTTTAATAAAGCCAGAGCCCAACAGTGCTCACAGCCCACTGACCTAACTTGCTGAGGTAATCCTTTAGCAACAAGAAGGCTGGAAAGTAAGCAAAGAGGGCCAGGGGATACTGTAAATAGCAGGCATGGGTCCCTTTCATTGGATGCCTTTGTTGCCCAAGACCTTTCTGCATACATGGTGTGTAGCAGAGGAGTTGAGTAACAATTAGAATTACTTCTCTTTAGCATGCTAACAAGGTATTAATGATAAATAAAAGCCACTAAAGCATTATTACAAGACATACAATGTGTCCTTAGACATTCACATTCATACCCCAGTGAATGCCTCTATACCCATGTACTTGTGGCCAACATGAACTGAACCCAGGTATTATTATTAATAACATTAACAAAAGACGACATGAAGGCAGCAGAGTGTCGGCCACAGGAAGGGGGAAGGGAAGGAGATGAAGGAGCTTAATATTAGATGGATATGATCAAAATGCATTGCATAAATAAAAATTCAGAAGCCTCAATTTAAAATATCAAGAGTATTAAATATCTACATATATACAAATATATATGCATGTGGGTATGTGTACATGCATGTACGTACCTATGTATGATCACATTTCATTAGTGGTCATAAAATTGTTAACTTTAACTGTTAAAAATGACTCTAACACAATATAGCAAAAATTTGAGAAAAATACACATACATGTTTTAATTCCATATTGTTTCAAAAGTGGGTACTCAACTTTCTGAAGCCATAACCTGAATTTCGGCCACTAGTCTATGTTCTCTATAAGAACGATTGACAAGACTAGCACATGTGAATGGATACATGTTTGTATACCTGTGGAATTTTAAAAAAAAATATAAAAATGTTGCAACTTTAACAGATAGTAATTCTTCATAAGATAAGCAATGCATTTAGGACTGAGCACTCCATTGTCATGTATTCTTTTGCACTTTGTCCAATCATGAGTTTCTACATTAACTCTCACCCACTGCAGTCAGGACCTTTTCTGAATAATGCTAGACATAGCATTAATGTACGAGTATAAACATGACTGTAGAAGGAGCAATATGACAATCAATGCTGTGGCTGTATGTGAGTTGCCCTTTGTCCACTGAGAAACTTCCCACCCAACTCTGGCAACAAACTCTAATTAAAGTTAGAGGATCTTACAAAATGATATATTAGTGCGAGTGAGTTCATTTAGAAGAAGGTTACTAATAAAAGAGGGAAGGGGATGAGAGAGAAAAAATGGAGTCAAAATGGCCAGATTCGCTGTATAAATAATGTAGCAAACTGCCAAACAACAAAATAAGGGGGAAAATGGTATCTATCCTAAGAGTATTTTCCTGCTTCCTTTCATCCTTCTTCATTCTGTTCTTCACTCTTCATTTTTGATAAACAGTGTTTTTGAGGCAGCTGCTCACCTAAAGGTCTGGGTTTGTGGAAGTGTATGACCCCTGACCAAAATGTCACCATGTTTATTAAATAAAATTAGCTGTTCTTTAGAGAAAGAAATCAGACATTGAATGGTACAGAAGTCAGGAAAGATGAGAGTGAATTGTTAATTAAAACCAGAACGTGAAACACAAATTTCAGAAAGCAATCACATTCTGAAGCTTTGATGAGATGACAGGTATGTGATGTGGTAGAGTATTGAAGTTGCTTAGAAATACAAGTTCACTGGTGCAGCCAAGGCATGTGTTCAATATTTATGTCATTTAATATCTTGCAATGTTGTAGAGGATGGTTTTGATGTTTTGATCAGGAATTGTGTTTACTGTAGGTCCTTAGTTCCAATTGGTTTTTGATCAATAAGGATGCCAGTAGACAACAGTTGGGTAGAAAGAGGCAGGACTTTCAGGTTCCTACAGGCTGGGAGCAAGGAGAAGATAGAGATACCTAGGGGAGAGAGATGGGTCAGACTCAGAGCTACAGGGGAAAACTTCCAAAGTGTAGCCAGAAAGGGAAAATACCCTGAAAGTGTCTTGGGCAGCAAAACCAATGAATGGGCTTCTAATAAGTAACATAAGTAACATAACAAAGTAACTATGGTAAGGGAATATTCAGAGGTGTTGAGCTAGGAGTAGAGGAAACTGAGTATGTAAGCTGAGGACAGATTTAGGGATGATGAACTCGGGGTAAAGATAAATGAGCTACTAAACTGCGAGCAGATTTACAGGGGTTGAGCTAGGAGTGATGGTAAGTGCACACCTGCCACAGGTTTAGAAGAGCCCAGCCACAGAGCCAATAAGACAGTTCCAAAATGAGCTAATGTGTGTCAATTCAGTGTTTGCTACTGGTTGTAGACTTCAGAGCTGGGTGAAATTTGTGCTTGATTTTATATTTAATTATCACAAAAGCTAACTGTTAGGAATTTAGCTTTCATATAAGTAGTAGATTGATTTCTGTTTTATGACTTAGCAATAGTGTCTTACCATAAATTTCAAGGGTAGTAGAAAGTATTCATAACAGCCAGTAATACTTAGGATTCTGTGTGAATCTATATGCTAACAACACAAAAAAATGTAGCTCATTCACTTTGTAATTTATGTGTTTTATTTTTGCATATTGAAAATATAATTACATATTTTTTCTTTTCTTTATTCTTGGTACGGCTGTTTTGATTTTTGTTTTAATTTACTAGCAAAAAATATCTAGTTAGGATATTGTCACTTCATTGTAGCATAACTCCATTAAATCTGTTTTTATGCACTAATAAGTTAGGAAAGATACTATAGAAGTAGGTTTTCATATAAATTTCTCAAAAAGCCTTTGATGTTAATTATCACACCACATATTGTTTTTGATACTTTGTGGTCCATCCCTTACCCCAATTTAACCCTCTGTGTTCCATTACTTCCCTTCAACTCATTATAGCATGTCTTATAGCTCCTTTCCCTTGAAACTCTCTCTCTGTCATGGTGTCTTGCTAAATTTATGAGTTCTACAGATATTCTAAATAAAAGGGATTCATAGCTAGCATCCATAAATAATAGAAAACATGCCACATTTTTAGGTCTTGGTTAACTCACACAGAATGATTGTTTATAGCTCCATATACCTACAATATCATAATTGTGTTTATCTTAACAACTAAATAACATTTTACTGTGTAAATGTTTTCACTATCTGATTATCAACCAATGGACAATTAGTCTATGTCTATTTCCTGGATAGAGTGACTAGAACAGCTATGAATATATAGATTAGCAAGTATGTCAGTTGTAAAATATAGAGTTCTTTGTGTCTATTCAGGGGAGATAAACAGCTGGATCATATAGGAGATCTATGTCCAATGCTATCTAGGAAATTGGTCATTAATTTCCATAGTGATTGAAGTATTTTCATCCACACCAGCAAAGTATAGGTATTTCTTATTCCTATAACCACACTAGCATCCGTTTTCTCTTGTTTCTTTGTTATTAGCCATTCTGTCTGCTGTAAGACACAGTCTTAAAAAAGTTTATTTTGCATTTCATAAATGCCAAACATTTTCAATTTTTTTTCTACATTTAACTTTCGAGATTTCTCTGTTTAGATCCTAACTCCATATTTCAGTGAGCTTGTTTTTTGATATTTTTATTTTTGTTTTTGTTTGTTTTTGTTTTTGTTCCTTCATTTGTTTGGTTATAATGTTGGGTTTTTTGTTCTGTTTTTTCTTTTACTTCTTCACATATTCTAGATAGTAATTCTCTGTCAGATCTATTACTGGTAAGTACATTTTCCCAGCACATATGCTGTTACTTCAAATGAAGAGTGCTATCTTTTGTTCTATAAAATGTTGTCATTTCACATAGCCACATTTGTCAATTTTCCATCTTAATATGTGTTATTGGAGTTCTATTTAGAAAGTCCTTCATTGAGCTCATAAATTCAGTCATATTCTTTATTTTCTTTTCTCTCAGATTTGGGTGGTCAGGTAGTTTGTGTGTGTGTGTGTGTGTGTGTGTGTGTGTGTGTGTGTGGTTTTTTGTTTGTTCATTTTGGGGTTTTGTTTTATGTCTCCTATCCAGTAAGAACTAAGCATCATGCCAGGTGAGAGATGGGGATTATTTTGTTTTTTTTTTTTTCATGTAGTTATGAAGTGGATTGAAGATAGTGTAATTCCTCTAATGTGCCTTTTTAGCTTCTTTGCTCAAAATCAGTTGACCTTAGGTATGTGAGCTTCATCAACATATCCTCTTTTATGCCAGCATCACGCTTTTTAAAATTATAAATAATATAGCTTTGTACCAAGTACAACTTGAAATCTTGCAGGGTGATATTTGAAAAGCTTATTGTATTGTTTAATATTTGTGGCTGGTGTGTGGATGAGTTCATTTCCATATAAATTTAAGATTCTTTTTAATGTATTTGAAAAATTAAGTTAGAAATATGATGGGGATTTTAATAGATCTTTAAATTGTTTTTGATAGAATGGCCATTTTCATTAGTAATTATTTTATTCGTTTTCATTTCAAATAACACCCTTTCTGGTTACCCCTCCACAAACCCTTATCCCATCCCCCTTCTCCTGCCTCCCCTTTGCCTAGGAAGATGCTCCTCCTCCCACTCAACATCTCCTGCCTCACCACTCTAGCATCTCCCTATGCTACAATATTAATTCTATAGATCTATGAGCATGGGAATTCCTTCCATCTTCTCACATATTGAATTTCTCTATTCAGCATCTTACAGGTCTTATTTTGAAATTCTCCCAGTTACTTAGTTCAGTTTATTTCAAAATATTCTATTGAGAAAAGCGTAAAGGGAATTTTTCCCTTATTTTTCACATTTGCCTTTTATATAGGAAGACTGCTAACTTGTATGTATTAAGTTTCTATCCAGTTATTTTGTTTAATTGTTAATTAGCTGTTGAATATTTATGGTGGAGGCTTTAGGGTGTTTTAGGTATATAATTATGTCAATTACAAATAAAGATATTTTGATTGCTTCCTTTCCTATTTGTATCAACTCTGTCTCCTTTTTCTGTCTTTCTACTCTAGCTAAGACTACAAGCACTACATTAAACAGGAATGAAAAGCATGAAAATCCTCTTCTTGTAGGATTTTAATGGAAAAGCTTAAAGGTTTTTCCCCCTTTTAGAATGATGCTGGCTTTGAGCTTATTAATGGTGTTTGTTATGGTAAAATATATTCCCTGTACCCCCTAAATTCTCTAGGACATTTATAATGAAGGGATGTTTGATTAGTCCAAGCCCTTTTCTGCATGTAATGAGATGTTCATGTGGTTTATAGCCTTGGGTCTGTTTCTGTGGTGTACTGCATATATTGATTTACATGTATTGAACATCTATGCATTATTAGGATGAAGCTGACTTGATGTTGGTGCATATATATACACATATCCTTGAATTTATTGCAAGTATTTTATTAAGAACATGTGCATCTGTCTTCATTAGATAAAGTGGATGACTTTCTTTCTTTCTTGGAACTGTGTCTTGTTATTTATCAGGGTAATTCTGGCTAGATAAAATATTGTGGAAATGTTTCTTCCTTTTTATTTTACATAATGTTTTAAGAATACTAGTGTTTTTCTATCTTTCAGGGTCTGAAGGATTTCCATGATGTACCCATCTGGAGCTAGGCATTTTGTACTTTTCACTATTGCTGTTGCCCTATTGGTCATTATACTAGATTTAACTTATTTACTCATCTTGATTTGATTTTGGCCATTGGATATGTCTAGAATTTTTTCCATTTCACTTAGACTTTTCAGTTTATTATAGTATAGATATTTAAAGTATGTCCTTATGATCCTCTAGATTTCTTCCCAGTTCATTACAATGTCTCTCATTTCATCCTGTTTCATTTATTGAGTCCTCTCTCTTTATTTTGGTACTTTGGATAAAGAGTTGCCTATCTTGTTAACATTGTCAAAGAAGCAACTCTGTGTTCCATTATTTGTTGTTTCATTTTGTTTTCTTGGGTTTTTTGTTTGTTTTGTTTTGTTTTGTTTCAGTTTTTTTTTTTTTTTTTGGTTTCTGTTTCTTTAATTGCAGAACTGACTTTTAATGTTTACCCCCACTGCTTTTGCTATATTGTGTATTGTTGTTTTTCCAATTCCTATAGGTGAAACATTAACATATTTAAAAAAACTTCATTTTTTTCTGAAATAGGCAGTTCTATAACTTTTCCATTCAGAATTGCTTTAACTGTGCCCCACATATTGGGATATGCTGTCTTTTCATCTGTATTCTATTATAAGATTTTTAAAACTTTCCTCTTGATTTTTCTTAACAAACTTTTCATTCACTAGTGTATTGTTTAGCTTCCTTTTGTGTATTTCCTGACACTTCTATTGTTGTTGATCATCTATCTTTATTTTGGGGGGGTCAGATAATATGCAAAATGTCATTGCAAATCTTCTAAATTTGTTTACATTCTCATTGCATTCTAATATGTGATCTATTTTGGAGAAAGTCCAATGGTCAATTGATAATACTGTTTATTCTTTACTATTGAGAAATAGAAAGTATGTCTTATTGGATTTTACTAATAATTCTTTGAGTTTGACTATATTTAGCATATTGCTTTCTTGGGGCTTATTGTATTTTGAGTTTATTATATCGAACCATAACCCTTGTTCTATAGATGTCTGATAGAACTATTTGATTTATAAAGTAATTTAGCTCCAATCTCTTTACTTAGATTTTGATTGAATGACATATCTATTGGTGAAAATAGTGTATAGAAGTCAACACTATCAATGTGTTGGCATCAATCTGTTATTTTATATTAGTAACACCTGTTTTATGAAAGTAAATGTTCCTGTGTTTTGTCCATGAATGTTTATAATTGTTATATCCTGTTGGTAGATGGTTTAATTTAATTAGTATATATTGTCCTTATAAATTTCTTCTGATTAGTTTTGATTTCAGGTATGTTTTTCCAACCATTAGAATAGTTACATCTGCTTGTCTCTTAGTTTTAATTATTTGGAATACTTTTTTCCATCATTTTCCCTAAGGTAGTGTCTGTCATTGGTGTTGAGTATGTTTCTTGGAGATTGTGAAAAGATGAATTTACTTTTCTTATCCAACCTACAAGTCTATCTCTTTTTGTTGGGAGATTTGAGGTGATTCACATGGGGTTATTATTAAAATGTTTATTAATTTATTGTTTTGCAGTTGTGACTTTATCTTTTTTGTCTTTCTTTGATTAATTAATTTGGGGTTATATGCTCTTTGTGAACTCTTGGGTATATTCAGTTTTATCTTCAGATCAGGTATTCATTCTAGAATTCTTCTGTGGCTAATTTTGTGGGCATAAATTCTTTACATCTGTTTTGTCAGGAAAACCTTCTTCTTCTTGTTCTTGATCTTGTTCTTGTTGTTCCTGTTCTTGTTCTTCTCCTCCTTCCCGTTCTCCTTCTCCTTTTCCTTCTTGTTCCTGTTGTTCTCATTCTTCTTGTTCTTGTTCTTCTTGTTTTTCTTCTTGTTCTTGTTCTTATTTTCCTCCTTCTCCTCCTCCTCCTTCTCCTTCTTTTATTTCAAGTGATAATTTTGTTGTATATCTTAGTTTGACCTATGACCTGTTTCCATTTAGAAATTTTGGGTTGCTCCTGTTTTCAAATTTTCCTGTGAAAAGTTCTGTCTTGTACTAATACTCTTGCCTTTAAATGTGGTTTAATCTTGCTTTCTTGCTGCCATCAATATCCTCTTCTGTTCTCTAAATTTAGTGTTATTTTTTTGTAAAAAATTTGGAGATTTTCTTTTCACATCCTGACAATTTGATGTTCAGTATGCCTTTTTCACTTTAATAGGCATCTATTGACTAATAGGTGAGAAAGTTTCTTCTATAATTTACTTAAAAATATTTTCAATGACTTTGATATGGGTTTCTTCTTATATGCATTACATTTATAAGTTTCTTCCTTTATACTGTACCAGATTTCCTGCTTTTGATATTCCTGGGCTTTCTATTGTTGTTGTCATTGTTTTAACATTTTCTTTGACCAAGTGATCCACTTCATCTTTCTTTTCTTCAGGATCTCATATTCTCCCTGACACTTCATACAATTTGTTGGTGATACATTCCTATGACATTTTTGATTGATTTCCTGAATGAGTTCTATTTGATTTTGGCATTTTTCAACGATTTTAGCTCGGTGTCCATTTTCATAGTTGGAATTGTTTTCACTATTTCATCTAATTGGTTGTGTATTCGTAGTCTTCATTCATGCTTTTTTGTTCATATCTTCTTTGAGTTATTTGAATATATTCAAAATTTATGCTTAGAAATGATCTATTATTTTCCTAAGTTGTTCTTCTCAGTCATATTACAGCAGAAGCACTAATTCCTTGAGGAAAATATTCTCAGGGATATTCATGCTTGTAATTTTGTAATTGGACCTAGCCATCTAGAATTAAGTAACTGGAAGGGTTTCTTGGTGTTAAAAACTGGTCTAATGTCTGTTTAATTGTTTGGATCATGAATGCTAGTACCACAGCTTTTAAGCTTGTTGTCCAGCTAAATGATTCTTGGGTGTTTGGTATTTAGGACATTCTATGTTGGTGTTCATGGAATGTTCCAGAAATTGTATTCACTTGGCTAGGTATAGGTATAAGTTCTGAGGTTAATAGTAATCATTTAAAAGACTTACAAGGTATTCTTGGCTGAGGTTTGGTAATTTCTAAATGGTATATTAGGTTTTCTAGGTGGCTCTGAATTCTTGGTCATATATTATGTCATTCTAATGAAAGATATATGGTATATGAAGTGACTGACAGGCAGACAGATGAGATAGTGTATTAGGATGACCTACCATCCTAAAGTTCTAATGGCATGCTTCTAATTTATTTTTTGAGACAGCATCTCCAGCCTGAAGGTGATTGATTTTTCTAGGGTGGACAAAACCCTCCTAATCTTAGACTGCTTAGTACCACGATTACAGGTCTCCATTGTTTTACTCAATCTTTTAAATCAGTTATAGGGAATTGTGGGATTCACTCTCAAGGCCTCATGCTTGTATTGCAAGCCTTGTACCAACCAAAGTATCTCTACAGCCTACTTTAGGATATTATTTTTCAGAATCTGAAGACTGTAATAAAATTAATCTTTCTTTTCAAAATTAAGATAGTTATGCTATTTTGATGATAATGTTTTCAATTTATGTTTCTCATCTGTCAGCATCAGAAATGGCATAGTACCTCTTCACTCCCCCATGGAAGATGAGGAAATTTGCATACTTGCAGGTCCTGCTCCTCCATCTGGGCCCATACCTCCTGATTTTTAAGGCATCAAGTGGGAACTTTTATCAATACAGATAATTATATTATTTTTGTTAGATGACTATTATTTTAAGAGTAAAGCTTACAGCACAAATAGTAATGTCCCATAAAAATGCAATTTTATTTTTAAATGGAAAAGCTTTCTATGATTACTTTTATTTTTAAATCCAAATATGAAGTGCTGGTTGTTTTGTTTTGTTTTCCTGTGTGATAACCAGTAAACCAAGCTCTTGTGTTTTTCTCTTTTCCCTGTGATTGTTTCAAATAAGTATGGAACAATGATACAGCAAGATTAAGGAGTATGTAAGGTTAGGTCTAGGTATAAATTCTGAGGTTAATAGAAATCATTTAAAAGACATACAAGGTAATCTTCGCTGAGCTTTGGGAGGAAAATGACTCTAGGATATGACACTCTAACCTTCATATGTGTGACAGAGCAAGCATATTCATAAATACACAGGAACATACACAGTGCAGAGAGAGGGGGAGGGAAAATTTGAAGAAAAATTAAAAATGGTACAATTTCTACATATATAACATATTTTATTTTATTATGGATCATAATAACTTATAGTTTATTATTGAACATAACTATAATGTTTACAAATAATTCTGAAATTTTTTTTCTCAATGGCTTGGTCCAATTTAAATATTCAGAAAAAATATTTTATTTAGCTTCAAAATAACTAAGTACATTTCCGGTTTCCATCTGTGTGGGGAGACCTCTGCCTGGGCCACCAGGGATCCATAGCCAAATAGTGTTAGGAGAAAGCTTGCCTCCCAGGAGTGTGGAAAAGCCCTTGAGAGGGGGTAAGTAGACTAACACTGCTTAGTGGGACTCACCCAGAATCCTTGGGACATAGGAACTGAGGAACAGCCTAGAGGAAGGACCCTTCTAGTTTCCATCTGTGGCAGGAGATCTCTGCCTGGGCCACCAGGGCTCTATAGCCAAATAGCACTGGGAGAAAACTAGCCTCCCAGGAGTGTGGACAAGCCTGTCTGCTCAGAAGGACCCAACTGGAATACCCAGGACACAGGAATTGTGGAGTGGGCTTCTAGTTTCTTTCAGTGGCCACAGAGCAGATCCAGTGACACAGGACTCCATACTCAAATAGTGCCAGGAGAGAGCTGGTACCCCACCTTAAAGCACAAGCAAGACCATCACATCTTTTCAAAATGACTGGATCAAGAGGGACCCTTGAAGAGCCATCAGGACACAGGAAAAAAGGGATAGCAGGGGACTAGATCCTTCTGGTTTCTGTCTGCACACCAGAGCTGACCCTGCACCACAGCTCTCCAAACCCATATTCCTCTCAAAAAGAACTGGTCTTCAAGGAGTATTGACACCTAGGCATGCAGGAAAAACAAGCCACAGTTAGAGAGAGTAAGACAAGCTAACACTAGAGAAAACCAGATCTCAAAAGGCAAGGACAAGAACACAAGGAACAAAAACCAAGGCTACTTGGCATCATCAGAACATAGCTCTTCCAACACAGCAAGCCCTGGAAACCTCAACACACCAGAAAGGCAAGACTCAGACTTAAAATCACATGTCATGAGGATTATAGAATATTTTAAGAAGGAAATAAATAAATCCTTTTAAAAAATACAAGAGAACACAGGTAAACAGCTAGAAGCCCTTAAAGAGGAAACAAAAATCCCTTAAAGAATTACAGGAACACAAAATCAAACAGATGAAGGAAATTAACAAAACCATCCAAGAACTAAAAATAGAAATAGAAACAATAAAGAAATCACAAAGGGAGACAACTCTGGAGTTAGAGAACATCAGAAAGAAATCAGGAGACATAGATGCAAGCATCACCAACAGAATACAAGAGGTAAAAGAATCTCAGGTGTGGAAGATACCATAGAAAACATTGACACAACAGTCAAAGAAAATGCAAAATGCAAAAAGCTCCTGACCCAAAATATCCAGGATATCCAGGATACAATGAGAAAACAGAACTTGAGGAAAATAGGTATAGAAGAGAGTGAAGATTCCCAACTTAAAAGACCAGTAAATATCTTCAAGAAAATTATCGGATAAAACTTCCCTAACCTAAAGAAAGAGATGAACATAAATATACAAGAAGCCAACAGAACTCCAAATAGACTGGAACAGAAAAGAAATTCCTTCTCTCATATTATAGTCAAAACACGAAATAAGGAAAGAATATTAAAAGCAATAAGGAAAAAAGGTCAAGTAACATATAAAGGCAGACCTATCAGAAATACACCAGACTTCACAACAGAGACTATGAAAGCTAGAAGATCCTGGGAAGATCTCATACAGACTCTCAGAGAACACAAAAGCCAACCAAGGCTGCTATACCCAGCAAAACTCTCAATTATCATAGATGGGGAAACCAAAATATTATATGACAAATCCAAATATGCACAGTTTGTTTCCACAAACTCAGCACTACAAAGAATAATACATGTAAAACGCCAACTCAAGGATGGAAATTACACCCAAGAAGAAGCAAGACAGTAATCTTTCAACAAACTCAAGATAGAGACACAAACATAAAAATGACATTGAAAATAATAGGAAGTAAAAATCACTATTCCTTAATTTCTCTTAACATCAATGAACTCAATTCCCCAATAAAAAGACATAGGCTGACACACTGGATCCATAAATAGGACCCAGCATTTTGCTGCTCCCAGAAAATGCACCTCCATGTTAAAGACAAACACTACCTCAGAGTAAAGGGCTGGAAAACAATTTTCCAGACAAAAACTCCCAAGAAACAGGCTGGAGTAGTCTTTCTAATATCGGATAAAATAGACTTTCAACCAAAAGTCATCAAAAAAGATAAGGAAGGACAGTTCATTCTCATCAAAGGAAAAATCTACCAAGAACTCTCAATTCTGAACTTCTATGCCCTGAATGCAAGGGACCCACATTCATAAAAGAAACTTTACTGAAGCTCAAGCAAATATTGCACCTCACACAATATTAGTGGGAGACTTCAACACCCCACTATCATCAATGGACAGATCTTGGAAACACAAATTAAATAGAGACACAGTGAAACTAACAGATGTTAAGAACCAAATGGATTTAACAGATATCTATAGAACATTTCATCCTAAATCAAAAGAATATACCTTCTTCTCAGCACCTCATGGTACCTTCTTCAAAATTGATCATATAATTGGTCACAAAACAAAACCTCAACAGATATAAGAAGATTGAAATAACCCCATGCCTTCTATCAGATTACTACGGATTAAGGCTGGTCTTCAATGGCAGCAACAACAGAAAGCCCACATATACATGGAAACTGAACAATGTTCTGCTCAATGATAACATGGTCAAGGATAAAATAAAGAAAGAAATTAAAGACTTCCTAGAATTTAATGAACATGAAAGTACAACATATCCAAACCTATGGGACACATTGAGGGCAGTGTTAAGAGGAAAACTCATAGCTCTGAATGCCTCTAAAAAGAAACTGGAGAGAGCATATACTAGCAGCTTAACAGCACACCTGAAAACTCTAGAACAAAATGAAGATAATACACCCAGGAGGAGTAGAAGGCAGGAGATAATCAAATTAAGGGCTGAAATCCACCAAGTAGAAACTAAAAGAACTATACAAACAATCAACAAAACCATGAACTGGTTCTTTGAGAAACTCAACAAGATAGATAAACCCTTAGCCAGACTAACCAGAGAGCACAGAGACAGTATCCAAATTAACAAAATTAGAAATGAAAAGGGAGATATAACCACAGATTCTGAGGAAATTCAAAAAATCATCAGATCCAACTACAAAAGCCTATATGCAACAAAATAGGAAAATCTAGATTAAATAGACAAGCTTATAGACTGACACCAAATACCTAAGTTAAGTCATGATCAGATAAACCATCTTAACAGTCCCATTTAAAAAAAAGAAACAGTCCCCCCAGTTCCCCTAAAGAAATAGAAGCAGTCATTATGAGTCTCCCAACCAAACAAATCCCAGGACCAGATGGGTTTGGTGCAGAATTCTGTCAGACATACATAGAAGACCTAATACAAATACTCTTCAATCTATTCCACAAAATAAAAACAGAAGGAACACTACCCAACTCATTCTATGAGGCCATAGTTACACTGATATCAAACCTCACAATGACCCAAAAATAAAAGAAAACTTCAGACCAATTTCACTTATGAATATCCTTGCAAAATTACTCAATAAAATTCTCAAAAACCAAACCCAAGAACACATTCACCATGATCAAAGAGGCTTCATCCCAGGGATGCAGGGATGGTTCAGTACCTGGAAATCCACCAATGTAATCCACTACATAAACAAACTCAAAGAAAGAAAAAAAAACAAATGGTCATTTCACTAGATGCTGAAAAAGTCTTCGACCAATTTCAACATCCCTTCATGATAAAAGTCTTGGAAAGATCAGGAATACAAAGAGCATACCTATACATAGTAAAAGCAGTGTACAGCAAACCAGTGTCCAACATCAAACTAAATGGAGAGAAACTTGAAGCAATCCCACTAAAATCAGGGATTAGGCAAGGCTGCCCTCTCTCTCACTGTCTATTCAATATAGTACTTGAAGTTCTAGCTAGAGCAATTAGACAACAAAGGGAGGTCAAAGGGATACAAATTGGAAAGTAAGAAATCAAAATATCACTATTTGCAGATGATATGATGGAATACTTAAATGACCTGAAAATCTCCACTAGAGATCTGCTACAGCTGATAAACTCCTTCAGCAAAGTGGGTGGATACAAAATTAACTCAAGCAAAACAGTAGCCTTCCTATACTTGAATGATAAACAGGCTGAGAAAGAAGTTAATTAAATGGCACTCGTCCCAATTGTCACAAACAATATAATGTACCTAGGTATGACTCTAACCAAACAAGTGAAAGATCTGTAGGACAAGAACTTCAAGTCTCTGAAGAAAGAAATTGAAGAAGACCTCAGAAGAAGGAAAGATCTCCCATGCTCATTGATTGGCAGGATTAATATAGTTAAAATGGCTATCCTGCAGAAAGCAATCTATAGATTCAATGCAATCTCCATCAAAATTCCAATTCGATTTTTCATAGACTTAGAAAGAGCAATTATCAAATTCATATGGAATAACAAAAAACCCAGGATAGCAAAAACTATTCTCAACAATGAAAGGACATCTGAAGGAATCAGCCTCTCTGACCTCAAGCTGTACTACAGAGCACTAATGCTAAAAGCTTCATGGTATTGGTACAGTGACAAGCAGGTAGATCAATGGAATAGAATTGAAGACTCAAAAGTGACTTGATCTTTTTGACAAAGGAGCTAAAACCATCCAGTGGAAAAAAGACACCATTTTTAACAAATGGTGGTGGTTCAACTAGCGGTCTACATGTAGAAGAATACTAATTGATCCATTCCTATCTCCCTGTACAAAGCTCAAGTCCAAGTGGATCAAGGACCTCCACATAAAACTAGATACACTGAATCTAATAGAAGAGAAAGTGGGGAAAAGTCTCGAATACATATGCACAGGGGAAAAGTTTCTGAACAGAACACCAATGGCTTATGCTCTATGATCAAGAATAGGCAAATGGGACCTCATGAAATTACAAAGCTTCTGTAAGGCAAAGGACACTGTAAATAGGACAAAACTGCAGCCTCCAGATTGGGAAAAGATCTGTACTAACCCCATGCCCAATAGAAGGCTAATATCCAATATATATAAAGAACTCAAGAAACTAGACTCCAGAGATCCAAATAACCCTATCAAAAAATGGGGAATAGAGCTAAACAGAGAATTCTCAACTGAGGAAACTTGAATGGCTGAGAAGCAGCTAAAGAAATGTTAAACATCCTTAGTCATCAGGGAAATGCAAATCAAAACTACTCTGTGATTCCACCTCACACCAGTCAGAACAGCTAAGATAAAAAACTCAGGTGACAGGCAGTGTTGGTAAGGATGTGGAAAAAGAGGACCACTCCTCCATTGCTGGTGGGAATGCAAGCTGATACAACCTCTCTGGAAACCAGTTTGGCCGACCCTTAGAAAAATGAACATAATACTACCTGAGGACCGAGCTATTCCACTCCTGGGCATATACCCAGAAGATGCTCCAACATGTAATAAAGACACATGCTCCACTATGTTCATAGCAGCCATATTTATAATAGCCAGAAACTGGAAACAACCCAGATGTCTCTCAACAGAGGAATGGATACAGAAAATGTGGTACATTTACACAATGGAATACTACTCAGCTATTAAAAACAAAGACTTTATGAAATTCTTAGGCAAATGGATGGAACTTGAAAATATCATCTTGAGGAAGGTAACTCAGTCACAAAAGCATGAACACAGTATGTACTCACTGTTAAGTGGTTATTAGCCAAAAAGTTTGAAATACCCAAAAATCACTTCATAGCAACCATTGGGCTGATTGTGAGGTCCTAGATGGAGGAGCTGGAGAAGGGACTGAAGGAGCTGAGGGAGTTTGCAGCCCTTTGGAGGGAGCAACAGTGTCCACTGGCCTGACCTCCCAACACTCTTGGAGACTGGATCATCAACCAAAGATTACACATGGAGGAACTCATTTGTGGTAAAGGAGGGTCTTGTTAGACATCAGGGGGAGGAGAAGCCCTTGGGCCTGAGAGTGTTAGATGCCCTAATATAGGAGAATGCCAAGATGGAGGAAGAGATTGGGTTGGTAGGTGGATAGATGGGTGGGTGGAGGAATACCCCGATGTAGACAAGGGGAGGGAATAGGGAGGTTTCAAGTGGTAGATCTGGAAAAGGGGAAACATTTAAAATGTAAACAAAGTATCAAAAAAAAGAAAAAAGAAAAATAAAATCAACTAAGTACACAGACTACAAATGCTGCTTGTTATTCCTATATAACTTGGTAACCAACTAGACAAAGTTTACCTCCAGGTTCCATTAGCTCTTAAATTTCATCTGTTTTATTTTGGAAAATTATATATATCATGGTCAAGTTATAAGGTTCAGTGAGTGAAGGAGATTACCTCTAAGCCTGCCAATTAAATTAAAGTACAATTCACATGGTTAAGGGGGGAAAAAAACATTTCTGTATGTTGTACTCTGACCATGCAAAAAGTATGTTGGCACACAAACACACACACATGAATATGCACACACACACACACAGAGAGACACATATACACACACACAGACACACTAAGTTTGAAAAGTTTTAAAGTATGAAATCTATTTTATTTCTTCTAAGAATGTATAGAATTACAATGCTGAATATTTACTTATTTAATTGCATGTGTGTTTGAGTGTGTGCATTTGGTGTGTGTGTGTGTGTGTGTGTGTGTGTGTGTGTGTGTGTTGTGAAAGATAAGAAAGGAAGGACGGAAGGAAGGAAAGAAGGAAGGAAGGAAGAAAGGAAGGAAGGAAGAAAGTGAGAAAAAGAAAAGAACATAGACAGACAGATAATGCATGTCAACATATATGTGGAGAGCAGAGGATAACTTGTATGAACAAACAGTACTCTGTTTCTATCACGTGGGTCAGTCTTGAGAGCATGTGTCTTTTCTTGCTATACAACCTCACCACCACCTCCAACATCATGAGTTTAACTAACACTGTGTATTTTTATGATCTGTTGTTAGTTTTGAAGCTGTCTCAATTCTATGATCATCTCTTGATATATACACTCCATCAGTTCATTCATATAGATTCATTATTATAACACATATTACACTATACTGCTACCCTTCACTTCGTGTCTTTAAAATAGTAGTAGCTGTGAAAATGGCTCAATTGGTAAAGCAATTGAAGAAGAGCAAAAGGATCTGAGTGCAGACCATAATTACACCAAGGAGAGTGGACAGAGATAAAAGGATGCTTGCAGATCATGGGCCAGCAAGTCTACACAAATGTATACTCATATGTATGCATATCATGTACATGCACATTTAATACACAACAGAATAAAAGTAACTTCATCTTAAATTTTATTCAAGTCAAGTGTATACGTGGTGTAGTAGATTGGACCTAAGATATTTCCCTGCTAGTCAAAAACTTACATAATCACCATAATTCATAATCATTATATATAATAATCGTCATAATTCCTAATCATCACCACAGGCCAGATTATATTATTTTATAGATGCAAGTTTTTCTTTTCTTTTTTAAAAACTTTGAAAGCCCCTATGGTCCATTGCTGTACATTATTTGCACATCTCTATACACACTTCTAGCCAAGGCAATTTTTACCCTAGAAAATATTCTTTTTGAATTTGTTTTATTACTATGATATCACTACAATCCCTGTTCCCGAGGAGCAATGCATAGATTTGTAGTGCTCTGCTATTTCTACATATATCATCTTAGGTATTCTCAAACTAACTATATGGTACAGCACGCTGGAACCTGTAATACACAATCTAATGGAAGGTATTAGGTCATTGGTGTTATGTTCTCAAGAGGAGAGTTAGTTAAGGTTTCTATTGTTTAAAAGAAACACCATGACCATAAAGTAAGTTGGAGAGGAAAATGTTCTTTTGGCTTACATTTCCACATCACAGTTAATCATTCAATGAAGTCATGATGAGACCTTATGCAGGGTAGGAACCTGGAAGCAGGATTTTATGTAACAGCCATTGAGAGGTACTACTCACTGACTTGATTCACATGACTTGGTCAGCTTGTTTTCTTATATAAACAGGGCTGGACCCTGCCACACCAGTTGCTAATTAAGAAAATGATCAGCAGGTTAGCATACAACCCAGTCTTGGAGAGAAATTATTTAATTGTGGCTCTCTCCTCTCAGACAACTTAAGTTTCTGTCAAGTTGAGAAAAATCGTCCACTATATATTGCATCATGGGATCTTACTCCTGAGCCATGAGATGAGAAGTTTTTGCTTTAGCCTGAACTGTTTCCTTACAACAATTCTAACTATGACTGGGTCAAGAGATAGTGGCTATGAGACAAAATCAGCCTGTTCTCTTTATAAACTAACAGGACCAGATTTCTATTGTAGTTATAGAAAGCTAAGTAACAGACACTAACCCCTGAGTAGGAAGGCTGGGCCACTATTGAGCAGAAGTAAATCATGGAGATCATGATATAGTTTGGATCCAAGTCCAAATAAAAGATGCACTACTGGACATATAAATGTTCCACACTCTCTTCTCCCAGTTTTTTAATGTATGCATAAAACAACTATTATCAGAAAATTGAATTTTTACATTTTACCATAGGACTTTTACAGAGGGCATATGCTCATTCCTAGAATATATATTAGGAAAAACAAAGGATTTTTTCCCCACTTACAATTCTTCAATGCCCAAATGAAATTTAACCAAATTTAGTAAATTACTTTTCATCTTACCCCATGCATTTTAACTAATTCAGAGTCACAGCAAGTTTCCTTAAAGGGGCTATTTTCCTCATTGTCTGTGATAAAGTACTCAAGGAAAGAAACTTACAGCAACCATATCTATAATAGTCAGAAGCTGGAAATAACCCAGATGTCCCTCAGCAGAAGAATGAATACAGAAAATATGGTACATTTACATAATGGAGTACTACTCAGTTACTAAAAATAATGAATTCATGAAACTCAGAGGCAAATGGATGGAACTAGAAAATATCATCCTGAGTGAGATAAGGCAGACTCAAAAGTACACCTATGGTATATACTCACTGATAAGTCAATATTAAATAAAAGCTAAGATACCCATGATACAACCCACAAAACATAGAGTTAAGAAGAAGGAAGACCAAAGTGTGGATGCTTCAATCTTACATAAAAGGGGAAACAAAATAATCACAGGAGGTAGGAACAGAGGAACATGGAAGGACTAGGGAAGGGGGCAGGATCAGGTATTGGAAGGGACAGGAGAGAAGTACAGAAGGTCAGGAAATCAAATAGAAATATGTTGCCCTAACATCCTCAGCCCTAATGGGGATGACCTTAGCCAAAATACATAACAAATGAGAGATAGAAGCTGTATAGACCAAGACCACCTCCAGTAGATAGGAATATCCCCTAGTTGAGGGATGGTGTCACCCACACCTGTCAAAGTTGCTATCCCAGAAATGTTCCTTTCCAAAGGAAAGACAGGTACAAAAACATGGAAGACAGACTGAAGGAAAGGCCATCAAAAGACTGTCCCTTCTAGGGATCCATCCCACATGCAGACAACAAACTCAGATACTATTGCTGATGCCAAGAAGTGCTTGCTGACAGGAGCCTGATGTAGCTGTTCGCTGAGAGGTTCTACCAGTACCCAACTAATACAGATGCAGACACTCACAGCCAACCATCACACTCAGGCTGGGACCCCAATGGAAGAGCTAAGGGAAGGACTAAAGGATCTGATGGGGATTGCAATACCATATAAAGAATAATATCAACTAACCAGATAACTCAGAGTTCCCAGAGATTAAACCCCCAACCCAAGATTATACAAAGAGGGACTCATGGCTTCAGATACATATGTAACAGAAGATGGATGTATTTGACATCAATGGGAGAGGAGGCCCTTGGTCCTGTGGAGGCTTGATGCTCCAGCATAGGGGGATGATAGAGCAGTTAGGTGGGAGTGGGTTTGTGGGTGGGTAGGTGGAGGCATTCCCCCATACAGGTAAAGGGGAATGGGAAGAGAAGGCATGGGATGGAGGGGATTGTGTAGGGGTAACAGGCAAGGGGGATATCCTTTGAAACGTAATTATTTATTTCACCATACAGTTCAAGGGTTCATCGCAGTGGGAAATCTCCATCATGGTGGTACAGTGCATAATGATGGGAAATTCCATCACATTGAGGAAGTCCATCATGTTGAAGAAGTCCATTGCAGTCAAGAAGTCCATCAGAGTGGAGAAGTCCATCACAGTGGGGAAGTTCATCATCGTGGGGAAGTCCATCACATAGGGAAAATTCATCACAGTGTGGAAATGCATGATAGTGGGGAAGTCTCCATCATGGTGGGAGAGTGCATCATAATTGGGAAGTGCATCACAGTGGAAAAGTCCATCAAAATAGAGAAATTCATCAGTGTGTGGAAGTCCATCATGGTGGGGAAATACATCACAGTGGGAAAAGTCATTATACTGGAGAAGTGAATCACAGTGGAAAAAGTCTACTGTAGTGAAGAAGTTCATCACAGTAATGAAGGCATGGCAGCAGAACCAGGAGCAGCTAATCACATTCATTTTCATTAAGAAGCAGAGAGGGGTGAATATTGACACTCAGCTCATTTTCTTCATTTTGTACAACCTAGCACTCTAGCCCATAAAATGATGCAGCCTACATTCAGGGTGAATCTTCCCATTTCCGTTAATCAATACAAACTCGCAGACATGCTGAGAAATATTTTCCCCAAAGCATTCTAGATCTTAAGTTTACAATCAGTATTAACTACTACAAAATGTCATGATGGTAATATAATACTTGAAATATGAGCAATCTTTCAAATTATAATTGAAAAAAATAGTTTTGCATTTACTGTATTGACCTCTCAACTTTACATGCATAATTCTTTTCTTCTTGAGTAAAAGGAATGGATAAGAAACTGGGACTTCAAGATGCAGGTTCCCTACTGAGTAGATCACCTGACTATCTTCTTCTGTGGAGGAAGAGTTGGAAATATGAATAGGTTTCAGAAACTAGAGAAGAAGTAACATATAGAGACACAGAACCACAGAGTATACAGCAGAAGCAAAGAAAGCCATCTTAGTGTGAAGAAAATTTAGACCATGAGACAAGTATCACACACACACACACAAGGTTGGAAAACACAAGGTTGGATGTAGTGTTACTGTCAAGGAGCAATACATTCATGAACCAGGTGAATAATAACAATGCCATATAATGGGTGAATATATTGTTGTGAAACAGTATAGGAGTTGGTCTGGTACTTCTATGTATTCAAATGCTAAATACTGGTCCCTACGATTGGGTTATCCCCTAAATATTTGATCCTCAGGGATGAAGAGATCTTCACTTACAACAAGTATTTCTATGTAACCTTGTTCCCCAAGTTAATTGGTCAATAAAAGGCTAAAGCCTTGGGTAATAGTTAGAGGTAAGTGAATTTTCAGTTACCTGGCTTGAAGTTGCATGTAGAGATAGGAGAAGAAAAAAGGGAGTTCAAGGGACGAGGCTGCTATGAGAGAAGAGAAGGGATGGACACTGATCATGGTGCCAGGAGAAACAGCAAGTAACAAGACACATATGACTAGTATGTAAGTTAAAATAGCTCCAAAACATGCCCAATATACCTAGCAGCTTGCAAAGAAAATATATGGATTTTATATGAACTAGCTAAAGTTTTAATTCCTTTTACATTTGGCATCCAACATGACACATAGACCCAAACTACTCTGAAATGAGTTTCCACATAGAAGTATAGCACTCCCTGGAAATGTGCAAGTAGAAGAGACAAGGGATGTACACTAAAGTTGCAGCAGAGAAGAAATCAAAAGCTGATTGGCTTTCCCAAGTGCTGCATAGTTCGTAAAGGTCAGAGCCTGTGCTACAGAGAGTTAACTCAGAGGCTCCCTACCACAGAAGCATGAATAGTGTGTCCAAGCAAACCACCCTGAGTTGAGACAGCACGCCAGCCCAGAACTGAGGCTTAATGTTTAGCTAGTGCTCCAAGACAGTGGAGGCTCCTTGCACCCAGGAGAGACTAGACTGTGCCTAGAAGCAGGGCACCATTGCCTGGAGCATAGCCTTCTCAGCTGAAGATCAGCACTTGAAACGTTGTGACTGGCTATCCAATGCTTTTCTCACAGACAAGCTAGCCAATGATGGCATTTCCACCTCAGTTTGCCTTTCTGCATTCTGGCTCATTCATACTCCTTTCTTCTACAATCAGTCAATTAATTACTGATATAACTGGCATTAATAGCAATAACTGTCTATATGTTCTTTGATTTTTTAAATTGAGAAGATCAGAAAATATGGTGCTAATGAGACAATCATTGCTTAGTCCACACAAATAGTGCCTTGTGAAGTGGAATTACAATGGAATCTATGATGTAACTGTCCACAAATCTCCATATTCATTAGCTTCAGTTGATGAGGGTAAACTCAAAGTTAAAATGTCTTGCTTTTACTCAACTGGAGTATTTGTTAACTAAATTGAGTGTCAGCTTTGCTGACATTAAGAAAAGTATCCCCATCTCACTGGTACTTACATTTTTTCTAATATAAGTGAATCATATTGATGAAAATTTTAGAGGAAAAAATTCTAAAAAATCATCTCTAACTTTACTCAGTTGGAGATGGAATATACTATCTTGAGTGCAATGAAATTTGTAGTTCATATGGTCAAATGGCATAAAACTCCATTCAATTGTATTCTTCTCGTCCTTTAAGATTGGCCACCTGAGAATAAATTCATAACTGGTCCTTTCAGAATCCCTACCTGACAAAACATTCATAGAACTCACCATCTTTGATGCTAGCTCTTATTCCTCCAAACTAGTAGTGCTACTCATTTTTTAAAACCTGTATATGTGTTAGCTATTATGTTGCTGTGGAATGTGCAGGGACAAAGTAACTTGAGAAGTGAGTGTTGATGCTCTCCTTGCTTTCTCGCTTTCATTTGGCCCAGGATCCAAGCACATGGAATGGTAACACCCCATATTTAGGGTGGGTCTTCTCACAGCCTTTAAACCCTGTCCGATTCACAGACATATGAAAAGGTTTGTCCTTTAGGCCACTCTAAATCCTGTCAAATTCACAATAAGCATTATCCAGTATGCCCTTGTACTGACACCCTGCGTACTATACATGTAAGATTTAGACCTGTGTTTCTACTGAGCATTTATATGTTATGCTGCATTAATATTCAATCGTTCACTAAATTATTAGAAGTGTGACATTCATAAAATATATTTAATCAGTGTTATCATTGCCAACAATGATCTTCAACTAAGTGAGTTCAATAAAACCTGATTTGGGAAGAGAGATGCATCAACTATGGTCATAGTAATCTTCAATAACCTGTAATTCAGAAGCATTTCATTTTCTGCTTACAGGAATACTTTGCAGTCCTCTTTTTCGGTAAAAGTTCGATAGAATTTAAAATAAAAATCTGCCCTTTTAGAAGTTGGGTACAATGCTAGATGATTGTTGCTATAATTTGCAGTGTTTCAGAGCTTTTAGTAATATGAGCGTACTACGTTTAAGCAGCTACTCAACCAGCCACAGATTTCTTGCATCTCATAGTTCTTTAGTGTATTTAAAATTATCATAAAAGACATGCTGCAGCTTCCATGGTGAGATTTGTGTTTGTTTGTTCTTGTCTTAGTTTTTGTTTATTATTTTAGATTTTGGGGGGAGAGTTGACCCCTCAAATCATATCATTTTATAGCGCTAGGCATACTGTGCAACATTTTGACCTTGAATTCAGAGAAGCTTTATGTGCCATATTTGCATCTCTCCATCCCACACATAGGATGGGGCAGGAGTGTGACTACCAACAGATAACTGCATTCAAGCAGAAAGAGACCACAGCAATCCCCAAAGCTCTGCCAGCCATACGATGCCTATCTGCTCAGCATGGGCGCAGGGGCCTGTGTCAGAACATGGTCGAAGAATAGCCCATGATGAACAATACCTTGGGGATCAGTGAGAGAGACTCCAGGAAAACAAAAGGTGAAGGGTATTTTTACCCAAGTGCATTTTGTTCTCTGAATTGTTCTACGTGATTTTTGTCCCTGTGACAAATGCTTACATTGAATTTATAAGACAGTGTATACTTGTTGGACATCAGAACATAAGCTATGGAATACAATCTGGTTGGTGAACCCTAAACCTGATTATGGCTTTCTGCCTTGCTTTCATGCTTTCCCAGATATAATCTACAGTATGCTCTATGCAATTATATTTAAATTAGTATGTCGTAAGAAAGGTCTAAGCAAAGGATTCTTTGTGACTATGTAGTATGTGTTTACTGGCTTTTATTTACATGGTTTCCTGATCTTGTTTTGCTGAACTTAAACAACCTTCTTTGGTTTGTTGTTTTCCTTGTTACACTAGTATATAAAAATACACTGAAAGTGAAGTAAAGTTGTCTGCAGCATTAGACTGCAGTCCACCCTCTTGTTTGAGTTCCTCTGATCCCATGTCCAACTGACTGGATCTCTGTAGGATGGTTGAAAAGTCAACAGAGTTTCTCCTTTACAAAAATCTTCTGTTATTTCCAGAAATTTCTTTCCTAATTCTTTAATCTAAAAGGCTACTTCTGTTATTCTCTTTAATACTAATTCTTCTTTTAATGACCTTGTCTTTCATTACTTGAAAACAGCCTATGTTTACTGCTTTAAAGTTCTCTCAATCTGATTTTTTACTGTATCCCTTTGATTGGAAAATAAAAAGAACATAAATATTTTGCTCCCATTATATTTTCTTCCTACTTTAAAGCAACTATTTTTTTTTTTTAATTCTGACTCACACAGATGTCAATAAGGTAACTCTTCTTAATCACATAGTTTTCCTGGGAATCGAATGGACTTTTTCCTTCTTCTCTATAGACAGGTTACATCTACTTTAAAACAGTTCTCTTTAGTTTGGGTCATGTTTGCTGGTATGTGGTGACAAACTATGGCTCCATGTTTACAAAGTCTGCTTCTTCTTCTTTCTTCTTTCTGCATCCAACAGTTCTTTCAGAGAGTGTAGAGAAGAACAGTCTCATGCTTTTATTCATTTTAAAATCATATCTTATATACTTATCTAGTTTTTATAACCTTTGGGGATAAATATTACTTTGGCATTATGTTTGGATGACTAAATATGAGAAAAAGATACCTATTCAACTTCTTAAACCCTGCATGTGTACATAGTCACAGGATTCTTCATTTTTCTGCAGTTGATTACAGCCAGTCCACAAGGCCAGCATGAGATTGTACCTTTCAATGTTCCACCATAGCAGGAAGAGGACTTAATGAGTCCCCATCCCTCACTGAGAATTGACAAAGAGTTAACATTTGCTCAGGAGAATCTCATACACTCTTCACACTTCTAAGGTTCCAAAGGCAGTGATTAGTTAGTGGCTGGCAGGTAGTCTATCATCATTTCCTACAAGGTGATACATTCCATCTTACAGGAAAAGTCTTCGGTTCAGGAAATAAACAATTCAAATGTCTCAGAACTCCCTAAAGCTAACAAGATGCATTAGTTCTTCCTTATTCTCAAGCGTATATAAGCAGAAATGTCTTTTGAAAGACACTTTCAGACCAGCGGAACTGCCTGGAAGAAGCACTCTTCAACGTATCACACTTTCTACAAGTTATACAGTGAAATCCAGTATTCCAGCTTTCAAAAGTCTTGAGCCATTCTACGATAGGTATTGGTAACTCAGCAGTCTATGTTTTGTTTTGTTTTTCTGCTCCATAAAAATACTGTCATCCATTTTGTTGTAACTCTAATAAAACATACTGTTTCACTGAGTTGGACTTTGGTGATAGCTATATTTTTTGTTTTCCATGGCTCTATACCAGGGCTGAGTAAATATTTGTTCACTACTCACCAGGAATAGCCTCATACAATAAGGAGAGAAGGACACCAAGGTATCTGCCTGTGAACTTCTATGACTGTCTTAACTCTACATCCCTTCTCACCACCAGAGTGCTGAGATTACTGCTGTATCTGTCTTTTCCAGATTTCAGGGAATCCAAGAGCAGGCACTTAGACTTGCACAGAAAGAACTTTACCTGATGGTCCATTTCCTTAGCCAAGTATATTTTAGTTTTCATTCGGAAAATTGCAGTATTAAATAATATATTACCACATATGAAAACATACACATATGTAATCTATATGCAAATTATGAAATGTTTCAATTTTTAATATCCTCCTATATTTTTATCCTGTATAACCTTAATATATAATAGTACTGTTATTCAAATCAGAGCCCAGAATAAAGTCAAAATACCTAATTAAATGCATTTTAAGCAGCAAAAAGAATTACTTATACATACCTTATATACAAACACCTCAGATATCATCAACTTTTGGTCTGGTTAACAGTATCTGATTGAGCCTAACTTTCCTAACAATCAATCATGACTTTGAAGAATCCATTTGAATACACAAATATGTTATGACTGACTCCCTTCCTTAAAGAAGGATAAAAACAGAGTGCTGGGGTGATCACTGCATATGGTCAGGAGATTCTAAAAGCAAGTGCTAAGTAAAAGCCTGAATAGTACTTTTACCATCTGCTTACCAACTGACACCTTGGAGCTTGCCAGCATGTTGTTTTATTAATTTAAAATATCTCTATGCATCTCCATAACATTTTAAAATAGTATAAAATGTCATTAAATCAAAACATAGCGGTAATATTTCTATGTTAGCTCAGATTCATTTCAACTTTAAAAGGTCTTGGGAATATGTGCTTGAATTTATATACATATATATAATTTTCTAGAACTTCAACCTCAGTGTTATCTAAGTGTGTGGTATCAATAAACCTCCAGGTTATGCTATCAGGTGATCTTCAATATTATAGCAAAAGATATCAAAGGATGGTTATGACCACGCTCTTGAAGAGGATCAAAGGTCCCTTCCCAACACCAATATAGGGTGGCTCACAACTGCTTGTTAAAACAGTTACAGGGGATCTAACTCCTCTTTCCAGCCTCTGCTGGTACTGCATCCATGCATAAATACACATGCAGAGACATGTACCCATAAACACAATTATAAAACAACTTTCAAATAATATATAAACCCTATTCATAATATTGAATACTCACCTCATTCTTTTCCTAGCTATGAGCCCACGAACAAATCGTTCTTGCATTTTCCTAAGGTCACCTGAAGCAAAATGTTTATGGATTTCTCAGTTGTTGAGATGCCAATAGATTTATCATCATCATTTTTATATTTACATCATCATTATATGTATACATACATATATAAATATATATGCACATACACATATGTGTACACACACATACACACATATGTATATATTGTGGTTTAAACACTTGTTTGTTCACTTAATCCCTATATGATCGTAGAAGTGGGGACTCCCTTCTGCACCCCAAATTAAGCTCAAATCACACCCAAACACCTATTTCCACAGAGAGGGTCTTTATTGAGTAGGGAAGAAACATAAAAGCGCTGTGTGGGAGGCAGAAGAACAGCAGCACATGACCCTGCAGGTATAATTTTTAAGAGAGAGGTGGAAGTTCTGGGATAGACTGAGCTAAAATATGGTGGTCTATTCTGATTGGGCATGGTAACTAGGTGAAACCAAGAGGTTCTTTAATGGCAGGACTTTGGTTGTCAGCCTCAGGAATGAGCCTGGCCTAACAAAGTTTCTAAATAAAGGAATAAATCCTGATTGCTAGCTTTAGGGTTTACAAGGGAGAGGGAAGAGCAAGGCCTGCCACCACCATGGTTGCTAGGCCCAGGGCTGTTAAGGCTCTTCAGGGGTGCTATCTAAGGAGGTCGGGAAACAGTAAGGATGTGGTCCCTTGCTGGAGGAACTGAGCCACTGGAAGTAGACCTTGATTTATAAGCCAGTTCAATTTTCTGTTCCCATTCTTCTCCATAAGTGCAGATGCAATCATTCGACATGCCACATCACTACAGTCACCTCCATTGCACCTGCAGGTGTACCTCCGCTGCATACCACAATGCATTTATGCCTCGTACTGTAAACCCAAATAAATTTTTCTTTGCTTCAGGTGCTTTCTGTTGAATATTTTATCAGGGCAATGAGAAAAGTAACTAACAATAGCATCCCATACTCTCTTAATTAGGATTTCTATTGCTATGAAGGGAGACAATGACCATGGCAACTTTTAATAAAGAAAACCTTTATTTGGGTCTGGATTATAGTTTTAGAGATTTCATCTATTATCATCATGGCAGAAAGCAGGGCAACACTTAGACAGACACAGATATGGTGCTGTAAATGCAGCAGAAACTTCTACATCTGGAACAATAGCAGGAAGAGAGAGTCAGCCACTAGGCCAAGCTTGAACATTTGAAACCTGTAAGATCACTCCCAGCGATCCACTTCCTCCCACACCCATTCAAACAAGGCCCATAGCTACTCCAACAAGCATACTACTCTGACAAGTTGGGACAATTTCTATCAGTGACACTCCCAATGAGCTTATTGGGATCATTCTCATTCCAATCTCAACACGTAGCATGCATTTATTTTTTAGCTTATAAAAACCATATTTGATTATCTGGAATGAGTTGTGCTTATCATTCATAGATCAGAAATATATATGGAACAGTAGATGTGTGTTCTGCTAAGAAGATTCTGATCTGATAATGTCCTCATGTAACTTATTCATAAGAGTGACAGCTAGGTTTGGGAGAGTGTTTTCAAAACACCAAATTTATTACAACATTCACGAATGGCTGAATAGTTTCTTGAAAATGAAGCAATCAGGAAAATCTAAAATTGCTGAATTTTTTATTCTGTGAGATATTGGAATTGTTATGCCTGGTGCCTCAAGATTTTAATACCTTTTTAATGGTGTGTTTCATTAATTCTTGGAGGGTGTAATACAATGCATTCTTCATTTTTAAATTATAATATAATTCCATCATAAATGTATTTTTAAAATTTCCACTCAGTGTGTGCATGATGAGGGTGAGCAGCATATGCCAGTGTGTGTGTGTGTGTGTGTGTGTGACTGCGTGTGTGTACAACAGATAACAGTCTGCCTTCTTTCATGTTCTCACCATCTTTCTTATGCAAGAAATGGCCTCTTGTTTTTCTCTGCAGTGTTCCCAGTCCAGCTGGCCAATATACATCTGGAAGTCCTCCTGCCTCTGTCTCTTCTGTTGCCCTGAGGACCTTGGATTACAGAGTGTACACTATTGTGCCTAGTTTTACACGAGCTTGCTCTTAACTCAAAAAATCTCCTCAAACAAATACTTTTTTTGACTTTTCATTTCTTTTTATATTTTGTTGATCCTTTATTTACTTTTCAAATGTTTCCCCCTTTCCAGAGCTCCCCTTTGGAGCCTCCAGACCTAAGATCTTGTGTTTTTCAGAAAGTTCTACTTATTTTATTATTTGCTGATAATAATTTGATGAACAACACTTCAAACTATATTTGAAAGCCTGGTTCCACGTACCAACAGTTTAGAAAATGTAATGTTCTTCATGAAAGATGGTGAGAAGAGATAGACTATCATAAGGCTGGAGAAAAGACCTAGCTGTCAAGAATGTTTCTGCTTTTGATTGAACCAGGGGTGTTTGGATCCTAGTTCCCTCATCAAGAGGCTCACAACAGCGTGTAACTCCAGATCCAAGGTATCCAAAAATCCTCTTATGGCTTCTAAAGGCAGTTTCTCTGTGTCTCTGTCTCTGTCTCTGTCTCTGTCTCTGTCTCTGTCTCTCTCTCTCTCTCTCTCTCTCTCTCTCTCTCTGTGTGTGTGTGTGTGTGTGTGTGTGTGTGTGTATCTTTCTTTCTCACACATCTTATATGATTTTATTTTTTTTAATTTCTTTTTTGAAATAGTTTTATTACATTTCAAATATTGCCTCATTTTCCATTCCCTGATCCAAGATTTCTTCTGCCCATCCTTCCTTCTCTTTGCCTATGAGAGGGTGCTCCCCCACCCGCCTTGTTACCCATCCATCCACCACCACCTCATTCACCCCCCCTTCCCTGGGGAATCAAATCTCTACAGTATTAGGCACATCCTCTCCAATGACACCAGACAAGGCAGTTCTCTGCTACATAAGTGCTGGAGGTCACAGACAAGTCTGTTTATGTTCTTTGGTTGATGGCCTCTTCAGGTTCCATATCTCAATGTAGTGAGTCACATATAAGGTCACCCTGTTGATTTTAGGTTGCCTCCCTTATCCCAGATCTATGTGTTATTTTGGAGACGTCTCCCACCTCCTCACCCCCTTCAGTTGTAGATTTACATTCATTTTTATGGCCATATGTTTAAAAGTAGGGTATGAGGAGCCAAAGAAGCTGTACACTAAAGAAATCTCATGAATTATACTTTATCTGAAGCTTTTCACTCTGAGTCCCACACATTGCTTTTCAATCCTCTGTGCCCTACTGTCTCTGCTTACATCCTGGCTAGAAACTTGGTTTGAAGATGTTTAACATTAAATTTTAGTAACTAGAAAAGTGCCAGGACCAGCTCTAGCTGTTATATTCAGGTCCTGAGATGGAGAAAGGGAGCTGAAGAAAGTGAAGGCAGTGACCACCTGTTGATTTTCAAGCAAGTGGCCCCAAATAACTTGAGCATTCTTTATTTATACAGTGACAATCTGCTCACCTAAGCCATGATATCACTGCTTACTTTATTGAAAGAAATCATAATACCCACACTAAAAAGTCTATTATTATAAAAAGTGCTTAATAGTTTCCCTTCCTCACACCCTACCCTTATTTTGTATTACAAAGCATAATTTCAACAAGGCAAAAATTAATTTCTAGGCAGGCATGTCCTGTATATATGAACACAAGCCGACCTGGTAGCAAATGTGGTTACATGCTTATGCAAGGTGAGAGACAGAATTAAACATTTGATGGTAAATGTCCACTTATGAGATAATACTCCCTGTTATAATACATTTTTAATTATAGACAGAGACAAATTCATTGTATCTATCAATTCCTGCTATAGTCTTTCTAAGAGCTATTTTCAAGTCTCTATCAATCCAACACGAGTTCTGCATTTTCTATGCCTCTGTTGATCAGATACAGCTTCCTCAAAACAGTTATGCAAGTGGGACCTACTGCTCTCCACAACTGCCACAGGCTTTCTCAGTGTGACTGTAGCTGCTTCTCTAAGGACATGACATGATTACATGTCTGAAAATACAGAGGATTTGTGGTCACATCTGGAGGATTGATAGATGTAAAAAGTAGAGAAGAGTTTCAACAGTTTTGAGAAAAATATAGAAATATCGATAACGTTTTAGTCTAGGTGATCCCAGGTGGCCTTGTCCATGACTGACAAAATGATACAAATTTTGCTGTAAGTATATACAGCATAGTGAAGGAAAGTGAACTTGTAGCACATGCAATCTAGGTACTGAGCATAAAGGTCACCAAATATTCCTTGTCAATTGGGAATTGGTTTCCACAGGCCTTGCCACAATAGAATCCTACTATTGAAGCACGCATGGTGTTCCTTGCAGCAGCTGCATGGCCACGGCCAGAAAGAGGTGGCTCATCTGCTAAATTATTTCTGATACAAGCATGAGGATCTGAGTTCAGTCTCCAGAGCACATGTAAAAAGTCATGAGACTGTGTTCCAAGCTAATCATCTGGGTGCCTGTGAGATGGACAAGGAAGTATCCCTGCGGCTTGATCAGACACCAGTCTAGCTGAACTGGTAAATCCATGGTCACTTTTAGACCTTGTCTCAGTGGAGAGTGACTGAGAATGATACCCAACATTGACCTTTGGCTTTCTTATTCACATATGTGCACACGAACCTGCAGACACATGTACCCCCAAAATACTGAGATCTTATAAGCAGATGCCTAAGTACCTGATAAGCCTTTCCAAAAATTCTCATGTTCTTTTCTACCCTCCAATAGCTCTCCTGTAGTACACTGTTCCTTATTGGTTGCACTTTATCATTTCTTAGTTTTAGATATTATATGTCCATTGTCTGTCTTTCTTAATAGAATCCCATCTTTAAAACTCATCTAAAAATCATTTTATTCATTCAACCTCTTTGGGTTTAGGTCACAGAAATCATTTTTTAACTTATTTTTACAGGGGAGTGATGAGAAGACTGAGAAGTTAAGAACATGTACTACTCTTGAGGACCCATGTTAGATTCACAGAACAATATGACTCATAATCCTTGGTAATTTCAGTTTGAGGGACCTAATGGTCTCTTTTGGCCTCCAGAGGCAACTTCATGGAGGCTAATTATATGTGTGTGTATATATATATATATATATATATACATATATATATGTATATATATATGTATATGTATGCATGTATATATATTCAATTGTTTTCTGACCCTACATTTTTATTAGAGAGTGAGATTATTCAACCTCCTTCAGATTTCTAACGAGGAACAACGTTTTGCCTTCTCAGTTGAAGACAAGCCCCCCCTAGACTGAGAGGCATCTAAATTCAAGTTGACACAAATGTCCGCCATTTCCTTTAATGTGCTTTTTAAATTGTCTTTTTCTTTTTCATAATGGGTTTTGTTTATAATTGTGTTGGTGCATATTTTGTTTTACCACAGGCTTCTTTGATGTTATCTAGCTGCTTTGATTTTAATTTCTGCTCATCTCTCAATTTGCTTTTCACCTTACATTGTTATCCTAGCTTATCACTCATTTTATAACACCCATGCTTCATAAATTTGAAGAAGATAACAACAAATGCTGCTTAAAGTGTACTTCTCTTCCCTACAGTCAGTCTATTGCAAAACATAGACTTTTGCTTTTGATTGTTGTTTTGTTTCTTTGACACAGTTATTTCCTTGGATTTAATAATATTGTTTCACTCTTTTTAATTTACCCTTTCAAAGTGAAATAATAGAAAACTTGTGGGGGTGCTTTCAAAAGAAAATGAGGATGACCCCTCTTGTCTATATTTTGATATCTTCTTCTAAGTTTGAAAATAGAGTCCTGATTCAGCAACTCAATTCTGCATAGGCAATCACTGTGAAAAGTAAAGTGGGAGTGTACCATGGCTCCTGATGAATGCCAAGTCTCACTGAACTCATATGTTTCAATGTCTTTGTACAAGCACCTGTCATTTTTCAAGTGATATGACCTTACACCAAGGTCGTTGGTGGATTTTTTTTTCCTGTTCTTTTTCATGTCTCAGGAAGAATGAGGAATATCATGTTAGAACAAGGTCACTTGCTTCCATTTCATGATGTCACTCCTAGAGATGGGATTTTCTAGTGCTATTTCTGACCTGGACACCTGATTATAAAGGAAAACACTTTTTTGATTTCTCCCAAGAGCTATATCTAGTATATTTCAGTATAGCTACCTACTCCTCCATCCTGCAAGAAAAGATCCCTTCAAATATAAATAATATACATAAAAGTGCTGCTGTATGCTCATCTTGGTCACACAGTTCCACTGTGCATCTCTGGGATCTATGTGCTCCATATTTAAACTTTTTGACTCACTGTCTTAGTAATATCTTTTAGAGAGTCTGAACTTATGGTATCCAGGAGTTGTTTAGCTTATCCCCTCAAGACCTAGTTGCCTTTTTATAAACTATATATACACCTATTCTTTCTAAAACTTATCAACATTATGCACAGCTGTTATGTAATACTAGGCAGACATTACTTGTACACATTTTTTTTCTTACTCCAGGAATGGAAAAAGTGAAGACACATATATATAGGAACACTTTGTTTATATCTGGATATGTATTAGCTTTACAGAATTCTTACTATATCTCATGTCAGTTCATTCCCTTTTTGCAATTTATGCATATATTTTAAGTCTTATATTCATAGAATACTAATTTTCTGTGTGGTTTAGTTGAGTATTTCTTTATTTCTGCATGTGATGTCACACATGTGGATGAAGAGTAAAGTTATGGCAGTCATTTCCTCCTTCCATCATGTATGTCCCAGGGATCAAATTCAGGTTATCAGCCTTGGCAACAGGTATCTTTATCTACTGATCCATCTCACTGTTCCCAGTATATTTCATAATTTAATGTTGCAAGCCAATTGCTACCACATGCCAAAAAAAAAAAAAAAAAGTTTTCTTGCTGATATGTGTTGTGATCTAAAGCATTTCTTTGGATTAAACCATTGTCCATTTTTATACCCTATTATGATAGTTCTACTCTTTGTTTTTATCCTAAGAACATTATTTATTCTTCCTTCTCTCATAAATCACATCTCAATGAGAGTTATCCCACTTTTCTCTCTTTCGAGACATGCCCATCATCTCCCCTCTTCTCTAGATTCACTCCAATTCCATTTCCCTTCAGAAAAGAGGAGGCCTCACAGGGCTATCAACTGAACACAGCATCATAAATTACAACAAGACTAGTTACAAACCCTCATAACAAGGCTGGACAAAGCAACCCAGTAAATGAAGATGGAGTTGGAAAGTAGAACACTGTCAATAGACAAGAGGTCAACCTACAAATTGGAAAAGGTTCTTCACTAACCCTACATCTGATAGAGGGCTAATATCCAAAATGCACAAAGAACTTAAAAAGTTAGACTCTAAAAATAAATAAATAAATAAATAAATAACCTAATTTTAAAATGGGTATAGAGTTAAACAGAAAATTCTCAACAGAAAAATCTTAAATGGCCAAGAAGCACATAGAGAAATCCTTAGTTTTCAGGGAAATACAAATCAAAAGGAACCAGAGATTCCACATTACACCAATCAGTGTGACAAAGACCAAAAACACAAAGTAAAAGCACATGCTGGCAAGGATGTGGAGAAAGAGGAACAATGCTCCATTGGTGGTGGGATTGAAACATGGTGTAACCACTCTGGAAATGAATCTGGTGGTTTCACAGAAAATTGGAAATATTTCGACCTAAAGACCTCTATACCACTCCTGGGTATATACCCAAAATATACTCCACCATCTTATAAGCACACATGATCTGTTATGCTCATAGAAACCTTATTTATAAAGGCCAGAAACTGGAAACAACCCAGATGTCCCTTAACCAAAGAAAGGATACAGAAAATGTGTTGTATTTACCAAATTAAATACTATTTAGCTATTAAAATGAGAACATTATAACTATTGAAAGCAAAAGGAAGGACCTAGAAAATTAGATCTTGAGCGAGTTTCAGGGTCACTCAGATAGATAACTCCCACACAAGACCCCCAGGAAGGGATGAAGACTCCAACACACCTACAAAACTTCCTACCCAAAATTGTGCCTGCTAAAAAAAATTGCAGGAAGAAAAATTGAGGATAGACTGAAGGAATGTCTCATCAGTGACCAGACCAGCCTATGATTCATCCCACAGGTGGGCATCAATCTCTGACTTTATTACTGATGCTAAGTTGTATTTGCAGACCAGAGCCTTTTTTGTCAATAGTTACTTCCAAGGAATAGTAGCTGATAGACTTTATCTAAATCTTTTAGATCTGACTGTACCTCTGTATTGCTAGAGGAATTGCAGAAAGTATGGCCATCACAAAGGACTTGCAAGATACAGGGGTGGTGGTTTGCAAAACATCTCCCTTTAACTCTCCTGTCTGGTCAGTGCAACAGACAAATGGATCATAGAGAATGACAGCTGACTATAAAAAACTAAATCAGGTAATAACTCTGATTGCAGCTACTGTACTAGATGTAGTATCACTACTTGAGCAAATTAACATATTTTCTGGTATCTGGCATGCAGCCTTTGATCTAGCAAATGCCTTCTTCTCAGTACCTGTCCATAAGGACCACCAGAAGCAATGTGATTTCAGTTGGCATGGCCAGCAATATACTTTTACAGTTTCACTTCAAGGATATATTAACTCTCCTGCCCTGTGTCATAACTTAGTTAGAAGGGATCTTGATCATCTGTCTCTTCCACAAAATGTCACATTGGTGCACTCTATTGATAGCATTATGCTGATTGGGCCAAGTGAACAGGAAGTAGCATCCACTTAGGACTCATTGGTAACACATATGCATATCAGAGGATGGGAAGTAAATCCAACCAAAATTCAAGGACCATCTACCTCAGTGAAATACTTAGGAGTTCTGTAGTGTGGGGGTGTGCAGAGATAGTCCTTCTAATGTTAAAGATAGCCAGGCAGTGGTGGCGCACACCTTTAATCCCAGCACTTGCAAGGCAGAGACAGGTGGATTTCTGAGTTCAAGGCCAGCCTGGTCTACAGAGTGAGTTCCAGGACATCCAGGGCTATACAGAGAAACCCTGTCTCGAAAACCAAAAATCTAAATAAATTAATAATAATAATAATAATAATAATAATAATAATAATAATAATAACATGAAAGATAAGTTATTGTACTTAGCTTTTCACACCACAAAAAAAGAATCACAACATTTAGTGGGTCTCTTTGAATTCTGGAGACAGCACATTCCTCACTTGGGTGTGTTACTCAGGCCCATTTACCAAGTGACTTGGAAAGGCATTAGCTTTGTGTGGGGCCTAGAACAGGAGAAGTCTCTTCAACAGGTCCAGACTGCTGTGCAGGCTGCTCTATCACTTGGACCATATGATCCATCAGACTCAATATGAGGTGTCAGTGGCAGATAGGTAGTGGCTGTTTGAAACCCCTGGCAGGCCCCGGTAGGTGAATCATAGAAGAGACCTTTGAATTTTGGAGCAAAGCTCTACCATCATCTGCAGACAATTAATATCCTTTTGAAAAACAGCTCTTGGCCTGCAATTGGGCCTTAGAGGAAGCTGAACATTTAACAATAGGACACCAATTTATTATGTGACCTGAACTAGCCATCATGAGCTGGGTATTATCATACCCTCTAAGTCGTAAAGTAGGATGTGCACAGCAGCAATCTATTATCAAATGGAGGTGGTATATACATGATCTGGCCTGAGCAGGTCCTGAAGGCAGAAACAAGTTACATGAAGAAGTTATTCAAAGGCCTATTGTTTCTACTCCTATTACAATGCTATTTGCTGCCAAGCTTCATAGGGTGTTCCCTATGATCAGAAGAAAAGACTAGGGCCAGATTTACTGGCAGCTCTACATGTTATGCAGGCACCACCCAGAAGTGGACAGCTGCAGCATTACAACCCCTTTCTGGGACAACCCTGAAAAATATAGGTGAAGGAAAATCTTCACCATAGGCAGAGCTTCGGGCAGTACACATGGTATTACAGTTTATTTGGGAGAAGAAATGCCCAGATGTACAATTGTCCACTGACTCATGGACTGTAGCCAGTGAATTGGCTGGATGGCCAGGGACTTCAAAAAAATCATGATTGGAAAATTGGTGAGAAAGACATCTGGGGAAGAAGTGTGTGGATAGATCTCTCCAAATGGGTAAAGGATGTAAAGATATTTGTGTCCCTTGTAAGTGCTCACCAAAAGGTGACTTCAGCTGAGGATGAGTTCAATAATCAAGTAGATAAAATGAACCATTCTGTGGATGGACTGTCAGCCTCTTTCCCCAGCCATCTTCATGACTGTTCAATGAGCACATGAGCAAAGTGGCCATGGTGGCTGAGATGGGGGTTATGCTTGGGCTCAATAACATGGATTTCCACTCACAAAAGCTGACCTGGCCACAGCTGCTTTTGAATGCCACATGTGCCAATAGCAGAGACCAATCCTCAGTCCCAGATATGGCACCATTCCTCAAGGTGACCAGCCAGCAACCCGTTGGCAGGTTAACTATATTGAACTACTTCCCTCCATAGAAAGGGCAACATTTTGTTCTTACTGAAGTCAATACTTAATCTGTTTATGGATTAGTCTTTCTTGCATATAATGCTTCTGCCAAAACCACTATCCACAGAGTAACAGAATGCCTTATCCATCATCATGGCATTCCACTCAGTATTGCTTCTGACCAAGGAACTCATTTCACAACCAGAGAAGTGCAACTGAAGGCCAATGATCATGGAATCTATTGGTCTTACCATGTCTTCCACTCCTGGTACCAAATTCTTAGTTAGAGTTTTATTGCTGTGAACAGACACCATACCAAGGCAATTCTTATAAGGATAACATTTGATTGGGGCTGGCTTACAAGTTCACAGGTTCAGTCTATTATCATAAATGTGGGAACATGACAACATCCAGGCAGGCATGGTGCAAGAGCTGAGAGTTCTACATCTTCATCTGAAGGCTGCTAGCAGAATACTTACTTCCAGACAGCAAGGACTAGGCTCTTAATGCCCACAACCACAGTGATATACCTATTCCAACAAGGCTATACCTCTCAATAGTGCCATTCTTTGAGCCAAACATATATAAACTATCACAACCTCAGATATATTTAGGGTTTTTATTCAATTATTTTATTTTATCACATTCAAAATGTTGCTCCTTCCTATAGCCCCTACCCAAGTTCTTCCTTTCCTACCACCCTTCAACCCCTCCCCCCTACACCATCATCTCCTTTTCCTTGGGCATCAAGTTTCTACAGGATTAATCACACCCTTCCCCACTGACAGACAAGGCAGTTCTCTGCCAGCGGTAACAGACCACCCTATATATGTTGTTTGGTTGTTGGCCTAGTATCTGGGAGCTCTGAGGGGTCCATGTTAGTTGATACTGTTGTTCAATCTACGAGGTTGCAATCCCATTCAGCTTCTTCAGTCCATCTCCTACCTCTTCCATAGAGGTCCCTGACCTCAGTTCAATGGTTGGCTGTATCTACATCTTTCTCAATCAGCTGCTGGCATAGTGTCCCAGAGAATAACCATGTTAGACTCCTGTCTCAAGCACAATATGGCATCAGTAATAATGTCAGGATTGTGAGCTTGTACATGGGATGAATCCCAAGTTTGGAAGATCAATAGATGGCCTTTTCTTTAGTCTCTATTTTTGTCCCTGCATTTCCATTAGACAGGAACAATTCTGGGTCAAAAATTTGAATAAGGATGGGTGGTCCCATGCCTCAAATGAGTGCCATGTCTATCTACTGAAGGTGGTCTCTTCAGGTTCCATCTCCCCAGTGTGGACACTTCAACTAATGTCATATCCATTGAGTCCTGAGAGCCTCTCACATCCCAGGTTTCTGAGGTATTTAAGAGTTTCCCTCCACCCTCCACTCCCAGTAGCTCCATATTTCCATTCATTCTCCTGGAACTCTGGGGCTCTCTCCTGACTCCCCCATTCCTAATCTTACCCACTTTTGCCTCCCCTTCTCTCTCCCATCCTGAGTCCTCCCTCCCTTTATCTGCCATGATTATTTTGTTCCCCCTTCTAAGTAAGATTAAAGGCCCTTACTTGGGCCATCCTTCTTGCTAAGCTTCCTATGGTCTGTGGAGGGTATCATAGGTATTCTGTACTTTAAGTCTGGGTTACCTCACTCAGGATGTTATTTTCTAGTTCCCTCCAATTGCTTGAAAAATTCATGATATCCTTATTTTTAATAGATGAATAACATTACATTCTGTATACATTCTACTATTGACGGACATCTGGGTTGGTTTCAGTTTCTGGTTATTATTAATAAGATTGCTATGAACATAGTGGAACACATGTACTTTGATATGGTAGGATGTCTTTTCGGTATATGCCCAGGAGTGGTATAGCTGATTCTTCAGATAGCACTATTTCCAGTTTTCTGTGGAACTGCCAGATTGATTTCCAGAATGGTCATAAATGTTTACAATCCTACCAGCAATGGAAAAGTGTTCTTTCTCTCTATATCCTTACCAGTATGTCCTGTCATTTGAGTTTTATATCTTAGCCAGGCTATCCCCTGAGAAGCTCTACCAGAAGCTAACTGAAACAGATGCAGACACTCACAGGCAAGCATTGGAGTCCTGTCAGGAATCACTGTAGAAGAGGTAGGGGAAGAACTGAAGTAACTGAAGTAGATGGCTACCCCATAGGCATATCAACAAAGTCAACTAACTTAGAATGCTGAGAGATCCGAGAGACTGAGACACCAACCAACCAAAGAGCATACAAAGGGGTGGGGGTGCTGGTCTGAGGCCCCTGGAGCATGTGTTGAAGAGAGCCGCATTGTCTGTCATCAATAGGGAGAGGATGCACCTAATCCTGTAGACTCTTGAAGCCCAAGGGTAGAGGGATATCCAGGGGTGGGACACCCTTTCAGAGATGAAGGGGAAGTGGGCTGGAGGGAAGAGCTCTGTAAAGACATTACAGGAAGGGTGAAGATTTGGGATGTAAATAAAGAAAATAATTAATTTTTTTTTAAAAAAAGGTGAGGAAAAAATTTCAAAAATAGTTCCCTCTTTGTGGAGGCCTGACGGGTCCCAAGAATACTCAGCTTGGAAATATTCCCCAACAATAATCTCATAGTTTTGGCTCCTGGAGCACAGAAGGCAGAGTGACCTGCATTATCTGGTCAACTCCCATGCCTTCCAAAGAAGCCCTGCCATCATCAGCATCATCTACTCAACACCAGGGAAAAGCAGGTGCCTAAAGGACTGTGTAAGAACAAGTCAACAAGAGCCAGAGCAGTATTGTACCACCAGAGACCAGGGATCCTTCTATAGCAAGCCCTGGGTATCCTAAAGAGACCATCAAGAAGATGATCGTAAATCCAATCTTATGAAAATGATAGAGGCCTCTAAAAAGGAAATAAATAAATCCCCTAAAGAAACACAAGAAAATCCATTCAAACAGTTAGAGGATATATATATATATCAAATATTAAACAGGAAAAGGATATGAATAAAACTGTCCACAACCTGAAAATAGAAATGGAAGAACAACAATGTCAACTAACCAGACTGCCCAGAGCTCCCAGGAACTAAAGCACCAACCAAAGAATATACATGAAGGGACCCTTTGCTCCAGCTGCATACGTAGCAGAAGATGGCCTTATCTGTCATCAGTGAGAGGGGCGGCTCTTGGTCCTATGAAGGCTTGATGCCCCAGCATAGGGGAATGCTAGGCTGTTGAGGTAGGAGTGGATGGGTGGGTAGAGGAGCACCCTCATGGAAGCAGAGGGGAGAGGGTGGGATAGGGCATTTATGTAGGGGAAACCAAGAAGGATGTTAACATTTAAAATGTAAATAAATAAAATAACCAATTTTGAAAAAGAAAAGAAAAAGAAAACCAAGAGCTGGGTCTCTGAGAAAATCAACAATATAGACAAACCCTTATCCAAACTAATTAAAAGGCAAAGAGCCAGCACACAAATTAATAAAATCAGAAATGAAACGGGAGACATAACAATAGACGTTGAGAAATTCACAGAATCATTAAGTAGTATTTCAAATGCCTATACTCCACAAATTGGAAAGTCTAAATGAATTAGAAAATTTTCTAGTCAGATACCAATTACCAAAGATAAATTATGATTAAGAAAACTATCAAAATAGTCTTATAATGGCTAAGAAAATAAGCAGTTATTAAAGACTCTCAACCACCACCTCCATCCCCACCACCACCACCACCACCACCATCAAAATCAACAGCAACAAAGCTAGGGCCATATATATAGTTTCAGTGCAGAATTCTACCTGACTTTTCACAGAAGAGCAAATATTAAAAGTCTTGGAGAGATGAGGGATACAAGGCATATACCTAAATATAATAAAGGCAACACACAAAAAGCCAATAACTAACATTAAATCAAATGGAAAGAAACTTAAAGCAATTTTACTAAAATCAGGAAAAAGGCAAAGTTGTTTACTGTATCCCTATTTCTTTAATATATTACATGAATTTCTAGTTAGAGGAATAGGAAAACTAGAAATGATCAATTCAACAAAAAGGTAAGGAAGAAATCAAAGTATAGCTATTCACAGATGATATAATATTATACATAAGTAAAAATTCTACCAGAGAACTCATACAGAAGATAAGCACCTTCAGTAATGTGGCCAGATACAAAATTAACTGGAAGAAACCAGTATCCCTCCTTTATACAAATGATAAATAGGCTAATAAAAAATTTAGGTAGACAATACCCTCCCCAATAACCACAAACAATACAAAATATCTTAGTGTAACTATAACCAAGCAAGTGAAAAACCTGTATGACAAAAACTGCAAGTCTCTGAAAAAAGAAATTTAGGAAGATATCAGAAGATCCGCCAGGCTCATGGATTGATAGGATTAACATAGTAAAATGGACATCTTACCAAAATCGATCAACACATACAGTGTAATTTCCATCAAAATTCCGACATGATTTTTTTTTTTTTACTGATCTTTGAAAAACAATTCTCAACTTGATATGGATAAACAAAAAACCCAAGATAGCTAAAATAATTCTAAACAATAAAAGAACTTCTGAAAGTATCACCATCCCTGACCTCAACTGTTCTTCAGGTCAATAGTAATAAAAACTGCATGGTATCAGTATAGAAACAGACAGGATGAGCAATGGAATTGAATGAAAGACCCCAAAATAAACCCTCACACCTACAGACACTTGATTTTTGACAAAGAAGCCAAAGCCATACAATAGAAAATGGAAAGCATATTTAATAAATGGTATTGGTCTTACTGGATGTCTGTATGTAGAAGAATGCAAATAGATCCATATGTATTACCCTGCCCAAAATTCAAGTCCAAATGGATCAAAGACATCAAGATGAAAACAGATACACTAAACCTAATAAAACAGAAAGTAGAGAATAGCTACAGTAGACAACTTCCTGAACAGAACACCAATGGCTCAGTCACTAACTTCAACCATTAATAAATGGGACCTTGTGAAACTGAAACTCTTTCGTAAATCAAAGTACACCATCAATAGGACAAAAAACAGCCTACAGACTGAAAAAAGATCCTCACCAACCCTACACCTAAGAGAGGGTTAACATCCAAAATACAAAAAGAACTGAAGAAGACAGACACAAACAAGCAAAGTAACTAAATTTAAAAAATGGGGTACAGAGCAAAACAGTGAATTCTCATTAGAGGACTCTTGAACGGCTGAGAAGCACTTAAAGAAATATTAAACACCCTTGGCTATCAGGGAAATGTAAATAAAATGACTCTGAGATTCCACAAAAAACAGCACATGCTGGAGAAGATGTGGAGCAAGGGGAACATCCTCCATTGCTGGTGGGAATTCAATCTTGTAAAGCTACTCTGGAAATCAATTTGGCAGTTTCTCAGAACAGTGGGAATAGTTCTACTTCAAGATCCAGCTATACCACTCTTGGGCATATACCCAAAAGGTGTTCCACAAGGTCACATGGTCAACTATGTTCATAGTGATTTCATTCATAATTAGCATAAACTGGAAGCAACTCAAATGTCCTTTAACTCAGAATTGGATACAAATAAAACAGTGATTCATTTACACAATGGAATACTATTCAGTGATTGAAGACAAAGATACAATGAATTTTACAGGCAAATGGATGATACTAGAAAATATTATCCTAAGTGAGGTAACCTAGATCCAATAGTACAAGCATGGTATGTACTCACAAGTGGATATTAGTCATAAATACAAGATAACCATACTATAACCAAAAGACCCAAATAAGCCAAATAGCACAAAGGGCCTAAGGAAGGATGGTTGAATCTTCCTCAGAAGGGGAAACAAAATAGATATTAGAGGCGGATGGAAGGAGGGAACTGAGTTGGAGAGGGAATAGGAAGGGGAGCATGATGGAGGGTGATCCAATGTGGGGAGAATAAGGAGAGACAGAATGGAAATAGGCTGTAAGTGCCAGAGATGTGGGATGAAGGGAGGCCCCTGGGGGCCTATGGACGACACACTAGTTGAGACTATTAACAGTAGGGAATGTGAATCCAGCAGTGACCTTTTTATATAGCTAGGAATGACTCTCAGAGGATGGATAAAGACAGCAACTCACCCACAAAATCTTTGGCCCAAAATATATCCTGTCTATAAGATATTCAGGGACAAAGATAGAGCAGTGTCTGAGGGAAAGCCAACCAATGACTACTGCAAACTGAGACCTATCCCATGGGCAAGAAGCAATCCTTGACACTATTAATGACACTTTATTATGCTTTCAGACAGGAACCTAGAAAAACTGTCTTCTGAGATGCTCTAGTTAGCTTCCAGGGTAAAGCGATGCCAAGATCCAAAGATGGATGCCGAGATGGAGCTCAAGGAGTCTGATTGAAGAATTGAGGGAGGGATTTAGAGACACAAAGAGGACAGGCTTCCACAAGAACACCAACGGAGTCAACTAACCTGGAACCTTGAAGACCACTGGAGATTTAATTACCAACCATAAGAAACAGATGTGCAGCTTGGTCTTCATGTGGGTTTCCAAAGAACTGGAACTGAGTCTGTCCCTGAAACTGCTGCCTTCCTACCTGTGGATCCTATTCCCCAACTGTGTAAAGGTTGGTTCTAATGTTAATGTCCCGTTCCCTACTTGGTTTTTGGTTTGTCAATAAAGAAGGCTGGGAGCCAATTTCTGGGCGGAAGGAACAGATGGGACTTCCCTGTCCCAGGGGAAAAGAAGAGGCCAGCAAGGAGAGAGGGTAAAGTTGGCATGCTTTGAAGGAAGAAGAACGCAGCAGTCATATGAGGCCTGGGTGGTGTGGGAGCTATGACCTGTGGCCTCTACTACTGGTGGGTAGCCAAGGATGTTTGGCAAGGATTGGGTTGGACTAGCCACTAAGATTAGGGTACGTGCAGAGACAGAGATAATAAGTTGGTAAAGGCAGGCTTATTCGTTTGGGAGATAGCTGCACCAGCAATTCTGCCACACAAGGCAAGCTGCAAAGTGATAAGTTGTGTGTGTGTGTGTGTGTGTGTGTGTGTGTGTGTGTGTTTCCACGGATTCAGGAGTCGGCTGAATCCAGTCTTAGGAGTGGGCTAGTCACAAGAGGTCACTTCCAGGATCTAAGGCTGGGAAGGACATAAGGGAAGCCAGGAGGGGCCAGATCATAGTCTGACACCGGAGCAAAGGCAGTAGTGATTTTAACTACATGCAACACAACTATACTACTTTATCAGGCTTCACTTGGAGATATGAACCTAGTACTGCAGAGACTTGATGTCCAGGGGAGAAACAGGGTGTGGTGAAGTGTGTGCGGGGAAGAAGAGGGAGGACTCTGGGGAGGTTCATTGTGAGAGAGTACTGGGAAGAGAGGGGGACTGATATTAGGATGTAAAGTGAATAGATAAATAAAGTAATTAAAAATATCAAAATATCCTCTAAATTATTGATAAGTGAAAAATTAAGGTTGAAAATGTCTTGACTATAAATGAATGAAGAAAGTTGTTTGGTTGTAAAAGTGCACATAGAACTAAAGTTTAATATGAAGGAGAAGCAGAAACCAAGAAGCTGTGGATGCAGACACCCAATGCAGCAATGATGAAGGTTTGGGAAGAAGGGCATCTTTGTGAAAAAAAAAAAAAAAAACAGAGATCCCATTGTCCATATTTTCATGTGCATCAACAAGTTAGAGTCTGCAACTCTCTTAAGTCTTCATTTTCTTTCATGCCAATTGACGTTTATTCATTTCAACACGGATTTAAGTTTTAGAAAATGACTAGGTGCCTATGGTTCTAAGTCAGCTGGTAGAGTTATTTTCTAGCAAGCAAGAGTCATTGGGTGGGTGAGAAGTGCCATGATTCCTAGCACCACATACAATAAGGTGCTAATGCATGCCTATGATCACAGAACTTCACATGTGAAGTTGAGAGTATCATATGTTCCAGGTCATCCTCAACTACATAGAAAGAATGAGGCCAAGCCTGAGATACATGACATTATCCCCACAATAAAAATATCCCATGATTATTTATGATATCATTAGCAATATTATAAAAGTAGAATTAAACCTGTTGCTTAGTGATAAAAGCCTTCTGTAGTATCTGTGATCAACAAGACTGCTGAAGAGACAGCATGGTGATGCTCAGTTCTGTAAAGAATTTTTAAAAATATAAAATAAAAGGGAATGTCTCTGTGCATAAAGCTGAATTTCTATTGTTTCTTGGTCCTTGAACAATTATTGTAATAAATTTACTTAATAAAATATGTAATATAAGTGAAATAAAACAGCCACAGCACATGTTAAATGGGTTTCATTAAGAAACACTAAGGCTGCCCTAGGAGATGTTGCAAGCAAGCTTCTCACTCTCTGGCTGTTAATGTAACCTAAAATTTCATTAGTGTAACAGAATGTTGTCACCACTTTATAACCATAATGAATTTAGCAAAATTATTCATAGTCATGACTGTAATTAACACTACTATTTATGTAGAGCCTAATCTATCACAAATATCTTATGATAGAATTCCTTTGATTTTATCATCAAATTCATTAGGGCATGCCAAAAAAACATGTCTGTGTGTGTGTGTGTGTGTGTGTGTGTGCGCGCGCGCGCATGTATGTGTGTGTGTAGTATGGATTTACAATACAAATACATAGTTTTGAAAGTAAATAGCAATGCTTAGATTGCAGATGACAGCGGAGGCTGTAGCTGGTTCAGTTCTTGCTAGGTACTCAGAAAAGCCTGAACTCTAGACTGAAATCACACGCTAAAGAGCAGGATGTGGAAAAAAGCTGCATGTGACAGAACACACTTGTGATTGCATGCACCAGTGCTCACTACACTCTTATAGACAAAGGCCACATATACTGACTAAAAATCCACATTATACCTCCATACACAACCACTGTGGAAACATCTGAAAGCGAGACACTTTGTGGTCAAGATGAGGAACTTAAGGTTGTATTTGCAAAGGTTTCCTTCAGGACACTTTAGCCACAATTCATCTGCCTTCACCTTGGCCAGTGTTGTACACTCTTTTCAAACCCTTTCACCTTCCCACTGCCAGTAGGCCCCCATCAGATTAGTTATCATTACTCCTTGATTTTAATATATTCATTACTTGGGACTGGTCCCAATATTAGTGTGAGACTTCAACACCCCGCTCTCACTGATGAATTAGTCATTGAAGAGAAACTAAACAGAGTCACAGTGAAACTAACAGAAGCTATGAATCAAATGAATTTAACAGATATCTACAGAACATTGCATCCTAAAGCAAAAGAATATTCTTTCTTCTCAGTACCTCATCGTACCTTCTCAAAAGCTAACTATATTATCAGACAAAAAAGAAGCCTTAACAAATACAGGAAGATTGAAATAATCACATACATTCTATCAGATCACCATAGACTGAGGCTGGTCATCAGTAACAACAGAAACAACAGCCAACATATTCATGGAAACTGACCAATTCTCTACTGAATGATAACTTTGTCATGGAAGACATACAGAAAATTAAGACTTTCTCTAATTTTATGAAAATGAACACACAGAATACCAAAACGTATAAGACACAATGAAAGCAGTGCTAACAAAAAAATTAGCACTAAATGACTTCATAACAAAATTGGAAAGACCATACACTAGCAACTTAATAGCACATCTGAAAGCTCTAGAACAGAAAGAAACAAACACACCCAAGAGGAGTAAACTACAGAAAAAATAAAATTCAGGGCTAAAATCAACTAATTAGAAACAAAGAGAAAGATACAAAGAATCAACAAAACTAAGAGGAATTCTTTGAGAAAATCAACAAAGTAGATAAACCCTTAGCTAAACTAATTAAAGGGGACAGAGACAGTTTGTTCAATTAACGAAATCAGAAATGAAAAGTGAAACAAAACAAAAGAAATGGAGGAAATTCAAGAAATCATCAGATCCTACTACAAAATCCTATACTCAACAAAACTGGAAAATCTAGATGAAATGGACAATTTTCTAGACAGATATCATGTACCAAAGTTAAATCAGGATCAGGTAAACATTCTAAATATTTCCACAATCCCTAAATTAAAAGCAATCATTAAAAGTCACCCCCACAAAAAAAGCTCAGGCCAAGATGGTTTTAGTGCAGAATTCTACCAGTCCTTCAAAGAAGATCTAATACCAATATACCTCAACCTGTCCCACAAAATAGAAACTGAAGAAACACTGCCCAATTCATTCTATTAAGCCACATTTACTATGATACCTAAACCACACAAAGATTCAAAAAAGAAAGAGAACTTCAGACCAGTTTCACTTATGAATAACAATGTGAAATTACAAAATAAAATACTGCAAACCAAATCCAAGAACACATCCAAAAGATCATTCACCACTATCAAGTTGGCTTCATTTCAAGAATGCAGGAATAGTTTAATATACAGAAATCCATCAATGTAATCTACCATATAAACAAACTCAACGGGGAAAAAAATCACATAAACAGTTCATCAAATACTAAAAAAGTGTTTGACAAAATACAACATCTCTTCAAGTTAAAAGTCTTAGAGAGATAAGGAATTCAAGGTACATACCGAAACATAATAAAAGCAATATATAGCAAAACTCAGCCAAAATCAAATTAAATGGAGAGATAATAGAAACAAACCCCCTAAAATCATGGACAAGACAAGGTTGCTCACTCTCTCCAAATCTAGCCAACACAGTAGGGAAGTTCTAGTTAGAGCAATTAGACAACAAAAGGAGGTCAAAGAGTTACAAAATTGAAAGGAAGAAGTCATAGTATCACAATTTGTGGAAGATATGACAATATAAATAAGTGAACCCAAAAATTATATGAGAGCACTCATACACATCAAAGACAACTTCAGCTAAGTGGAATTAAGTCAAACAAGCCTTCCTTTACACAAAAGATAAATGGGCTGAGAATGAAATTATCGAAATAACACCCTTCACAATAGCCATAAATAATATAAAATATCTTGTTGTAACTCTAATCAAGCAAATGAAAAATCTGTATGACAAGAACTTCAATCCCAAAGGAAAAAAAATGGGGAAGACCTCAGAAGATGGAAAGATCTCCTATGCTCTTGAATCAATAAGATTAACACAGTTAAAGTGGTGATTTTCTCAAAAGCAATCTCCAGATTCAGTGCAATCCCCATCAAAATTCCAACTTAATTCTTCACAGCAATAATTAGAGCAATTCCCAACTTCATATGGAATAACAAATACACAGGACAGTGAAAACAATTTTCAACTATAAAAGAACTTCTTGGGTAATCACTATCCTTCACCTCAAGCTGTACTACAGAGCAATAGTGACAAATACTGTGTGGTATTGGTACAGAGACATACAGGTCAATCAATGGAATACAACTAAAGACCCAAAAATTAACCTCCATACTTATGGTCACTTGATATTTAACAAAGAAGCCAAAAACATACAGCAGAAAAAGAATGCAAATTGAACCATTTTTATCTCCTTATACAAAACTGAAGTCCAAGTGGATCAAGGACTGCCACATAAAGCCAGATAAGCTGAATCTAATAGAAGAGAATGTAGGAAAGAGCCTTGAATACATTATTAGCACAGGGGAAATTTTCTTATACAGAATACCCATGGCTCAGGCTCTATGATCAACAATTGAAAAACGGGACCTAATGAAATGAAAATCTGTAAGGCAAAGGACACTATCAATAGGACTAAATTGCAACCAATAGATTGAGAAAAGATCCTGACCAACCCATATCTGATAGAAGACTAATATCCAAAATAGAGAAAGAACTCAAGAAAACCAAATAATGCAATTTTAAAAATGTGGTACATAGTTTAAAAAGAAATATAATTCTCAACTGACAAACCTTGCATGGACAAGAAGCACCTAAAGAAATGTCCAACATCCTTAGTCACCAGGGAAATGCAAAACAAAATGACACTGAGATTCCACCTTACCCCAATCAGAATGGCTAAGATCAAAAACTCAGGCTCCAGAAGATGCTGGTGAGGATGTGGAGAAAGAGGAACATTTTTTCATTGCTGGTGAGATTGCAAGCTGGTAAAACCGCTTTGGAAATCAATCTAGTGGTTCATCAGAAAATGGAAAATACTTGTACTTGAAGATTTAGCTATCCCACTCCTAAGAATATTCCCAAAAGATGCTCTACCATATTACAAGGACATGTACTCCACTAAGTTCATAGAAAGCTTATTTAGAATCGTCAGAAACTGGAAACAACCCTAAAGTCCCTCAACTGAAAAATGGATACAGAAAGTGTACATTTACAGAATGGAATACTACTCAGCTATCAAAATCAAGGACTGCAGGGATTTTGCAGGCAAATGAATGGTACTAGAAAATATCATCCTGAGTGAGGTAACCCAGACGCCAAAGGACATATATGTTATGTACTCATTGTTAAGTGGATATTAGCTAAAAAGCTCAGAATACACATGATACAACATGACCCTACAACATAGGGTCATCCTAGGAAGACCCTATGAAGCTGAACAAAAGGGAGACCAAATTTTGAATGCTTCAATTCCACATAGAAGGGGCGAACAAAAATAATTATGAGAGGCAGAATGAGGGTGGGACCTGGGTAGGAGAGGGGAGGAAGAAGGAATAAAGAGAGACAGGATGATGTATGGGGAGAGACAGAGGAGAAGCCCGTAGGGCCAGGAGAATGAATAGAAATATCAGCGGTGGGAAGTGGAGAACAGGGATCCACTAGAACGAAGACACCAGGGATGTGAAGTCTCCCAGGACACATTGACATTAGCCAAAATCCCCAACAGCGGCGAGACAGTACCTGAAAATACCACCTCCTATAGATACGAATGGCATCCAGCTAAGGGATGGGGCCATATACCCATCTCACAAATTTTAACCCAGAATTGATCCTGTGGAAAGAAAATGCAGGGACAAAAAAAAAAAAAAGCAGAGACTGAAGGAAAGGCCAACCAGAGACTGCACCACCTTGGGATCCATCCTATCCACAGACACCAAACCCTGCCATTATTGCTAATGCCAAGATGTGCTTGCAGAGAAGAGCCTTGTATGGCTGTCTTCTGAGAGGCTCTGCCAGCACCTGACTAAGACAGACGCAGATACTCACAGCCAACCATTGGACTGAGGTCCGGGACCCCTATGGAAGAGTTAGGGGAAAGACTGAAAGAGCTAGAGAGGATTTCAACCCCATTGGAAGAACAACAGTATCATTTAGCCCGGACCACTCAGAGCTCTCATGGACTAAGCCAGCCGCCAACGTTCATCTATGGGCTAGTCTGTGGCTCCCACTACACATGTAGCAGAGAGCTAACTTATTGGTGGGCGGGGATGTGCTTGGTTCTGTGGAAGCTTGATGCCACAAGGAAGGGTGATGCCAGAGGTGTGAGGTGGGAGTGAGTGGGTGGCCGGGTGGAAGCACCCTCTTAGAGGCAAAGGGGTGCAGGGAAGGGGTTTCCTGGAGGAGGGACCCAGCAAGCAGTCATTTGAAAGGAAAATAAATAAAATCATTAATAAGAAAATACTTTCTATTGTGCTTTTAATAAATGATATTTCTATGCTTTTAATAAATGATATGATACCATTTTATTTCAACTCAACTTCATTCTTGAAATGTATCTACATTAGAAAATGTAGCTTCATTTTCACTTTTTAAAGTTTTTGTTTTTTATTTAAATTATGTGTATTGACATATCATTGCAGTTCTTTCAGAGGTCAGAAGAGGGTGTCACAGCCTGGAACTGGAGTTACACACACGCTGGTGTGAGCACTCTGAGGGCAGTACTGGGTACCAAAGTCAGGCACACTGTAGGAACACTACATTCTCTTCACCATTAAGCTTTTTCTCTGGCTCCAATTTTGTTGTACCCTAGTTAACTTGTTACCGTGATCAGGAGTTACATATTTTTCTCACTGATGCAACTGAATTCTTAGTTTCAATTCTATTAATACTAAGTGATAATGCTCTGATTTATATCCTTTTGCTTAAAGCTGAGTCTGTTGCCGGGTGATGATAGACCACACCCTTAATCCCAGCAGATTAGGTGAATCTCTGTGAGTTCAAGGACATCCTTGTCTGCAGAGATTTTTCCAAGATAGCTAGACCTCCACAAAATAATCCTGTCTCAAAAAAAAACAAAAACAAAAACAAAAACAATAATAAAAAAAAAAAACACCACCACCAACAAAAACGAGTTTGTTGAATATCAGAAAAACATCTGCAGTTGCATGTCTTCTGAACTCCTCCTCCACTTTGACTGTGTTCTTGCTTCACATCAAAAACTGACCCACGGCATCCAGATGTCATGTATGAAAAAGGGGTGTGTGCATTCATACATGGAAGGATTTGAAACTGCATTGTGTATCTTTGTATTACTAAGTGATTTAAGGAATGGATTGCTTGGAGCATCAAGTACTACCTATTTGACCTCTGTGTCTACAATTATTGCCTGAGGTATAGTGATATTTATATCCTACATCAACTTGTAGATATAAAACAACAAAGGAATTATGTTTTCCCCTGATATGTTACAACTGAAAAGACAATTTTATCCATTTGGAAAACACTGAAAGCTCTCTGTTGCTGTTATGGGTGTGTATAATATTTCCTCCAAAGCTCTTACCCTGAGCTTATGAGACTGAGTACCAATAGTGCTCCCTGAGGGTAGAGTTGAATTTAGGAGTTTCATTCTGTTTCCAGGAATGTTGCAATTGTAAAGAGTGGGGAGAGATAATAAAACATTGATGGAACTAGCCTGATTTGAAGATTCCTGGAAATGATCAGAGAATTTGCATCCTACTTCCCTTCATTCTGCTCATGTTTTTGGAAGAATGAAACACAGTCTTTATTAACCAAGCAAAACATTTCCCTCATCATGTGGTCTGTGGGTTGTGGATATTGATGACAAATGACATCAAATTCAAACGTCATTCAATTGGACAAGAAGTCTCTTGTGGTCTTATTTTGGCATCTGTTTATTTTCCTCATCATTAGATGTGAGATAAAATGTGCCTTGAAATAGTTGAAAACACAGGTTTCCATCAATTTCAAATGAATCTAGACTATAAACCCTGTCTGGGTGCTGTACAGACTCAAACCCATGACTGTAGTTGAGACAGGGTTAGTTACAGTAGTGATTGTCTAGTTCAATGTTCTTTTGGTGTATGCATGCATACATCAATTTAGGGGGTGGCCAGAAGTCAACTTTGGTTAACTTCCTCAATCACTTGTAATCTTATTTGAAACAGGGTCTTTTACTTCTCTTGAACCTTAGTGAGTTTGTTAAGTTGGTAAGCCAATGAGTTCCAGGAATTCCCTTGTCTCTGCCTTCCCAGCACTGGTAACACAGATACACAGGGCTGTGCCTGGCTTCTAAATAGTTCTAAGAACCAAACCTGGGTTCCCATGCTTACATACCAAGTACATTATCGAAGAAACTCTCTGCCCAACCTGCACTAACATTCTCTAACATATATAAGTCTTTGTATATTGTTATCTCTGTGAAGAAAGACAGTTAACATTTGTGTTTCTGAGACATTTACATGGATATAGAGATTAAGCTACTTGCCTAAAACCAGGGCAAACTGGACCCCCCAAAAATCTGTTCTGATTTCTGATAGAATGGTGCGGTGCATCATACAGAGCCCACTGTGAAACAGACACAGTGGTTCCCTATAAGCAAAGCTGTAGCCTGAGAGGTCTGGGTATGGAGCTGGTGATAGAGAAAGAGGAAACACAAATAAAACTTAACTGGTAAAATGAAAGAAATAGACACAGAAGAGCACTTGCTCCTTCAGAGGACCCAAGTTCAGTTCCTAGCACCCACGAGACACTGAATCAACATATATCCAGCACAAAGAAATTTAATGACTTCTGAATGCAACTTCACTGTTATGTACATGGACACACACATGAAAATAGTTAAAAAATAAAAAAGAATAGGAAGATAAGAATCAACTAGAGAAAACATTTGAGATGAAACTAAGTGTTCAGAGAGAGCTGTACATACACATATGGATGTAGATACTTGTGTATGGGTATGTATGTGTCTGAGTTTGCCAGATGACAACTCTAAATCCCCTTTTAAATTTTTGGTCAAAACCTTAGTTTAAGAGTCATTTTCTTTCCACTGAACCTGAAGCTCATTGGTTTGACCAGGCTAGTGAGCCAATATTTCTAGATTGGCCCGTCTATTTCTATCCCAGCAGTAGAGTTCCTGGCACTTGCTACCACATCAGGATTTTCATGAATGCTGGGAATCTGAGCATATATCCTCATGACAAATGCATTTATTTGTGTCCCAGAGCTGTTTTAAAGCAGGTTACTACAGGCCTCTTCAGTATCATTACAGAGAAACAACTGCAGCTTCTATTAATGTGGTATATGGACATACAGTTTCCACAGTAAAGACACAAAGGTATATGCAAAACCAAAAGAATAAAAAATGTTGGTGTTTCTGGCATGTAAATGTGTGTGTGCGCGTGCGCATGCATGTGCATAACTGCATGTGTGTGCATTCACTCACTCACCTGTATTGCTGCTCTTTTTTCTTTTATTCAATGCTAGGCATAATCCCAGGCTCTTGTGAAGTGTAGATAAGCGCTATTCCTCTGACCTCTGTCCCGAAAACCTTTCTCTATTCCCATTACTAGGGTGATTCTGCTTCAAAAAAATTACACCTATACAAGATGCAATTATCATTTTCTGCTTTGTTTTCATGGAATATTAAAAGAAAAATGGATTCAAGTCAACAAACCTTTTTAAGTAGTAAATGAACAGGCAGAAACCATGCTACACACTGAGCAGACAAACTGAATGGAGATTAAATTAGCATTGGAGACTTTTACAGTATAGTTGTGGCACAGGTAGGTCAACAAAATGTATTAAATTATGAAAAGTTTTAAGAAAAATTTGCAGAAGGTATGGCAGGGATAGGGGGGGTGTCTATATCCCTTGCTTAAATCTGTCATTGTGTGTAACTAGTCTGAGTATGTCCTGGCAGAACATAATATCTGAACTGAGTTTAGAATATAAATAATAGCTTCAAACAATGAATAGCCATGGGATTTCAAGGCAAAATAAAGTAATCATAGCAGCCTTGTGAAATTGAAATTTTACTTCTGTGGCAGCCATTTTGAATCTTAGCAGATTTGCTCATTCTTTCAACAAGTTTGCATTGAGTGGCTGCTAAGATTTGAATGTCACCCTAAGTTTTAGGGATGCAGAGACAGCAGCACATCCCCATGATATAAAAAATCGAGTATGGGATAAAGCTAACTACAAGGGTCTCTTTTGAAAATCAGGACATGCTTTGAAGTAGAAATAATAATGTAAACTTTTTGAGGAAAGAAGTGTTGAGACTATGGAGGGGAATATTTTTTAGTAATTAAAGTACTGACCCTAGCCATAGAGCATATCTGTAAAAGATGATGTAGAAGATAGTGTGCCTCTGGCTACACAAAAAAAAACAACCAAAAGCTCAATTGTGGCTGAACAATGAGGAAAGTGAAAAGAAATAGATTCAAGGAGTACAATCAACCTGATAACATTGTACATTCTATGCCCAGTTTTGTTGCCATAGGACTGCAGCATTTAGTGGAGAGTTGGTGAGCCTTAAGGGAGCAGGGAGTTGGGTTGAATCTTGTGAAAAGTTCAGAAACAGAGAACTCACTCTGAACCACACAGACCCCATAGAATGCGTTATGCTTAGAAATATCATGTCAGTGCTGGAACATCCTATTGGGTAAAGATTGGGCTTTAATACCCAAGTATTCATTTTGGTTCAAAGTGAGTGTGAACACCCACCATAAAAAAAATAATAATAATAATCCATGTTAAGTAACCATGAGCATGGTTGTTGTAGATTCCTCAGGTCATATGGTATGGTGGAAAGTGAAAACAAGATAACCCTTGAAGGCTTGTGAGCCAGCTAGCCTTGAATACACAGTGGTAGTACCAAAAGAGCCTGCCTAAGACAAGGTAAGGGGTGAGGTCCTACACATGACCCTGCCCTCTGACCTCCACGTGTGTCTCAACACACAAGTGCTTGTACTCACACATAAACATATATATATTTCACACACTCATTTCATATAAATTCATTAGACAAGATGTGAAACAAAAACATCTAAAACCATGTGTATGCACCAGCTACAAACTTGTATATATGAATATATGTATGCATATATATATATATGTGTGTGTGTGTGTGTGTGTGTGTGTGTGTATTTTTCTATGTGTATATTGTAAAATATCTATCAGTAATTTAGTAAATACATAATTTATTTACATGGGTATATACAGGTATGTTTGACACACATTTAGATACACATGGGAAATGCATGAGTGGAAATGTGTACATATGTACATTATCTATACACAAAGTAGAAACACTAAAAAGTGGTTTGAGAATAGAGTTATTGCTTCTCTAAATCCCTGAGAACACTTTGCTCTCTGGGCTTACCTAACAACTGTGGACTTGCTTCACAAACTTTGTAACAAGATGCTTTTACTACATGGCTATAGCTCACTGAATATTTAGCTGGAAGTCTCCTGGCTTGTGCTGGCCTGACTATGGATCCAGGTGTCATTGCCTAGGACTTGAGAAAGTAATCAATATGAGGTTTTAATTAACAAACCAAGAAAATGTCCAGAATACCTGACCAAGAAGAGTATGAAAATGATTATATTAGGAAAACTGTTGTTTAAATGTCTTATTTCTATATTTTCAAGGTATCTGGAGTTACAGATAATTGCATTTTCAGTTGTGTGGCATTCTCAGGAGTTCCAGTGATCCCAGGAGGCAAAAGAAATTATGACCTGACAGTGGGGCAACACACATCAGTGATAAACTGAGTGTAGGATAGATGAGACCTGTGTCTGAAATGAAATGGTCTTTAGCACTACCACAAGAATTTGAGGCATTTCTTAGATTGTCCGAAGGAAGTAGACATACGTTTTACAGAGTAAATAGTCACCTACCAAAAATGATTGACCCAAGAACATGATCTCAATAATACCATTCAAGAATATCATTTAAGAATAAGGAGAAGTATCAGCCAGTAAAGTACTGGTCTTGTGAACCTGAGTTTCTTAGTTTGGATCTGGAGCATATATTTCAAATATGGGTGTAAGGCAGACATCTGTAAACCCAGTTCTAAGAAGGCGTAGGGAGCAGAGTTCCTGAAACTCCTCACCGAACAGACCAGTTGGTTTTGTCAGCTTCATGTTCAACTAAAGATACTGCTTCAAAACTCCATGTATCAACGAATTAAGGAAGACAGAGATCATCAACCTCTGGCCTCATCTACAAGTACACAAATGGGCACCTGCATTTGCGCTCATGCATGCGCATGTGTGCATACACACACACACACACACACACACACACACACTCACACTCAAATACACACACACCATGAACAATTTTTAGGTGTATATGATAAAAAGGGCAAGTATGATAACTCAGTGGGTAAAGGCGTTTGCTGCCAAACCAGACTATCTGAGTTTGGTTCCCAGAACCCACATGGTGGATGGAGAAAACCTACCCCTTCAGGTTTTCATTTAACTTCTATATGTATATCTTGGCAAACAGCACCATCCCAATACAAATAAACATTTAAAGTATTTTTTAAATTCCATGGGAATGAATAGTCCAGTCATTTGGAGTCATTCTGATTAAATAGGTTTATGCTAGTTTCCATACTTAATTCCTTATAGAATGTGTGACTCAGAAATTTGGTATGTTAACAGATTATGCAAAAAGAATGTAAGGAACGGTATTCCCTTTCTTATGACCACAACTGTCTTTGCCATATTCATTAGCATGTCCAAAACTTAATATCTGGTGCATAGTTTTACACACACTGTATTAGACATTTTCTGAAACAGAGGGATGACTTTTACACTCATAATGCTCTGCCAGCTTGAGCATTCTCTCAGCAATAACTCCCTCCTGGCCCAGTCCTCAGTTGCCTCTGTCCTTGGTGGTTATCACATGGTATTTGTCCCCTATAAGCTAGGGTCTCCATTGCAACTGGGGCTGCATGGTCACAAATGACCCATTCTGGCCTCTCTTCAAAAACTTCCATCCTGTCACACAGTGCTAATACCTCAGCTACTCTACATGATGCCTCATTGTAACTCTTACATATTATCAAGTTTAGCTGCCAACATATCATATAGTCTTGGCTACCCCAGGATCACAGCATCTGTGTGTTGAAATTGAGGAAATACTTCCCAAAAATGTTTCCTCTGTGATGCTGGTCTCTTCTTAATTACAACTGATTTTCCAGACCAAACTAAAAGGCATCATTTTTTTTTCTAATAAAGTAAAGATATTATCTCAGTGCAATTATATTATTCTTAATAATTGGTGATTCCTTAATCCTGCTGACCAGAACCATGGTTCATTAATGGAAAGGAGCACTTAAACATCCCTCATACCACCTTTGCTTTCCTCTGAAATGTCATAAGCCAAGTCTTCATCATCTTCACAGCTCTCAGCATTATTTTCCAAGGTCATACAAGGGCATCCTATTAAGCTGTGAGTGCTCAATGGCTTCTCGAGCCCAAAGTTCTTCCACAGTCCTCTCAAAATTAATGTGTTCGGGCCTATCACAACAAAAACTCAGGAACCTAGTGTTGATTTCTGTACATATTTGGTTTTCACTACACTGATAAAACATCATCATCAAAAGCAACTTAGGAAGGAAAAAAATTATTTGACTTATAGGTTACAGATTATAGGATCAGATCAATGAAAACAAGACAAGAAATTGGAGGTAGGAGCTATATTAGAGATAATGGAGAAATCCTGCTTACTAGTTTGCTTGCTCTGGTCTTTTCAGTTTTCTTTCTTCTATACTCTAAGACTACTTACATTGAGTCAATAATGGCACAGTGGGTTGTGCCATTTCACATTGGCCACTGATTTTGAAAATTACCAATAAGTTTGACTACATACCAATCTGATGAGGGCATTTTTTCCATTGAGATTCACTCTTCCCAGGTGAATTTAAGTTGTATCAAGTCAACAAAAATAACCAACACAGAATGAAAGAAAAAATCAACCAACCATGCAATGGTTTTAGACTACCTACTCTTTGGAAAATAACTATATTCTTTGTGGTTCACTGTTCATACACACAAAATGTGTATGAGTCTGAAAATATGACAGTTATTTAAAGTCATACAAAAATTCTCTGTAAAGGTTACATTTGTGAACAATTATGAGAGCATATTACATAATGTTGGTTTACAACTCCACATTTCATTTTTTATAGTAGTCTGAATATAAGTGAATAAAAATAATTAAGATCTATGTGAAATATATATATAATCTCACATGGCATACATATATATGAAATGTGAGATCAATAAAGTCAAGTTGTGACATTTGCCTGGAAGTAAATAAACATTTTGGAAGCAGTTGAAGTTCAATTGATACCTTAATTAGAGTTTCTATTGCTATGATTAAACACCATGACCAAGAGCAACTTGAGGAGGAAAGAGTATATTTTATCTCTTATCAATCAGGGAAGTTGGGGTAACTCAATCAGAGCAGGAAATTAGACAGCAGAAACTGAAGCAGAGATTATGGAGGAACACTATTTATTGGCTTGTTTCTTATGGTCTTCTCATCCTGTGTTCTTATAAACTCAGGACCATCAGCCCAAAGTGTCACTACCTAGAGTAAACTAGGCCCTCCTACATGGATCATTAATAAAGAAAATGATTGACAGATTTGCCAATAGGCCAGTCCTAGAGAGTATTATTTTTTTCTCAATTGAGGGACTCTATTGCAAAATGACTCTGGATTGTGACAAGTTGACATAAAAGTAACCAGGATTGATAATATTAATTTAAAATGTGGTAGTAAAACATAATGGAATTACATGATACCCACACAATAAGAAAAAATATATATTAACTCAGTATATGTAAAATGAAGAAAGAAATCCAGTATCCAAGATATGATTCAGTGGGAAAATAGCCTTTATTCATTCTATGGAACTGGGTTCAATACATAGGAAACACATAAAGATGGGAGAAGAGAAGAAACTGGAAAAATCATGCCTTCTGACTTCTACACACTTTCAGTGGCTTTCAAATGATTTCACACACATCTTACATTATATACACACACAAACACACACACACACACACACACACATATTCACATACACATACAAAACTGTAAATTCATAAACAGTCCATAACAATTGAAAACATTCTTGAATGAAACATCAGTTACAAAATAAAGGTGAGAATGCTGGCAGCATTGAAAGAACAAATAGTTCTACAGTAAAAGAATGCAGCATCAATACACTACTTCCAACATCCAGAACACCAAGACAGATCACCAATAAAGATACACAGCAAGAGTTAAACAGCAAGGGAAATAAATGAATCTAATAGAAGTGAACAAAATTCAAGACTATCTCCTGGCCAAAATTTGTTAAACAAAATAGGAAAGCCTAGAAATAAATCAAAAACAGAAAATAAAACTGTTTTGACAAAATGTGGAGAGGTTGGAAGTCTTTGAGTCTTAGTAGAAATGTAAAACAGTATGCTTTCAATGGTGAGTTGAATAGATTCTTGTGTTTCATGGAATCGTATGTAGAACTACATAAATTCCAGTAATTCTGTGTGTACATGCCTCGAGTTATATTTTCATTTGTATTTATTACTGTAATATTTTCAAGAACAAGATAATGGAAGCAAGTCTATTTCAATCAAGAAATGGACAAAAAACAAGATTCAGGCAACATGAACACAAAACATAGTACTTGATCCTTTCTTGAAATTCCCTTTCTTCAATCCCAACCATAGGTATCATCACAATTCTGCTATATAATTCAACATTGAAGAGTGTGAAGGAAACTCTGTTAAAACTAGGTTCTACTACAGAAAGATTCCCTTTATGTGAGATATAGGAAGAGAGGCAATGAACATTGTAACATGGCTCACTGGGTAATAATGATCATGCTTAACCTGGAAGAATTGAGTTTGACACGGGTGCCCTCATGACAAAATGGGAGACTAACCTAGTGATGATGATATATACAGAAAATGGTGAGAAACTTGAAGCAATCTCACTAAAATCAGGGACAAGACAAGGCTGACCACTCTCTCCTTGCCTATTCAATAAAATACTTGAAGTCCTAGCCAAAGCATTTAGACAACAAAAGGAATTTAAAGGATAGAAATTGGAAAGGAATAAATCAAAATATCACTATTTGCAGATGATATGATTGTATACATAAGTGACCCCAAAAAATCCACCAGAGAACTCCTAATCCTGAAAAACAACTTTGGCAAAGTTACACAGTATAAAATTAACTCAAATAAATCAGTAAGCCCCCTTTACTCAAAGGATATTCAAGCTAAGCAGGAAATTAGAGAAAAGACACCCTTCACAATATTCACAAATAATATAAAATACCTTGGTGTGACACTAACCAAGAAAGTGAAAAATCTGTATGACAAGAACTTCAAATCCCTGAAGAAAGAAATCTAAGAAGATCTCAGAAGTTGGAAAAATCTCCTATACTCATGGATTGGCAGAATTAATATAGAAAAAAATGGCTATCTTGCTGAAAGCAATCTACAGCTTCAGTGCAATCTCCATCAAAATTCTAACTCAGTTCTTCATAGAATTAGAGAGAGCAATTCTCAAATTCATTTGGAATAACAAAAACAAAAAACAAAAAACAAAAAACAAAACAAAATAAAACTCAGGATAGCAAAAACTTTTCTCAACAATAAAAGAACTTATGGGGGAATCACCATCCTTGACCTCAAGCTGTATTACAGAGCAATAGTGATAAAAAAAAAAAAAGAAAAAACCTGCATGGTATTGGTACAGTGACAGGAAGGTAGATGAGTGGAATTGAATTGAAGATCCAGAACTGAAGCCATGCACCTGTGGTCACTTGATCTTTGTCAAAGGGGCTAAAATCATCCAGTGGAAAAAGACAGCATTTTCAACAAATAGTGTTGGTTCAACTGGTGGTCAACATGTAGAAAATGCAAATTGATCCATTCCTATCTCTGTACAAATCTCAAGTTCAAGTGGATCAAGGACCTCCATATAAAACCAAATACACTTAAATATAATAGAAGAGAAAGTGGGGAAAGGGGAAATTTTTCAGAACAGAACACCAACGGCTTATGCTATAAGATCAAGAATTGACAAACGACACCTCATAAAATTGCAAAGCTTCTATAAGGCAAAGGACACTGTCAATAGGACAAAATAGCAACCAACAGATTGGGGAAAGATCTTTACCAATCCTATGTCTGATAGAGGGCTAATATCCAATATACAAAGAACTCAAGAAGTTAGACTCCAGAGAACCAAATAACCCTATTTAAAAATGGGCTACAGAGCTAAATAAAGAATTCTCAACTGAGGAATGTTGAATGGCTGAGTAGCAACTAAAGAATTGTTCGACATCCTTACATATCAGAGAAATGCAAGTCAATCCAACCATGAGATTCCACCTCACACCATTCAGAATGGCTAAGATCAAAAACTCAAGTGAGAACAGATGCTGTTGAGGATATGGAGAAAGAGGAACACTCCTCCATTGCTGGTGAGAATACAAAGTGGGACAATCACTCAGAAAATCAATTAGGCAGTTCCTCAGAAAATTAGATATAGTATTACCTGAGGACCCAGCAATACTACTCCTGGTCATATACCCAAAAGATGCTCCAACATATAACAAGGACACATACTCCACTATGTTTCTAGAAGCCTGATTTATAATAGCCACAAGCTGGAAAGAACCCAGATGTCCTTCAACAGAGGAATGGATACAGAAAATGTGGTACATTTACACAGTGGAGTAACATGGAAAACAATGACTTCATGAAATTCTTAGGCAAATGGATGGAACTTGAAAATATCATCTTGAGTGAGGTAACCTAGTCACAAAAGAACAAACAAGGTGAGCGCTCACTGATAAGTGGATATTAGCCCAAAAGCTCAGAATACCCAAGATACAATTCACAGACCACATGAAGCTCAAGAAGATGTGGATGCTTCAGTCTTTCTTAGAAGGAAGAACAAAATACTCACAGAAGAAAATACGGAGACAAACTGTGAAGCAGATCCTGAAGGAAAGGCCATCTAGAGACTGCCTCACCTGGGAATCCATCCCATAGATAGACACCAAACCCAGACACTATTGCAGATGCCAAGAAGTACTTGCTGATAGGAGCCTGTTATACGTGTCTCCCGAGAGGCTCTGCCAGACCCTGACAAATATTGAGGAGGATGCTCTCAGCCAACCATTGGACTAAGCATGAGGTCCCCAATGGAGGAGGTAGAGAATGATCTGAAGGAGCTGAAGGGGTTTGCAATCCATAGGAAGAACAACAATATCAACAAACCAGACCCTCCAGAGCTCCCAGGGACTAAATCACCAACCAAAGAGTACACGTAGAGGAACCCATGACACCAGCCACATATGTAGCAGAGGATGGCATTGTCTGGTGTCAATAGGAGAAGTCGTTGTTCCCGTGAAGGCTAGATGCCCCAGTGTAGGGTAATGTCTGGTATCAATAGGAGGCGAAGCCCTTGTTCCTATGAAGGCTTGATGACCTGGTGTAGGGTAATGCCAGGGCACTGTGGGTGGGAGTGTTTGAGTGGAAAGAGCATCCTCATAGAAGCAGGGAAAGGGGGCATGGGAAAGGGGTTCCAGAGGGGAAACTTGGAATTTGAAATGTAAATACATAAAATAACCAATAAAAATGATGAAATAAAAAAATTATTTTTTTTTTGTAAAAGTAAATAAAACATGAATTGTTGAAGTATGTTCAAAGAAGAAATGAGGCTTTGGTGTGTGATGGGCTTCATTTTGTGAGGATGGGAATGTCTTTGGAGAACTGGTAATGAAAGTTACACAGCAGTATGGGTACTATGTGCCCAGAACTCACAAATAATAATATCAGAATATCTGTAGTATATTCTTCCCTAAAATACCATCATCAGATTATTGATGCTCTAAGATGGTAGACAGCAAAATTATAAGACATAAGGATACGTATATCACCCAATAATTCTTAAAGTGGACCCAATAGTGTATTTTTAAATTACATGAGTATATATTTTGAAATCACAACAATGAATTTTAAACTGTATAGCATAGATTAAACTGTACAATTTCAGATGGAGCTAAATAGAAATAGAGAGATAGAAAGAAAGCAAGAGGGGGAAACAGAGAGAAACAGAAAGCTATGGAGAAAGACAGAAGCGATAGAGAATGTATTATTTACAGAAGAAAAACTAGCTAATGATAGTCATGTCAAACACATCTAATGAAAAACAGATGACTCTTCTTTGAGTGATTGTCAGTGTGCTTCTAGGTTTCCACATAGGCTGATTTATGCTGCTACCTGAAGACTGTGACATCTCATAGCATCTGCCATAGTACTGAATTATACCTTTTGTTGGGTGGCCAGGCGGCTTGTGTTATACAGAAAAATTCAGTCCCCTCTGCACCATCAGTGCCTGCTAGTCACACCTGATTGCATCCACAAATGACTCATTCTGGTCTTGGTGGCTTACGGTTAAGCTCTAAATCATTGTTCGCAAAATTGTTCTGAAATCTTTTAATATGAGGAAGGTCGAGCTCAACCCTGTTTGATCTGATTCTATTCTAAGACCTCACAGGCATCTCTGAGGGGTTAATCACAGGTAACATAAAGAGAGATTTTACCACTGTTCATGGTTTTAAAGAATCATTGTGTCGGAGCAGTTGAATTAAACTCTCAGGGGCAAAAGTCAACCGTGAACAGAAATGGTCTATTATTCATTCAGTTCTCTCTCACCTTCTAAGTAGAGATTTTCCTCTTAAACTGGCTATTTCTTTGTCTATTAATAAAGGAAATTACAGAACTCCATGTGTATTTGATACTTAACTACAATGCCACTCAGAATGTGCTGATTAGGCTATTGTTGAAAGGTTCTTAGCAACACTGCTTCTTATTTGCTTCACAAAAGTCTGTCAAAACTTTGTTGTATGAAGTGGCTGCCATGAGGTGAGAACAACAGCTTTGAGCCTTCCTTCTATTCACATTCAGTTTGGGGAAACATCTCAACACCTTACCCAGCAGAATTAATATAGAATCCATCATGAATGAGTGCATGTGTGCATATGTGGACAAACCTATAGTGCACATGCTAGTGTGTGTAGGGGGGTTAGGGACCAGTGGCTCTTTTAGGATTCTCTAGACCCTTAGCACTAGTTTGGGACTGTTTTAGCATCCACTGTCATAGATTGAGCAGCCTCCCAGTTCTTAGCCCCTCCAGTGAGAAAGAAGCCACCCATGTCTTATCATGTCAGTCAATGTAAAAAGTCCGTGTGTGTGTGTGTGTGTGTGTGTGTGTGTGTGTGTGTGTGTTATAATCAGTTCAGTTTCCCTGTATAACTGATTAGAACAGCAGCTAAATAAATTTTGTTGTTAAATCCAAAATGTACCACTTATTTAACTACACTTATTTAACTCCGCACACACACACAGGCAAAAAAATATACTGTTTTTCAATTATTCCCTTATTCCCCTGAGATAATATCTCTCATTATATCTAGAACTCTTAAGACAGAAAGCCCAACAGAACTCCCTGACTCTGGCTCCCACAATGTCCGGGTTACAGAAAGATATGCTCATGACCACAACTAGTACTATAATTTGAAAACAGGTTATCATGCTTGACCAGCAAGTACTTTTACACATTCAGAAATTTTCTCAGCTCCAAGAATAACTTCAGATAAACATGGTAGTATTGTGTTAAAAACAGAGTCAAAGATGAGCAAACAATCATTTGTTCTACCAGTCAGTGACTCCCCATTCTCCCAACGAATTCCATGGATGTAAGCTGTGACCCTAGAAAGCAATGCAGGGAATCTTAGGCTTTGTATCTTGATGTCAATCCATGGGGCTGCAAAGATGGCTTAGACTTAAAGAATGCTTACTGATTTCTGATGAGGACCAGAGTTCAGATGCCAGAACCCACAACTGTCTGTAACTCCAGCTGGAAGGGATCTGCTGTCCTATTCTGGCCAGCATGAACATTGATACATGCCCAATCGCATACATTCACATAAACAAAATTGAACATAAATAATAAAGATTGAACATTTCCTGTCAATACATGATTGAAAATCACTGCTAGAATATTCTACACTTCCTGGGTGTCTTCATACATTAAGCTCTACCATGATGGTCTTCAGAGTCCTAGTCTGAAACAATCAACATTTCTGTTGGCTGATGAGAAACCAGTGGTTCAAACAGTGTTGTATGTCACAGCTGACCCTGAATATAAAAATATGTGTTTTTGTTGTTGTTTTGAAGTTTGTTGTTTGTTGTGAAGCAAGTGACCCTGTTTATTCAATGTGTGAAGGTTATGAATTCTGTATTCAGTTTAAAATGTCACTACTTTTTTCTTTAAAATTCTTTCAAACACAAAGATCATTTGAAAAATGAATATTCCATTTCCAAAATGTAGAAAGATTATTCCTGATTCTGGCAACCACACAGTCCAGTCTACGGGAAAATAGGATATCCTTCCAACTTGTACATGGACATACCATTTGATATTCTCCAATAAAAATTTGCTATGAGGAGTCTATGGCATTCTCTAATTTACTATACAAGTTTGATTTCTTCTTGCAATAAATCTTAGCATAGCTTGAAATAGCATATAGACAGTGGAACACTTAACTTACATGATAAACATTTGAAGCCTGTCATAGATTTTACACAGTATATTTTGTGATTTATAATGAAGCAAGTTAACTGTGATCTTAGCATTATGAACACTGTAGGCAAGAAAGAACTGCCAAATTCTGTTTCAGTTTGAATATTTTCTCACTGATATCATGTCTTCAAGTCATCCTTCAAACAACAACAAACACATTCTTTGTGGTGGGAGGGGAGCTGTGTGAGTAAATGCTAGTGTTTGTCGTTTCTCTCTGTCTCTGTCTCTGTCTCTGTCTCTGTCTCTCTGTCTCTCTGTGTGTGAGTTTGTGTGAGTCTTGGTTTATGTGTATGCATGTATATACATATTTATAAATGCATGTAGAAGCCAGACAACATCAAGATTCATTTCTTCTCAGATGCTACCTATCTTGATTTTTGAGTCAGAGTCTTTTAATGGCTTACTATTTCAGCTTAAGGGCTGGTTAGTGAGCCTCAGGAATTTACATGTTTCTATATTCCCAGCACTGAGATTACAAATGTTTCTTGTATATATTGCAACATAGAGAAGAGAATGCATAGCTGTAAATGTGATATCTACATCACCACCATTCCTCCCGAACAAAGCTCAGGGATGATTTTAGATAGATGAGGCTAGGTCAAAGATTTCAAGAGGCAGTGAAGAATTGCAAGGAAACAGTATTCTCTAGACACTGCATAGCAGATGCACATATATATTCACAGCAGTAGAGACAATATGCACAAGACCAATACAAACTCTAGGCAGATAAAATCCCAGCAAGGAGATGGCAGAGAGATACAAAGCTTCACCTCTATCTGAAGAGTTTTGGTAATTGATGGCTTCTGGGAAAGGGACCATCAGTTTTCTATAATTTTGTGACCACTCGTGGGCTTACCCATCTCCAGGGAAAGATACATATCAAGAGTATATTGGTAACATGGACATAATGGTGTAAAAAGTTAAAGATGACGCTACAGTTGTGTGAATTAGAACGGGGGATGGGTATAGGAAAGGAAAGAGTGAGAGTTAAAAATAACAGATGGCTCAGTGGTTAAGAGCACATGTTGCTGTTGCAAACTTGGTTTCTAGCACTCATGCTGAGTAGCTCCAGAACCAGAGGATTTAACATCCACTCCTAGCTTCTGTGGGTGACTGCATTCTTATCCTGTACATGCACAGAACTGGCAGAAAGCAAAATGCATCCTCCTGTACTGACAAAGTTACGTTGCATGTAGCACACATTCAGATAGCAACCCTCCCTGTCATTCCCTTTGTCTATCTATTAGCATCTATTGTATTTGCCTGCAGGACTTAGGAAAAGCCACATTTGCTAGGTTAACACAGTTAGAGTAAATTAGAGTATAGTAAAAAGAGATGAAGAATCTCAACCACAAGGTCAGCTATACGGAGACATTGAAAAAACACCAAGAAGAAAAAAAAAATTATATCAGACAAAGAAATTCCCTTGGGTTTCTAAAGGAAATGAGTCTTGAAAGAGCCTTAGAGAATTCATTGACATTGTTCACCCTATAATTTCTGACACACCTCCCACCTAAGCTAAGGTGATGTGCTGAAAACACAGGATATGAAGAAACCAGGAGTCTCTTTTAGAGCTTCTTATAATTTCATAGTCAGGTTCTCAGAGTTGTGTGGGTATTGTTCATTCAAAGATGATTTGCTGAGGGTCAGAAAGGTCAAGAGACTTGCTTGGGGTCATAATAGCTAATTAGCTCCTTCCTCGATACAGGCTCTTGCCTCTTAATGCCACAGTATGAGGCAGGAGCAGCAGCCTGCAGCAAATGTGAAAGGACTGTGTCATAAAGGCATGTATTTTGGGAACACTTTCTCATCTTAACATCTTTCAAGTGTCCATGCCACCAACTATGCTTGGGAATAGATTCACTTCTCTGTCCTCATGTATTCTCCGAAGGTTAGAAAGCAATTGACCCCTCAAGGCTAACTCACAGGGGACAGAAATGCATCAGTGCCAAGAAGTCAGCTCACCTGTGAGGTTATTCAGCAGAGAACTGAAAGACTAAAATCAAGGTTGGAAGAATTTTTCAAAAACACCCGAAACTCAGCCAACAAGTATTATATCCTGACTTGTTACATTCTTTTGCCATTCTTTTCTTATCATGTGTTAACACAGCAGATGGAGGACCAAGGAAAGTCATTCTTGGTGTTTCTTCACCCACACACAAAGAAGCTGGAAATACAATATTAGTTTTTTAGCTGTGCCTTCATATGCGCTAAAAAAAAAGTGACTGTATAAAAGTGAGTGGTGTATAATTGTCCTTCTGTGAATGTATTTGTGTGTGTGTGTGTGTGTGTGTGTGTGTGTGTGTTTGAGTATGATCAGGTGCACATGTATGAACATGCATGCATATGTGCATGAACATGTGTGGAGGTCAGACATGAACTCAAATACTGTTGCTCAGGAGTTATCACTTACACTTTGGAGACAAGATCTTTCTCTGGGTCCTGGAACTCATCAATTCAGTTTCTCAGGCTTGATAGTAAGCCACAGATTTGTCCCTATTCACTTCCCCAGCATGGGTTAAAAGCTCTCTACATCTGGCATTTTCACATGGGTTCTGGGGGATGGAAACCAGGTCCGGACACTTTTTAGGCTGATTTAGTCACATAGACACAACTCTTGCCTTTATTAAGTAACACGCGTATTGACCTATCATTTGGTATACAACAGTGAATACTCACCAAACCTCCATGTCACTCAACCATTTGAGAAAGATCAAGTTTACTAATCATTCACAAGTAGTGTCTCTTAAGTTTGCTAAGACAAATAAAACAAAGCTTTACCAGGATGTAAAGGCTTATCAGCTTGGTCAATCCTGGGTAGCTTAACTGCCATGGTCCTTTAAGTTTTACTTGACTTGATATTCTCTAACAGGCTACATGCTCTTTGTGGCATTGCTCTGCATTTATTTCACTCAGAGATCTGACCGTATATAACTGTCGTCTTGGGTTCTGATGGCTTGTATACACTTCCAGATACATCAGTGTAAACATTTGCAAACCCGTAAATATAGTTTAATCTTAGCATTAGAAATAGAGGAATATAGAACACAATATTTATCCAGATACCTCTGAACTATGGAAATTTTAACATGAATAAAGTAGCTATATACTTTCTGAGCTTGGAGATTTTTCCATGTGTCTGTGTGCAGGCAAGACAGTCCTAAAAACAAAACAGAGTAGAAACTCAGAAAGTAAAATGGATAGATGTAAATTAGATGGTAAAAGTAGATGGTAGCTGTTATTTGTCTTTAATAATAAAGAAGCTTGGTGTCAATATTATCTAACAATAGAGACAATGTTTACATCACAGAGTTTTTGATGGGCATCAGAAGCTTCTGGAGTTTGGGTAGGTCTGGAACAACAGCCTCAGATAGAAGGTGGCTCATATAAAGGGATGTTATGGACTTTGCAAATAGTCCAGGTAGTAAAGTTTTGCTGTGAAAGCATGATGACTTCATGTTTAACACAAAACCTATCTTAAATGTCAGGTGTGATGTGCAATTATAATCTCATCTCTGAGAAGGTAGGAAGAAGTGGATCAATGGAGCTTATGGGCCAGAGAGCCTACTATACTTCATACGTTCTGGGCCTTCAAAAGGTCTCAATAGCAAAAATAGGATGGATGATACAGAAATTGACTTCTGGATTTCACACAGTTGCACATATGTTGCATGAAATATTAAAAACACCAATCTACTTTTCAGCCCGGGAGACAGTCTGAGAGCACATTTTCCTTTAGCCAAAGCCTGTCCCATCATGGTTGGCTCTGCCACTCCAGAGCTCAACAATCACTCTCTCCACCCTGCAGCTGGCTGGTTCCAAATCTGCCCCATATTCTCAAATCCCTGTGGCTATCTGGGATGCAGTTGTTCTAAACCCACGATCTGTAGTTATCTTTCTCTTGAAGTCAGTTGAGTCACCTCATGAAAGAAAACATCACACAATCTTAGTATAGAATCAACAGATAACACAATCACTGAGTGCAGAACCTAGCATCCCAATTTTATAAACTATGTTATAAATAGATTTTATGTTAGAAATCTTCCGGGGGTGGATCCTGGTTGATCTGCCACTTGAACTAACAGTCTCTGGCTTCCTACATTGTGTCTGCCTAGCTCCTGCAGTCCAAAAGCAAGTTTCTTTCTCCAGATTTCTCTCTTCTTCTCCCCCACCCAGAAGTCCAACTTCTTCGCCCAGTGATTGGTTTCTTGTCATCTTTACTATCCAATCAATTAGGGAAAAATTCCACTACACACATACTTGTATCAACACACACACACACACACACACACACACACACACACACACAGAGACAGACAGACAGAGAGAGAAAGACAGAGACAGAGAGACAGAGATAGAGACAGAGCGATACACACAAACCCCATAAAGCAGTTGGTGAGAATGAAGCCACGTGTTGGAAGAACTATTCATTAGCACTATTTCCACAAAACGGTTCAAGTCTCATGGCTCATATCGTTAGTATATCCACAAGTTGTAGATCAGTGGTTTTTGTAGATCCCTGGAAAGAAACACCAACTAAACACAGTGAAACACTACTTTCAGTCATTCAACATGGTTTATTTATTTTAAAAAGCCATGTAAGACACCTCTAAGAATCTGTAGAGCAGTAGAATGTTTATATTCAGGTATCTAAGTTTGCTTCTGAATCTGTGGGTACATATGCCCTATATATATAGAAACAACTGCATATATGTTCAAGGGCATGTGCAGGTCAGAAAACAAGCATGTATGTTTCTCACCCATTCTCCAACTTATTTCTAAGAAGGTTACCCCTGACCTGGAGATCAACAAGTACACTAAGGTGGCTGACCAGTGAGCTTCAGGGGCACAACTGTTTCGAACTTTGCAGCACTGAAATTAAAAGTGTGTGCCACTGCTCCTGGCTTTTTTATGTGGACTATGGCAATAAAACTTAGGTTCTTTTAAAGGCAAGTTCAACATGTTACTGAGTGTTCTTCCCCAGTCCTTTTTTTAGTTAATGGTAAGTAGAGACACAGCTTTGTTAATAGCAGAACTTTAAAACTCAACAAGATTTTAGCAGTGCATAGAAATAGCAGTAAAATTCACTTAGTCATCACTCCAAACCCACTAGATCTGTGAGTGGAAATTCAGTTACAGTGACCATTCCAAGCATGTACCACCTTCTTGAAAATCAATTAATGAAATGCATCAAGTTAAAAATATCTATATATTTGCTAGCCAGCACCTTAAACATTAGTTATTTCTAGCTATGACATTCCTAGGTTGTCAGACACAACTTCTTCTGGAAAGGCTAGCACCTGCTTTGAGGGCTGAGGAGTATCTTTTTATGTGACCACTACTACAGAAGACATTCTCTCTTTCATAGGTTGATGGCTATCTGTGAATAGATCTACCCCAAAGGATTGTTATTAATGTAGAAAGCACTCAGTATTGTATCTAAACATACTGGATACCATAAATGATAATATAACTTATGCATGTCTTTTATTGATCATTTATTTATTTTTTTAAACAATGATTTTATGATAAGTGCAAATGTTTTGATCTATGGTATGTGCTGGTAATACATCAATTTGTTAAAATAGAAAAACTTAATTTTCACTGATAGGAAAGAAATAAAAATGCTCAGTTAAAAATACAAAATCAACAGTGGTAGTACATGCCTTTAATCCTAGAAATCTAGCAGAAGAGACAGATTGTTGATATCTGTGAGTTCGAGGTCAGCTTCTGGTCTACAGAGTTGGTTCCAGGATAGCCAGAGCTACACAAAGAAAACCTGGTTTTTGGTTTTTTTTTTTTTTGTGGAGGGGTGTGTGGGAAGTGATATGTGTCTGGGTTATAACTTATTCAGTAAAGTGTCTGTATTACAAGCATTAGGCAGGGGAGGGGGAAGGGAGAGGGAGGTTCCAAAGGGGAGATCTGGAAAGGGAAAACATTTGAAATGTAAATAAAGGAAAAAAAAGAAAAAAAAGAAAGAAAAGTATCTGAGTTTAGGCTCCAAGATCCATGTAGAAAAAAAGAAAGAAAGAAAGAAACAAACAAACAACAGAAGGAAGGAGTGGGGAGATAGGAGAGAGAGAGAGAGAGAGAGAGAGAGAGAGAGAGAGAGAGAGAGATGCTGAATGTAGTGACTTATTCAAGCTCTGGGGAGGAAAAGGCAGGTGGATCCCTGGGTCCATTCCCTAACCTGCCTACCTTTGCTAGCATATCACAGGCCAGTGTGTATGTACACATACAAGGGAACCTACACACATGAGTATACAGAGAGCACACAAATATGTTAAGCAATGTAAGTCATAATTCTAGAGCACTGTGTCAGAGAAGGGAGAATGATGCTATGCATTCATCATAGTGCAGGTAGAAGTTTAAATAAGAGAACATGAACTGATGCATCTGAGAGCAAATATTACAGTTTTAGGAAAAGCATATGCAGTAGCCCCTGGATGGAGTTGGATGAACTCTGTGAAAAACCAAACAAGGAATTGTCTCAGCAAGGTCACAGAGGACTAGAGAGAAGGAGTGGGGACATCCTTAAGAGAAACAATGAGTGTCAAGGAGGAATGAGGATAACTGAGTGCAAAAATGACAAATCTTGACAGCTGATATTTTTTAACTAAGGCAATTCAAGCTGCTCTGTGAAAGCAGACTACACAAGAGCAAATTTCCTAATGAAGGCCAGAGCAGACGTGTAGAGGGCTGAAAAGCTCAGATACAATCTACATCACAAGCACATTAGAAGTAAGATGTAAAGGAATTAGCAGCAGTATCAGTAAAGACTGAAAGTCTATGACCTAGGTCTGTGTAAATGAAGTTCCCTGCTAGTTTCTGCAGAAAACCATGTCAAAAGGTTCATGTTCATCCCTGCCCTGTAGTTCCCCCAAGAACATTGTCAATTCTACACAGCTACATTCTACATGCTATATCTATAATTTACTCAAATCTCCACCTTATTGCAAAATAAATAACCAATGGGTGTTTGTAGCCAGTTTATCATTAATACCAAAATAGGAAAGATTATCTGTGGCACCACACTGTTAGACCACAGCAGTTATTATTTTTATTTTGTATCAGGTTTAAAGACTTTTATTATTAAGAACTCAAGAATCAGATCTGTCTACATACTCTAAAATTGCCTGTGACCTCCAGCATCTAATACATGAAAAGCTATTAATAAAATGTACTCCAGTTCTATAGAATTATAATGTTTAATGTGGGGCCTTAGGAATCTATGAATTTAATGCATACCAAAATTTTGAGACTATTTCAGAGCAAAAGGAAAATGCCAAATGCTTCAGTTAAAGCCATGGGAGCTTCCTCAAGGGTCACTATAAATGTACTCCATTATTCCTAAGTATTTAGTCATCATTTTATTAATACTTAAGTATGTTAATTCATAGAATAAATCTCCATGCAGTACTTTGCCTCACTACTAGAAACTGTGGCCATTTAGACAGTCCAACTTATGTAGAAATTTTCTCTGATCTGAAACATTCCCTTCTGGCAAAAAATAAGGGTGTATCCTTGAGACTCAAGCAATAAACAATTAAAAAGTTTTGGGGTGTTCCCAAATATTTTAAGACTCACAAGGTTCCATTTTCAAAGTTATTATATAAGAAACAAAGAGGGCATGGAAAAGCAATACCTCTGACAAATTGAGCTGTTGCAATTCATTCAGGAAACTTCTGCAGTGAAGATTTTGTGAGCTTCATTTATGCTGGAGTAATCTTATCAGTGGGACAGTTACCTTTGAGTTACACATTCTCCTGTAAGTAGTCTCTCACACAATCTTCTGTAAGCAACCTTGATAACTCACTGGTTCACCAAACTGGACTTGAATAGAAATGTTCATTTGGTCAGACCTCAGTTGCTGGGGACCAACAGAGTTAGGATTTTTCTTATTAACCTAGGTAACGCCATGTTGTTTTAGAGTTAGGCTTGGGGTGATTGTAGGCCTTAATTTCTACTTCTGAGAAGTAACTGAAGGCTTCCCAGAAACCAAGTGTCCTATTGTGGTTGAGCAGTTAAGCAGTAGAGATATTTGACCAGGTGTCCCTAATGTGGTTGAACAGTTAAGCAGTAAGATAGTGCATCCTATTTGTGTAAGGAACTGCGTTTACAGAAGATTGTATCACTTTGAGAATTTCCCCCACCCCTGCTGCCTCCCTGCTCTTTGTTATATAAGCTATGTACACAGGTCTGACAGGACTTGATCAGAATATAGACTTGCTCTCGTTCCTTGTGTCTCTTGTCTCTTCATTCGTCCATCCCCTCCTTAGGTTCACGTTGATGGCCCCGCAGGCCGGGGCACTCAGTGTCTTATCTGGGGTAAACTGACATTTGTTCACATCCTCCCCAGAAAACTCAGTGATCTATTTTATCCTCTGTATAAAGAGGGATAATAATACTAGACCAAATGAGAAGATATAGAAATCAGCACAACACTGCTATTTCTAGATTAGAAACAATAACCTGTTTAATATTACATATTTCTTTTGTGAAAAATCACCTACAAGAAAACATGTTCTCAGTTTAATTTATGCATAACTCTCACTATAACTCTCAAAACACATGCTATGTTTATACCATGACCGAGCTGTTTTCTACTTCAAGAGGCCTGTGAAATATCATTAAAAGCATTCAATTTTAAATACATACTATATAACTTACTCTCAGGAATCTTGTTATGTACCAACCAATTTGATGGAGACTAGGAATGCTATAAGAAATATCACTCTTGACAATATGCAACTCTAAGAGGACAAAAACAGCTGACACCTGAAGTTACACTATATTTTGATTCATTAATGAAGCTAGAGACCAAGAGGCAGCCAGCAAATTCTTCATAGCTGTTCCCACACCCTTCTTCTCCCCTTCTTGCTAGGAAGTACACATAATCAAACAATGTAGAGCTGTGAGACAGTTTGGGTAAGGACTTTTTACCTTCTCCAAACATTTAAATATAGGAAGTGATTTTATAAGAACCTTATCTAGAGACAGACCTTAAAATCAAGGCACACACAGAGTCACTGAGTTACTAATCATGGTTTGGTGTGAAAAAGCACATGGTGGGAATAGCAGCTTTGGAGCAGACACATAGAGCCTGCACCCTGCTTTACTTTGGATTCAGAATTCATCAACACTGGTCTACACATTAAAGACTCAATACATAGATTGGTGTTGATGGCCTATGAGATCTAGTAAGAACTCTTGATGTCATCTGTGGTATATTCAGAAGGTGAACCTAAAATGGTACCTATTTCTTTCTCTATTTACTTTTCCCTCTTTAATGATGCAGTGAGATGATTACTTTGCCATGCATGTGAGACCTTGTCTTAGCACAAACCATCATGTCTGAAAGCTCTCAGGTTGGAAAATCCAAGACTTTAAAGTGAAGTAAAGTTTGTCTTTCTAATTTGATTTCCACAAATACATGGCAGACTAACACACTCCTCAATCTTCATCTCTACTTATTGAAAAAAATTAGATTTATAATTGAGGATATTAGTACAAGAAACAGAAACTGTTCTGTGAAAAAACATCACTTATGGAGCTGAGTACTAGGAATGACAATTCATTCACATTGCAAGTGAGTAGATCAGTCTGTGACCTACATGGGCTTCCATGATGGGAGATGCATGCCATTTTCTGATAACCATTCAGAGACCAATCCATTATCTTTTTGTCTCAGACACAACTCTGATTAAGTGATTAATTTTTCCCAAGCAACTTGCTGGCATGTGTTTACTAAACATATCAAGTGATTCTGTCAGATACTGTATTGTTTAACTGTCTCCTTGTTATTAAAAGGTATCTGATAAAAACAACTTTAAAAGTAAGGATTTGGGATAATGAGATAGCTTCATGGTTAAGAGCACTTGCAATTGGACCTGAAGGTCGCAACTACAGGTAGTTCCCCCTCGAAAAGACTTGGAGATCTCCAGAGTGATGCAATCAGCAAGAGGTTTATTATTCTCAAGGCATTGGGGTCGCCCTGCATATGAGGCTGAGGCAACCCTGAATTCTCAAAGCTCACACCTTTAATACCTTCTTGAGGCAGATTCTGGTCCCAGCCTGAGTTGGACAGTTGGCCTTATCTCTGGGAGGGAAGGAGGGGAGGAATGCAGGTCCCACAGGAAATACCTGCTAGCTAGGAGGCCTTATCTCCAGAGAGGGGAGGCAGGGAGAAAAAACATTTCTTTCATTCCCTGGTGATTGTTCTTTGGGAGAGCCTATGTTGACAGAGAATATCTGCTAGCCAGTTGGCCTTATCTCTAGGGAGGGAAAGAGAGGAGGAAAAGCATTTCTTTCATTGCTAAACTTGCAGATGACCACAGTTCAGTTCCTTATACCTGTATTAGGCAACTCACAACCATCAATAACTTCAGCTCCAGGGGATTAAATTTCATCTGTAGTTTGATGGGCACCAACATAATAACACACACACCAAAAATAAATAAATAAATACTCCACAAGATTGGAAACTATAATTGATGTGTTTATAAAAATATAAAGAGATATGTTTTAACTAAAAAAAGAAAAATTAAAAGAGGCAATGGCAGAGCAGGAATAGGGTCATCATAATATCTGACTGCTTTGTGCTGGCATTGGGGGTGACGTGTGCTTGGACAACCTAGAAGAATGGGGGTGGGGGATGTTTTTCCTGTCGTAAGAGAGTTGGCAGTTTCCTTGCTGTCCAGGGTCTGTGGAGCTGTCTGGGGGTAGGTCAGAAGGAACAGGTCCAGTAGAAGTGTCTGTGTCGGAGAGGAGATTGGAGCGTCTGAAGGCTGCTTCTCTGGAGCTGTCCTGGATGTAATAAACTCCGGGACTTGACAAGATATTGAAACACATTACTATAAGTAGAGAAATAAGGTTAAGTACATTTGGGAGAAAGAAAAAATTTTCTAAAAGATGTACATTTTAAAACCAGAGGAATCCCACCTTTTGGAATAGGTAGTAAGTGGGAACTTTTGGCAGAAAATTTACTCAGGTCTGCCTCTCATGGAACCAATAGACTCCATCCAGATGACTGAAGTCCTTGTACACCCAGGACAGCTCCAGATAAGGAAGCTTCAGATGCTCCAGTCTCCTCTCAGACACAGACACTTCTACTGGACCTGTGCCTTCTGACCTACCCTCAGATGACTCCACAGACACTGGACAGCAAATAAACAGCCAACTCTCCTACGACAGGACAAACCACCCCCACCCCCATTCTTCTAGGTTCCCCAGACACACGTCATTGCCCCCAATGCCAGCATGAAGCAGTCAGATATTACTATGACCCTATTTCTGCTTTGCCATTGTCTCTTTCTAATTTTTCTTTTTAATTAAACCAAAACGGGGGAATGTTAGCATTCTTTCTAAACTCCACCCCAGTTACTTGGCAAAGGCCAGGTGGGCCTGGCCCACTATAAAAGGGCCTGATTACCTGTCCTCTCTCTCTTATCTCCTGCTCTTACCTCTCCCTTGCATCTCTTATCTCTTACTTCTCCCCTTTCCCCCTCCCCCCCTCCAGGAGGTCGTGGCTGACCTCTCCACTTCTCTATTCTCTATTCTTTTACTTCTCTCTCCATCTCTCTGCCTTTCTCTGCCTCTACTACCCTCTTAACTCCTCTCCCCATGCCCTAAATAAACTCTATTTTTATACTATACTGTCTTGTGTGGTTGGTCCCTCAGGGGGAAGGGATGCCTGGGCTTGGGCCGGCTGAGGCAAGCCCTTCCCCCACACCTCCCTACCTCCGTATACCCTCGTAAAACATATCTCTTTATATTTTTAGAAACACATCAATAGTATACAAACAAAAAAGCTAATAACACACCAAAAAAGTGTCCACAAAAGGCAATAAGAAACAAAACATCTACAAAAATAAAAATAATACTGAGGGTTTTTTTTTCCCCCCTGTTGGCCATCTACAACTAGGCATGGGACTCTGAAATGTAATTAATATATCCAATGAGACTTCATTTGGGAAACTCATTTTTCCTTTGTAAGTGGCTGGCTTGCAGCCATTATCAGCAAAGATTCTTCTTATAATAGATGGGAATTAACACAGAGACCTACAACTGTACAATGTGGAGAGACTGAGAGACTTGGGAGCAATGACTTGGGATAAATGATTCCAAGGAAATCAGTGTCTTTCAGACACAGTGGGATTGATGCACATGAGGATGTACAAAGAATGCAACAGAGTGTACAGGGTCTGTACAGGTTTAAGTCACAAGAGACCTCCTGAGAAGGGGAAGCAGACACAGGCTGACACCCCTAACCAGAAAAATTCATCTTTCCTAAGGGGTTTATTTTGGCTCAGAGTTTGAGAGTAGAGTTCATAATGGCAGATTACATATTCAGCCAGGAAGCAGAGAAAGCTCATTCCCATTTTTTATTCAGTCTAAGAACCCTACTAGAATGGTGCTGCTAATATTCAGAGAGACATCTGCAATGAAAACAAGAGAATTCAGCCACCTGGGATAACTCATATCAGATTCTGGCAGTTCTCCTTTGTCCAGTCAATGAGCAATAAAATACCAGAGATGTTGGTGGAATTCTTCACAAGAGTTTGATCTGGGGCTAGGTTTTTTCTTTTTTTCTTTTGGTTTGTTTGTTTTGTTTTGGTGTCTCTTTTATTGTTTTTCTTTTATCAAAGCAAATGACCAAACAGATATTTATATGTCATACCACCTTATCTTGCTTGTTTTCAGGGAATTTTTATATATAAATAAATAATGGCCATCCAAAAATTCTGTTAGGCTGTCAAGCCAACATGATTTGAGAGGGAGATATTTTCATTGTCCTATTCCTCAATTGCACTGTCCCCAACCCAGGACAGCATAGGAAAAGGACTATCTGATTTACCTTTACCTTCCCCAAATCCCAATTCTTTTGTGGTAAAAGAGTAGGGAGTGGATGTCAGCAACTCAAGATTAACACGGGAAAGAAGCCGTAAGGGCAAGATACAAGGGAAGCTCCACCCACCAGAGGTTACCATCACAAAAGTATCAGGCTCTAGAAACCAGTTGGTAGCATACAAATGTGGATTGAGACTATGCAAATATCACAATTTAGTCTTCCAGAGTCACCACTGGGAACATTTAAATTCAGGCTTTTCTGTCAGCTCTCTACTCCCTTTCTCAGGACTGCTTTTCTTTTCTTTGCCTAAGGACACAAGAATTTAGGTATTCCAAAAGATGCCTGGGTTACTTGGCAGAAACTTTGGGACTGAAATCCACACCTATAAGATTCACAGTATTAACTCAGGCATCCTAATTTCACTGCTGGATCTGTTTCCAAAAAACTTTGTTTTCCTGTTTTCACTGCCACAGACACTGACTTCTGGGAAAATTCATTGTAAGTGAATGCAGATGCTTGAAGTATCTCTTTTTAAAGTGTATGTCACACATAATTCATTTAATGAACCAGTGGAGCTGCATGCTAATGCAAAGCTGTTTCTAATGAAAATGGACAGCAAGATTTTGTCTCGGAAGTAAAAAAGAAAGGTCCTATGTATCTAACTGGGTTACCTGTAAGAAACAATAAGTATGAATCCAAATACTATAAAAGTATGTTTATATCAAGGAATTCACTCCCACCTTGTAAACTTATTATACAACTGTTTTAAGTCACTTGCCCTAAATTCAGTAAGACTTTTGTGTACACAAAAGTCCTGCTACATTGTCACCCTCAGATCAAAGTGCCTGAGCCTTTCTTCCATTCATTTCCCGCGTACTAATTCTTTTAAGACTATCCAATCAAATAAACTGTGAGTCAGACACCAGCCCATGGCTAAAATAAACAGTCACCACATGGATTAGAATAAAAATAAAGTGTATTTCCTGTATCGATGGGTTATCTCTTTCCAATACCTGATCAAATGTAATGTTTTGTCTTGTCTAAATACTTCCGGGGGAGGAATGGTCACTTTCTTGGTGAGCCTGAATTTATTTTTAATACAACCCATGGTATATGGGTGTGTGTGGGAGAGAGGGTGGTGTTCCTGTGATGCATGCACTGAGTGTATGGCACACATGCCCTTGTGCACACATGCAGAGGCCTGTGCTACTGCTATTTCCTCTATCGAGGTCTGCCTTGTTGCCTTGACACAGAGTATCTCAGTGAGTCAGGAGCACATTCTTCACCTAGAAGAAAGCTCCATGTATGTGCCCTCTTGGCTTTCCAGTGCAGAGGTTACATGTTCAGCTTTCACATGAGTTCTAGGGGCCAAACTCAGGTGCCTGTAATGATAGCCCTCATCCATTCACCTTGATCATTGATGTGTTTATAAAAATATAAAGAGATACGTTTTATGGGGGTATAGGTGAAAGACCCTAAAAGAAAAATGCCCCTAGACTCAGCACTAGAGCCCTAGGCCACCCAGGGGCCTGAGATGGGCTAAACTCACCCCCCTTAGACAGTTCTGAGAATGGTTGTTTTTACCTTGTTCCAAAAACAGGCCCACCATGAAATGTCATGATGAACTCTGTTCTGAAAATTGTTTTGGGAAAGTAGTTGTTTTGACTTGACTCCTATCCTGCTGATCAACCAAAAATGTCACAATGACCTCTGTTTTGAGACCCTCTGCTCTTTCCCATGACGCATGTTCCCCCTGCTCCCCCTTTTGCTTTGTGATTTTTCCCTACAAATACCCTTAACTTCAGCTGCTCGGGGTCGATCTCCTCTGCCCCTGTGTGGTTATGAGCTCGGCCCAGTGCACTGCCTCCCCGAATAAACCTCCTGCGCTTGCAGCAAGTTTGGTTTCTCGTGAGTCATTGGGGGGTCGTGTCTTCCCGTGGCTTGAATGAGGGTGTCCCCAATTCGGGGGTCTTTCATAGGGAGGTAGGGAGGTGTGGGGGAAGGGTGTGTCTCAGCAGGCCCAAGCCCAAGTATCTCTTTCCCCTGAGGGACCAGACACACACAAAGGTATAGTATAGAAATACAGTTTATTCAGGGCATGGGGAGGGGAGTTAAGAGGGTAGTAGAGGCAGAGAAAGGCAGAGAGAGGGAGAGAGAAGTAAAAGGCAGAGAGGGGAGAGAGAGAGGGAGAGAGTAGAGAGAAGTGGAGAGACGGGCCAAGACCGCGTGGGGTGGGGGGGAAGAAAGGGGAGAGGTAAGGGATAAGAGATGCAAGGGAGAGGCAAGAGCAAGAGATAAGAGAGAGGGGAGGGGCAATCAGCCTCTTTTATAGTGGGCCAGGCCCACCTAGCTGTTGCCAGATAACTGTGGGTGGAGTTTAGACAGAATGCTAACAATCACTACTGAGGAACTATTCAATTTCGATCAGGTAATCACATCAGGTTGTAACTGCATGGAGGTAGAAAGAGGGGGAGTGATGGGATAGAGGAAAGGGGAGTGACAGAGTACACATGCAAAGACAGAATAAGACACAGAGAGAAAGAACAATTTGGGTTTAAGAGAGAATGTATGTGTGACAGCATGAGTACAAGATGAGAGAAAGAAAAAGGAGAGAGAGAGAGAGAGAGAGAGAGAGAGAGAGAGAGAGAGAGAGAGGTTGAGAGAAAGAGAAAGAGAGAGACAGAGGCTGGCATAGAGCCAGAGACAGAGATCTGGTCCCTGAAAGTCAGCATTACCTCCATAATTGCTCTGGCTGTGTTCTCTGAGCTTCGCATGACCGACTTCCACTAAGCCAAGCCTCTGCAAAAAACGCAAATTAACTATGCCAACAAAGCAGAGACACTCCGAGAAACACAGTGCTCCGAACTGCAACAGAAATAATGAGCTCTAAGCTTCCACCACTGTCAGACTGCTCCTTCACACTAAGGCTAGAAAGACTAATCAAGTCCAGAACACCCAGGTTGTTTTTTCTTTTTTTCTTAAGTAAGCAAATTAATATCCTATTCAATATTAAATTTTGTGTTTATTATCCAGAAAATGTTTCTTTCTTTGCCCCTGGGATAGATGTTTCTGAAATTAAGAAGAATGATATAAAACCTATAACCAGATTTCCTGTAAATGGATGTCTTAACATTTTATATATTTTCCCATTTATAAGTGAACTTGGTCATACATATCATAGTTCCTGAAAAACATATTCAATGGTGATGCTCAAAATAGAGATGTTCCTGTAAGTGTTCTTTCCTGTCATTAACTAGTATAACTTTCTCTTACTCAAGATCCATTCACTTGTTAGAAAAGTGAGATGAGTGAATTTATCCTTTTGCTAATTTAGGCTTCTGGCTGAATGTGCCTCCTTGGATATGCAGTGCAGGATCTTAGAGTCAGGGCACTGTCTCCACATCCCTGCACTTAATTTATGACCCTAATCTCAGGGCTTCAATGAGAAAATTGGGGATTAGGAGAAAACATAGGTATTGAAGAGCAGGAAGGAGACTGTGATTTCTGCAATGCAAGCTGGTAATAAAGGGGCACTTTCCCACATCAGCATGTATTCCAGTAGGTGGCAGCAGATTGATGGAGTGATTAGAGAAAGACTGGAATTTCCACAGGACTGAGTGCCTGGAGGATGAGGGTAATCCCACATGCCAGGTAAAGGAAGGGAAGCATCCTGAGTTGATGCTTAGTGTCTCTGTTCTACTATAGATTTTCAGCTGTAAGTAAGTAATAAGTGTATGATTATCTTATGGTTGAGATTACTTGGTTTAATACCCACAGCAACTCATTGAACAGAATTATACAGGGATAGACAGGTTCTGAGCAATGGTGATAAAGACAATTTATATTCTCTTGGGGAAGGAGGAAGGTAAGATGCACATGATCCTCTATGGAATTCAAGGCATCAATTCTTCTTGCCCTCCCTTGACTGCAAATGATCCTTTGCAGTCAATGATGCTCAGGAAAAATGGTGTAATGATATGGAATGCTTTGATGAAGTCCAGAGAGTCTATGATACTATTCCTTCAACTCACTGTCTACAATAGGAGCAAAGATGTATAGGAAGTAGGATATTACTAGATAGGGAGACTCTTTGAGGCAGCTTCCATGAGGTCACTACCCAAGAAGAGGGTGAGACAGATTGTCCTGGTTTCTGATAGAAGAGACAGGCAGCTAGAGGATCTATAAGCTAAGGACCATCACAACTCATCTATAGTCAAATAACTGGTTCAGTTGATTTAACAAAATTTTCGAACACTTTCTCAGTGTTAGAAATTAGGTAATGATGGCAAAATTTTTTATTATATCCCCTTTTCATTCTTAGTTGTTGTCAAGGAGAGACAAAATCTTCCAGTTTCTAAGCATCAAACAGAGAGAGAGAGAGAGAGAGAGAGAGAGAGAGAGAGAGAGAAAACACTGTTATAACTGCCAAACTACAGGCAGCCAAACAATAGTTGTCCTGTTGTGTAGACAGTAACTTAGTTACTGTGTTAGTTACTCTAGTTGTGTATTGTTGAAGTAACAATATCACAGACTCTTGAGTCTTCATCAAAGCATTCCATATCATTAAACAATCTTCACTGAGCACCCATGAGAATGGTTGGCTGCCATGTCGAAATTACTGAGATTTCCAGGTGATGGCTAGACTGGTAACTTTCATTTTCTATTGCTACCCCATCAAGCCACCTAGCCACAGACATGCTCCTTTGAGCCTTATCACCACCCTCGCCCATATCCAACTACTTCTCAACTCACACTTAGCCAGTGCGTCACATTTCACGCCCCTCATGTTCTCTCGCTCTTAGATGATGGCTACTTACTAGTGTTTCTCCAAGAGTGTAGGGGAGATTTTACATGAATTTTCTCCTTCAAATGATCCATATTCATTTCATTCTTCCTTCCTCATTCTTTTCTCTGGCCCTTCTCTGTATCTCATAAACGTTCCCACCATTTAAAAACAAAAACAAAAACATATGTTTGCATACATGTGTGTATGTTATTGTTTGTGAATAGTTTGGGGGCATATATGCCGTGTAGCTTGTGTGGAAGTCTGAAGACAATATTGGATATTAGTTCTTGGCTTCTATCATGTTTGACACAGGGTCTCATGTATCTTTCACTACATGTAGCTATCTGGTCCAAAGGTATCCAGAGATTTTCCTGTTTCAAACTTCAGGCTCTCCCACCAAGTACAAAGAAGGGCTGCTGTAACTGACTGTGGCTGATTCAACCTAAACTCATCATGCTCACATGACAAAGCACTTTTATATGCCTAGGCCACCTCCTCAGACCACTTTGTCTATATTTATTTTAAATGTATTAGGTATCTCACAGGGTTTGTCACCTGCACTGATTAGTCCAGGTGTATCCCTCAATACGTATTTCCTTTTGCAGCAGTTGAAGGTCCTCCCCTTGCCCTAAGGCCAGACTCCATGGTCCCAAGCAGGGTTGCCTCTTTCTGAACTCACAGAAACCAGAGGAATTACTGTGTTCTAAGCCAAACATCAAGGTCATTTTCACTTCCTCTTCTGCTACTGGTTTCATTCCCTTTTTATCTATCTGAAGAATGTGGCAACTATCACAAAACATGGGTCTCACCTCAATCAAAATAAAAAGTAGTTCCTAGTGAACCAAACAGGAGTAACAGCAGCCCAGGAACAGGAGTTCAGCCATTTCCCAGATAACATATCCAGTGTTTATATAATATATTAAAAATATCTCTTAAATTCTAAGAGCGTGGAACATTTTTGGACCTCACAGTCACTGTTAAGAATATAGCTTGACAATCCCAATAAAATCAGGGACTAGGCAAGACTGCCCTCTCTCTCCCTATCTATTCAATATAGTACTTGAAGTTCTAGCTAGAGCAATCAGACAACAAAAGGAGGTCAAAGGGATACAAATTGGAAAGGAAGAAATCAAAATATCACTATTTGCAGATGATATGATGATATATTTAAGTGACCTGAAAAGCTCCACCAGAGATCTGCTACGGCTGATAAATACCTTCAGCAAAGTGGCTGGATACAAAATTAACTCAAGCAAATCAGTAGCCTTCCAATACTCCAAGGATAAACAAGCAAAGAAAGAAATTAGAGAAATGGCACCCTTCACAATTGTCACAAACAATATAAAATATGTTGGTGTGACTCTAACCAAACAAGTGAAAGATCTGTAGGACAAGAACTTCAAGTCTCTGAAGAAAGAAAATGAAGAAGACCTCAGAAGATGGAAAGATCTCCCATGCTCATGGATTGGCAGGATTGATATAGTTAAAATGGCTATCCTGCCGAAAACAATCTACAGATTCAATGCAATCCTCAACAAAATTCCACCTCAATTCTTCATAGACTTAGAAAGAGCAATTCTCAAATTCATATGGAATTCCCAGATTAGCAAAAACTATTCTCAACAATAAATGGACTTCTGGGGGAATCAGCATATCTGACCTCAAGCTATACTACAGAGAAGTAATGGTAAAAACTGCATGGTATTGGTACAGCGACAGGCAGGTAGATCAATAGAAGAGAAGTAAAGACCCAGAAATGAACCCACACACTGACAATCACTTGATCTTGACAAAGGGGATAAAACCATGAAGTGGAAAAAAAGACAGCATTTTCAACAAAAGGTGGTGGTTCAACTTGTGGTCTTCATGTAAAAGAATACAAATTGATCCATTCTTATCTCCCTGTACAAAGCTCAAGTCCAAGTGGATCAAGGACCTCCACATAAAACCATATACACTGAATCTAATAGAAGAGAATGGGGGGAAAACATTTGAACACATGTGCACAGGGGAAAAGTTCCTGAACAGAACACCAATGGCTTATGCTCTAAGATCAAGAATTGACAAATGAGACCTCATAAAATTACAAAGCTTCTGCAAGGTAAAGGACACTGTTAATAGGACAAAACGGCAACCTACAGGTTGGGAAAAGATCTGTACTAATCCTATGCCCAATAGAGGACTAATATCCAATATATACAAAGAGTTCAAGAAGTTAGACTTCAGAGATCCAAGTAACCCTAAAAAAAAATGGGGAAGAGAGCTAAACAAAGAATTCTCAACTGTGGAAACTCGAATGGTTGAGAAGCACCTAAAGAAATGTTCAACATCCCTAGTCATCAGGGAAATACAAATCAAAACAAACTTGAGATTCCAAGTCACCCCAGGTAGAATGGCTAAGATCAAAAACTCAGGTGACAGCAGATGTTGGTGAGGATATGGAGAAAGAGGAACACTCCTCCATTGCTGGTAGGACTGCCAGCTGATACAACCTGTCTAGAAATCAGTTTGGCAGACCCTCAGAAAAATGAACATAATACTATCTGAGTATCCAGCTATTCCACTCCTGGGCATATACCCAGAAAATGCTCCAACATGTAATAAATACACATGTTCCACTATGTTCATAGCAGTCATATTTATAATAGCCAGAAACTAGAAACAACCCAGATGTCTCTCAACAGAGGAATAGATACAGAAAATGTGGTACATTGACACAATGGAATAATACTCAGCAATTAAAAACAATGACTTCATGAAATTCTTCGGCAAATGGATGGAACTTGAAAACATCATCCTGAGCGAGTTAACTCTGTCACAAAAGAATGAACACAGTATGTACTCACTGATACGTGATTATTAGCCCAAAAGTTCGGAATACCCAAGAGTCACTTCACAGCAACCATTGGTCTGAGCATGAGGTCCCAGATGGAGGAGTTGGAGAAGGGACTGAAGGAGCTGAGGGAGTTTGCAGCCCTATGGGGGGAGCAACAGTGGCAACTGCCCTGACACCTCAATGCTCACAGAGATTGGATCACCAACCAAAGAATACACATAGAGGGACCCATGATGCTGGCCACATATGTGGCATAGGAGGGTCTTGTTAGCCATCAGGGGGAGGAGAGGCCCTTAGGCCAGAAGGTTTTAGATTCCCCAATATAGGAGAATGCCAAGGAGGGAAGATGAGAGTGGGTGGGTGGATGGGTGGGAGAATACCCCCATAGTGGCAGGGGGAGGGGGTAGGAAATGGGGAGGTTTCAAAGGGAAGATCTTGAAAGGGGGAAATATTTGAAATGCAATAAAGTACATATACAAACAACATGAAGTCCTTAAGATGTAAGACTGCTATCCTATTGTATACTAAATCTGCTTAACCTGCTTTTAAGAGAATAAGATAACAACTAACCTTACTTTCTTTGACTTTCCCATTTAATCAACTTTTCAGCTATAATCATAAATTATGAATTCATTCCTGTCTGTCACTCACAACTCTTCATGTGTATTGTTTTTTGAAAATAAATACAGAAGTTGAAAGCAACTTCCAAAAATCTACCAGCAGGGTTTAGGGCATTTATCAATATTGGTTAACAGTAACGTTTGTTAAACTGTTGATTACCTGAGTTAGTTGGAGTCAGGGACTTAATCCCCTGTACACCCCTTTCTAAAATACCTGTAAATATCCTACTCCTTCCTGATTTGATGCTTTCTGTGTTCTTCAATAAAAACAAAACAATGTTCTTTATTAGGGACAAACTCAGATACAAACAGACACAGAGAAAAAGAACAGTCAGAAGACAGTCTTCACACAGGCAAAGATCCAGATCTATGCCACAGACAAAAGACAGAAGGCATAGGGAACATGAAGAAGAGAATTCAAATGTGGACTCACTCTTGGTTAAATGACTACAAGGGGAAATATTTTATTCCTTTCCATAATTTGACACTGTTACATTATTGGTGACACAGAGCTAATTGCTAATGTGTTTAATACACACAGTGTTCTAAGATTAGTTTAACATCAGTTTATGAAGATTTTATAGGAACCAAACAAGGCAAGTCATACATCACTGATTTATTAGTGGAACCATTATGAAGGCAGGTTATAGCAAGTGCAAAACCTCTTGTACAAATTTAATATACTGTCTGCTGATATTCTAAGCTCTTGGTTTAATAGAAACTTGTCTGTTAATACATTACAAATGGTTCATTCGATAGTCAGGAGGATTTGGGGTCAGACACAGAAAATAAAATGGATGACTATTAAAAGGACTCAAACTATCTCAAGATATATTTGGCTCTGGATTTGCAGCATTTTCACTCTCAGTGATGTGTTTTTAAATGCTTGCTTTAATTTTTGTCCATGTGTTATTTTCTGCATGTATGTATTTGCACTCCCTGCTTCCCTGGCGTAGGTGTCAGATCAACAGGAAAGGGAGGCCAGCTGCTTACACTGCATGCACAGCCAGGAATCTGAGAATAAACAGGAAATGGGACAGGCTCTATGACAATGGATGCCACACGCTATCATAAGCTCAGGGTTGGAAGAGTGCTGGAAACTCACAAAATAGAAACTAAGAGACAAATGTAATTTCCATCTGCTATGTAAATTTGCCTGCAGTGAGAGAGCATTCAGAAGCCACCAGTATGGGCAATGATCATAAAGCATCATTATATCACACATAATGTTGGAGATGGTCTGGTCTAGAGTGACCATTATGGAGAAGATGCACATGATTAAAACATACAAACAAGAAACAGCCGGGACAATTCCACTTTTACCATAACTTTAGGGTTTTTTAGCTATTTATTTTTATTGAAAATAGATTTTTGTCTTATGCATCTTGAGCAGTTTCCCCTCCCTCCACTCCACATGTTTCCCCACACCCTCCTCTGTCAGGTCATTCCACCTATGTTGGCTCTGCAATAAATAAACCTCCAAGAATGACAGGCAAATGGGATGAAACAAGATAATGTCTCCATATAGAGGCTGGAAAAGACAAGTCAATGATAAGAGCAGGCAAATGAGTCAGAGACATGTCTGCTTCTACTGTTAAGAGTGTCACAAAACACCAAGCTAATAGCCATTATACATTCTCAGAGGACCTGGTACAAGTTTATGTAAGCCTCATGCTTGCCACCTTTTTCTCTGTGAGCTCATATGAGCCCTGCTTACTTGATTCAATAGGCCATTCTCTCTCTCTCTCTCTCTCTCTCTCTCTCTCTCTCTCTCTCTCTCTCTCTCTCTCTCAGTTGATTGTTTTATATACTTACATTTCAAATGTTGTCCCCCTTCCCGGTCTCTCCTCCACAAAAGCCCCATCCCATTCTTCCTCCCGTTTGTCTCTAAGAGGGTACCCACCCACCCACTTCAGCATTACCTATCTAGCATCCTCCTACACTGGGGCATCAAAATTCCACAGGATGAAGTGCAATCCTCTTGTTCATATGCAGCTGGAGCCATGGATCCATCGACGTATTCTCTTTGGTTGGTGGTTTAGTCCCTGGGAGCTCTGGGGCATCTGGTTAATTGATATTGTCGATCTTCCTATGGGGTTGCAAACCCCTTCAGTTCTTTTAGTTCTTCTGCTATCTCTTCCTTTGGGGTCCTCAGGCTTAGCCCGAAGGTTGGCTGTGAGTATATGCCTCTCAGAGGAAAGCTATACCAGACTCCTGTCAGCAAACACTTCATGACTTCAGCAATAACGTCAGTGTTTGGTATCTGTGAATGGGATGAATCCCAAGGTGGAGCAGTCTCTGCATGGTTTTTCCTTCAGTCTATGCTCCAATTTTTATCCCTGTGTTTCTTTTAGACATGAACAATTCTGGGTTAAAATTTTGAGGTAGGTTGTTAGCACTATCCCTCAACTGGAGGTCTTGCCTATCTACTGGAGGTGGTCTCAACAGGGTTTATCTACCCTTTGTTTGTATATTTCAGCTAATGTCATCCCAGTTGGGTCTAGGGAACCTCGTGCTTCCCTGGCATCTGGGACTTTCTCCTGGTTCTTGCTCCACTCATCACCCACATCTAAATGCTACTTATTTCTATTCATTTTTGTGATCCTCTAGACTTCTCTCCTGTCTCTTTTTGATCCTACCTCCCATTTTCCCCTGCTCATTTTCCACAGATTTCTCCCTCTACCCCCACCCCAAATGAATAGATTGTTCTCCCTTCTGGGTAGGATTAAAGTATCCACATGTTGGTCTTCCTTCTTCTCAAGTTCATATGGTCTCTGAGCTGTATCCTGCTTATTCTGAGTTTTGGGCTAATATCCACTTATCAGTGAGTACTTAACATTGGTTTCCTTTTGTGTCTGGATTACCTCATTCAGGATGATATTTTAGAGTTCCATCCCTTTGCCTGCAAATTTCATGAAGTCACTGTTTTCAATAGCTGAATAGTACTCCATTGTGTAAATGCACCACATTTTCAGTATCCACTCTTCGTTTGAGGAATATCTTTTTTTTTTTTTGAGTTTCTGACTATGATACATAAGTCTGCTATGAACATATGGGCATATGAACATATGAGCATATGAATATATGAGCATGTGTCCTTGTTATATGTTGGAACATCTTTTGGCTATATACCAAAAAGTGTTTTAGCTGTGTCTTCAGGTAGAACCATTTCCAATTTTCTGAAGAATCACCAGATTGTTTTTCAAAGTAGTTTTACCAGGTTGCAGTCCTATCAACAATGGAAGAATGTTTCTCTTTCTCCATATCCTCACCAGCATCTGCTGTCACCTGAATTTTTTTCTTAGCCATTCTGATTGGTGTAACGTGGAATCTCAGGAACATTTTGATTTGCATTTCCTTGATGACTAATGATGTCAAACATTTCTTTAGGTACATTTTGGCCATTTGAGGTACCTCAGTTGAGAATTCTTTGTTTAGCTCTGTACCAAAATTTTTATAAGGTTGGTTATTTGGTCATCTGGAGTCTAACTTCTCGAGTGCTTTGTTTATTTTGGATGTTAGCCCTCTATCGAATGAAGGGTGGGTAAAGATTTTTCCCAGTTTGTGGGTTGCCATTTTGTCCTATTTACTGTGCCCTTTGCCTTACCGAAGCTTTTCGATTTTATGAGGTCCCATTTGTCAATTTTTGATCTTAGAACATAAGCCATTGGTGTTCTGTTCAGGAAAATTTCCCCTGTGCTGATGAATTTGTTCTCTTTCCCACTTTCACTTCTATTAAATTCAGTGTATCTGGTTTTATATGGAGCTCCTTTATCCCACTGGAGTTGAGCTTTGTATATGGAGATAAAAATGGATCAATTTGCATTCTTCTACATGCAGACCACCAGTTGAACCAACATCATATGTTGAAAATGCTGTCTTTATTCAACTGGATGGTTTTGACTTCTTTGTCAAAGATCAAGTTACCATAGCTGTGTGGGTATCATTCTGCACATTCAATTCTTTTCCATTGATCTACCTGTCTGTTCTGTACCAATAACATGCATTTTTTTTTTTAAATCACTAATGTTTTCTAGTACAGCTTAAGTTCATGGATTGTGATTCCAAGATGTTCTTGTATTGTTTAGAACAGTTTTCCATGCCCTGTTTTTTTGTTATTCCAGATGATTTTGAGAACTGCTCTTTTTATCTCTGTGAAAAATTGAGTTAAAATTTTAACAGGGATTGCATTGAATCTGTAGACTGTTTTTGGTAAAAAGACCAGTTTTATTATGTTAACCCTTCTGATCCAATAGCATAGGAGATCTTTCCAACTTCTGAGGTCTTTTTCGATTTCTTTCTTCAGAGACTTGAAGTTGTTGTCATACAGATATTTCATTGCTTGGTTAGAATCATACCAAGATATTTTATATTATTTGGGACCATTGTGAAGGATGTCATTTCCCTAAATTCTTTCTCAGACCATTTATCCTGTGAGTAAAGGAAAGTTGCTAAATTGTTTGACAAAATTTTACATGTAGCCACTTTGCTGCATTTGTTTATCAGCTGTAGGAGTTCTCTGGTAGAATATCTGAGGTTGCTTATGTATACCGTATCATTCATAAATAGTGATATCTTGTCTTCTTTGTTTCCTATTTCTATTCTTTTAACTCCCTATTGTTGTCTAACTTCTATGGCTAGAATATCGAGTACTATATGGAATAAATAAGGAGTGGGCAGCCTTGTCTTGTCCTCGATTTTAGTGGGATTGTTTCAAGTTTCTCTCCATTTAATTTGATGTTGGCTATTGGTTTGCTGTATATTATTTTTGTTATGCTTAGGCATATGCCTTGAATTCCTGATCTTTCCAAGACTTTTAACATGAAGGGGTGTTTTATTTCTGTCAGAGGCTTTTTCAGCATATAATAAGTTGATCATGTCATTTTTTTTTCTTAAGTTGGTTTATATAGTGGAATACGTTGATGGATTTCTTTATATTAAACCAGGGCATCCCTGGGATGAAACCTATTTGATCATCATGAAGGATTGTTTGGATGTGTTCTTGGATTTGGTTTGTGAGAATTTTATTGAGCATTATTGCGTCAATATTCATAAGGAAAATTGTTCTGAAGTTCTCTCTGTTGGATCTTTCTGTGGTTTAGATATCAGTATAACTGTGGCTTCATAGACCAAATTAGGTAGTTTTCCTCTGGTTTCTATTTTGTTGAATAATTTGAGAAGTGTTGTTATGAAGTCTTCTTTGAAAGTCTCATAGAATTCTGCACTACAATCATCTGGCCCTGGGAATTTTTTGGTTGGTAGACTTTCAATGACTGCTTCATTTGCCTTAGCGGTTATGGGAATATTTAGATGGTATAACTGTTTCTGATTTAACTTTGCTACCTTGCATCTGTCTAGAAAATCATCCATTTTATCTAGATTTTCCAGATTTTTTGAGTATAGGATTTTGAGGTATGATCAGATAATTTTTTTTTTAAATTTCTTCAGTTTCTGTTGTTATGTTTCCCTTTTCATTTCTCATTTTGTCGATTTGGATACTGTCCCAGTGCTTTCTAGTTAGTTTGGCTAAAGGTTTATCTATCTTGTTGATTTTCACAAAGAACCAGCTTCTAGTTTCATTGATTATTTTTGTATAGTTCTCTTTGTTCCTACTTGGTTGATTTCAGCCCTGAGATTGACTATTTTCTGCCATCTAATCCTCTTGTGTGTATTTGCCTCTTTTTATTCTAGAGCTTTCAGATGTGCTGTTAAGCTGCTAGTGTCAGATCTCTCCAATTTTGTTATGAATGCAGTCAGAACTATGATTTAACTATGATAGTATGGCTTATGTCCAATAAGTTTGTGCATGCTATCCCTTAATGTTCATTAAATTCTAATAAGTCCTTAATTACTTTCATTATTTCTTCCCTGACCGAGGTATTATTGAGTAGAGAGTTGTGTAGCTTCCATGTTTACGTGGGGTTTGGTTTTGTTGTTATTGAAAAATATCCTTAATCTGTGGTGGTCTGATAGAATGCATGAGATTAATTCAATCTTCTTGTTGATGCTTGCTTTACATCTAATTATATTGTTCAATTTTGGAGAAAGTACCATGAGGAGCTGAGAAGAAAGTATATTCTTTTAAGGTAAAATATTCTGTAGATATCTGTCAAATCCATTTGCTTCATAACTTCTGTTAATTTCCCCATGTCTTTGTTTAGTTTCTGTTTCTGTGATCTGTCCATTGGTGAGAGTTGGGTGTTGAAGTCCCTCACTATTGTTGTGTGTGGTCAAGGTATGCTTGGAACTAGAGTCACTGTTTCTTTTATAAATGAAGGTGCTCTTAAATTTGGGGCATAGGCATTCTGTATTGATAACTCATTTGTTCAATTTTTACTTTGATGAATATGAAGTGTTCTTTCCCATTCTTTGATAACTTTTGGTTGAAAGCCCATTTACTGGATATTCAAAGGGCTACTCCAACTTGTTTCTTGGGGCCTTTTACTTGGCTTCTTTTCCCTAGCCTTTTACTGTGAAGTAGTGTCTGTCTTTGCACTGAAGTTTGTTTCCTATATGTGGCAAAATGCTGGATCCTGTTATGTATCCAATCTGTTAGCCTATGTCTTTTTTTAGGGAGGGAGTTGAGTCTATTGATCTTGAGAAATATTAAAGACCAATGATTGTTACTTCCTACTATTTTTGTTGTTATAGGTGGAATTGTGTTTCTGTAGTTCTCTTCTTTTGTGTTTGTTGTGAGAACAGTAATTTCTTGTTTTTTCTTAGGTGTAGTTTCCCTTCTTGTATTGGAGTTTTTCCTTGTAGTATTCTCTGTATGGCTGGTTTAGTGGAAATATAGCATTTAAATTTGGTTATGTTATATAATATCTTGATTTCTCCTTCTACAGCAATTGAGGTTTTTACTGGGTATAGTAGCCTGGTCTGGCATTTGTGTTCTTTTTGGGTGTATATGACATCTGCTCAATATCTTCTTGCTTTTTAGAATCTCTGTTAAGAAATCAGGTATAGTTATGATAGGTCTGCCTTTATATGTTGCTTGGCCTTTATCCCCGCGAGCTTTTAATATTCTTTCTTGGTTTTGTGCATTTGGTGTTTTAATTATTATGTGAAGGGAGGAATTTCTTTTTTGGTCCAATCAATTTGGCATTCTGTAGGCTTTATGTACATATATGGGCATCTCTTTCTTTAGGTTAGAGAAGTTTTCTTCTATAATTTTGTTAAAGATGTTTACTGGCCCTTTGGATTGGGAATCTTCACTCTCTTCTTTACTTAATATTCTTAAGTGTGGTCTTTTCACTGTGTCCAGAATTTCTTGGATCTTTAGGGTTAGGAGCTTTTTGCACTTCAGTTTTTCATTGACTGTTGTGTCAATATCTTCTATGGTATCTTCTACGCCTGAGATTCTTTCTTCTATCTCTTGTATTCTGTTGATGTTGCTTGTATCTGTGACTCATGGTTTCTTTCCTAGGCTTTCCATCTCCAGAGTTGTCTCTCTTTATGATTTCCTTATTGTTCCTATTTCCTTGTTTAGATCCTGGATGATGTTGTTCAAATCCTTCACCTGTTTGATTGGCTTGTTCTATATTTATTTAAGGATTTATGTGTTTCCTCTTTAAGGGCGTCTACCTGTTTACTTGTGTTCTCCTGTAATTCTCTAGTGGGGTTATTTATGTTCCCTAAGGTCCTTGATCATCTTCACGAGATGGGATTTTAGATCAGAATCTTGCTTTTCAGGTGTGTTATGGTTTCCAGGGCTTCTTGTGTTGGTAGAACTAGGTGCTGATGTTGCCAAGTGGCATTGGTTTCTGATGCTTATATTCTTGTGCTTGCCTCTCACCATCTGGTTATCTCTGGTGTTGCTGTTTCTTTCTGGAGTCTGTCTCTCCTGTGAGCCTTGTTATGTTGGTCCTCCTTATGTCAGGCTGTCTCTGGGTATGAGAGGGGGTTCTGGAAAGCCTGATCCCTGAGCCTGGCTATGTCAGATCTCCTGTGGTTCAAGCCATCTCTGGGTGTGGGCAGGAAGGAGGGTTGCTGGAACTCAGATGAACACAAGAAGGATGATTGCCATGTTCTCTTAATGTTCTCCATCTCCTCTGAGTTCTTCAACCTTTCCTCCCTATTTTCAGGTCTGCAAGGGGAAGAACAAAATGGACATCTCCAATATAAATTAGCTCTCACATAATGCCTAGCTTTCGATCTCTGTAGCCAGTCTCAATGCTACTTCAGGGTATCTCTCTGATGATGATTGGAAAAGGCACCTATCTTTGTACAGCAGAATATACTCAGGAATCATTTTGTTGATGTTTTTAGCAATCTTACTTGCTTCTACCCTTGAACTCTGGGTTATCATGTCTCTAATTCTTGGCAATCCAGGCAATATAGAGCATGGAGTTCTTCCCATGGAGTAATTAAATAAGTTATTGACAAGCTATTCCCACAAATTCTTTATTACATTATTTCAGCACATATTGCAGACAGAGCAGATTGTTGGTTGAGGGTTTTGGGGTTGGGTGGTGTCCAGGTTTTTCTTTCCATATACAGATGTATGTAGTCCCATGCTAAAGAGGCTAGAATGTAGGGTAAAGTTTCCAGCTGGACACCAGATCTACCTCTCTTTGTTTAATGAGCTGCACATATATTATCCTGGGCAATGTCCCATCCCAACCTCTTTTAGTCAATTTTCAGAGAATAGTACTTTATCCTAGCATATAAATGGGTTGTTTAGGGATCTCCACAAGACCCCCTCAGCCAATAATGGACAGAATGCAACCCAGTTCCACCACTGGAAACCTTGCCTGTAGAGAAGATAGTCATAGCCCCAATTACTAGAAATCGAGATTAGGTTTCCTTCCATAATTGCCTCTCCAATTGCACCTCAATTCTAGCAGTCTCATCCTGTACTTTCCCTTCCAGTCTTTTCTCAACTACCTGATCTCTCCTGTCCACACCTGCGCACTTTCCAGCAAAAAATCTACACAATTTCCACTTCTGAGGGACACACATGCATCGTCCTTAGAACCGCTCTTTATCTAAACTATCTGGACCTGTAGATTGATTATCATTTATATAGCAGCTAACATCCAGTTATAAGTAAATACATACTATATTTATCTTATACTTCATTGTGCAAATGTACCATATGTCAGTATCCATTCTTCAATCTAGATACATCTAGGTTGTTTAAAGATTCTGGCTGCCATGAATGAAGCTGCAAAGAACATAGTTGAGCAAGCGCCCTTGGGGTAAGATGGAGTGTCCTTTGCATATATGCCCATGAGTAGTATAGCTACATCTTGGGGTAGAGATATTCCCAATTTTCTGAGGAAACACTATATTGATTTCAGTAGTAGCTGTACAAATTTGCATTCCTACCAGGAATGGAGTAGTGTTGCCCTTGCTTAAAATCCTTACTAACATATGCTGTAATGTGTGTTGTTGATCTTAGGCATTCTGACAGTGTAAGATGAAATCTCAAAAAGTTTTGGTTTGCATTTCTCTGACAGCTAAGCATGTTGAACATTTCTTAGTGTTTCCCAAGCCAATTTGGACTCCTTTATGGAGTATTCTCTGTTCAGATCAATACCCCTTTTTAATTGAACTATTTGACTTTTTGATATCTAATTACTTGAATCTATATCTTGGAAATTAGATCTCTATCAGATTTGAAGTTAGTAAAAGTATATTCCTATTCTGTAGGCTGCCTGTGTTCAGATTAATGGTGTTCTTTGCCCTAATGTAAGCTTTTCAGTTTCATGAGGTCTCATTTATTATTGATCTTAGTACATGTTCTGTAAGTGTTCTGTTCAAAAAGTCTCCTGGGCCAATGCATTCAGGACTGTTCTCCACTTTCACTTTTATTAGGTTCAGTGTACCTAGTTTCATGTTGAGGTTTGTGATCCACTTGAACTTGAGTTTTGTGCAGGTTGATTAATAAGGATCTAGTAGCATTCTTTTACATGCAGACATCTAGTTTGACCAGCACCATTTGCTAAAGATGCTTTCTTTTGCTGGCTTCTTTATTAGAAATCAAGTGTTCAAAGGCATATGGATTGTATGGATTTATGTCTGGGACTTAAGTTCATTTTATTCCAATACCACAAGGTTTTTGTTGCTAAAGCTCTGTAGTACCACTTGAAATCAATGATGCTAACACCCTTGTTTTAGCTATACTGGCTTGTTTTTTTTTGTTTTGTTTTTTTTCTTTATGAAGTTGAAAACTTTCTTTTCAAAGTCTGGAAAGAATCATATTGAAATTTTGATTGGGATTTTACTGACTCTGTAAATTATTTTGATAGAATGGGCACATTTTACTATGGTAATCTTACAAATCCATGAACACAGGAGATATCTTTCTAAAATTTCTTTCTTTAAAAATTTGAAGTTTTTATCATATAAGTCTTTGAGTTGCTTGGATAGAGTTACTACAAGATATTTTATATTATATTTAGGCTACTTTAAAAGACATTGTTTCTCTGATTTCTTTCTCATTCACTTTCTTATTTGTATATGTGAAGGCTACTAATTTGTGTAAGTCAGTCTTGTATCCAAATAATTCACTGAAGATGTGTATCAGATGAGTTCCCTGCTAGAATTTTTTGAGATTACTTACGTATACTATCATATCATCGGGGAATAGAAGTACTTTGACCTCTTCCTTTCCAATTGCTTCACCTGATATCCTTCAGCAGTCTTATTGCTCCAGCTAGAACGCCATGTACTGTATTGAATGGAGACAGAGAGGAAACAGCCTTTTCTTGTTCCTGATGTAGTAGAATTGTGTTGTATTTTGATGCATTTAATTTGATGTTGGCTGTAGGCAGGATATAAATTTGTTTTATTATTCTTTGGTATGTACATTGTATTCCTAATATTCCCAGGACTTTTATACTGTTAGATTACATCAAACGCCTTTTTCATCTAATGAATAATCATGTGTGTGTTTTTTTTCCTTCATTTTTGCTTTGACCTATCTTTCATCCAGTAATGAGATATTCAATTTCTATGAATTTGAAAGCTTTTTGTTGTTTCTGTTATTGTTTATATCCAGCTTTAATCTGCCATGGTCTGATAGGATGCAGGGAGTAATTTAAATTAATTTATATCTATTGAGAGTATCTTTGTGGCCAATTATGGAAAAAGTTACATGAGGTGCTGAGAAGAAATTACATTCTTTTGTACTTTGGAGATATATTTTGAAATTCCTGGTAGGTCTATTTGATTTGAAACTTTAGTTAATTCCATTCTTTTTTGTTTAATTTTTGTCTGGACAACAGGTCCCGTGATTGGAGAGTCCGTTATTGAATTCTCCCACTAACAATGTGTCAAGCCAAATAAGAGATTTAACCTACAGAAACACTTCGTTTTACAAAAGTGGGAGCCCTTGTGTTTGGGGCATATATGCTAAGAATTAAAACATTACATTAGTGGATTTTTCCTTTGATGAATATGCAGTATCTCTCCAAGTCTCTTCTACTTAATTTTGATTTGAAGTCTATTTTGTTAGATATTAAAATTGCTAAATCAGCTTGCTTATCTGGTTCATTTGCTTGAAATACTGTTTTCCAACCCTTCACTCAGAGGTTAATACCTATCCTTAATGTTGAGTTGTGTTTCTTGTGTACAGCTGAAAGATGGATCCTGTTTCTGTAATCATCCTGTTAATTGTGTATTTTCACTGAGGAATTGAGACCATTGATATTGAGCAATATCAATAAACAATGAAATTTAACTCCTCTTATTTTGGTGGCTTTTGTGGTAGTGTTGGTGCTGTGTGTGAGTGTGTGTGTGTGTGTGTGTGTCTGTGTGTCTGTGTGTCTGTGTATGTGCTCGCACATGCGTGTTTTCCTTCTTCAGTTTTCTGGTATGAGATTATTTATTTCCTGTGATTTCATGTGTAGAGACAATGTCCTTGAGTTGCAGTTTCCCTTCTAGCATCTTCAGTAGGGATAGATTTATAGATAAATATGGTTCAAATTTGACTTTTTTTATTGAATGCCTTCTTTTCTCTATATACGGTGATTGAAAGTTTTACTGAACAAGGTAGTATAGGCTGGCATCTGTGGTTTCTTAGAGTCTGCTGCAGGTCTGTCCAAGGTCTTCTGACTTTCAGATTCTTCAATAAAAAGTTTGCTATAATTCTAATAGCTCTACCTTTATACATAATTTGGTCTTTTCCTTTTCAGCTTTTAATATTTGTTGTTTGTTCTGTATATTTAGTGTTTTGATTATGATGTTTCAAGGGACCTTTATTTTCTGTTCCTTTCTATATGATATTCTGTATGCTTCTTGTTCCTTTGTAGCCATCTTCTTCTTTAGTTTAAACTTCTTTTCTTCTATGATTTTGTTGAAATTATTTTCAGGGCTTTGAGATGGGATTCTTTTCCTTCCTATATTGCTATTATTTTTATGTTTGGTATTTTCACATTGTCCAAGATTTCCTACATGTTTTAGGACAGAAGGTTTTCTTTTGTTTTACATTTAACATTTACTTTTAACTAATGTATCCATTTTTTCAGTAGTACCTACAATGGCTGAGATTCTTTCTTCTATCTCTTGTATTCTGTAAGTGAAGCTTGACTCTGTAATTCCTGTTTTTATTTCTAAATTTTTCATTTCCAGAATTCCCTGTTTATGTTTTCATTATTGTATCTGTTTACATTTTCAGGTCTTTAACAGTGTTAGTCATTTTCTTTAACTCTTTCTTTGTTCTCGATTTTCTTTAAGGTATTTATTCATTTCTTCCAAATGTTTTGTTTGTATTTTCCTGGTGTTCTTTAGAGAATTTATTCATTTCCTCTTTAAGGACCTCTAGCATCTTCATATAGTTGCTTTAAAGGTCTTTTTCTTGTGCTTTGGTTATTTTAAAATTTTCAGAGCCTGCTATAGTAGGATGCCTGGTCTCTAGTAGAGATTTTGAAGATTACTGATTGGGTTCTTAAGCTGACATCTAGGCATCTGTGTTTGTGGTAAGTATAGCTGTAGCTGATGATTCCTGAGTTTGTCTTTGTTGGGTGAGTGCTTTGTTCCTTAGTTTCTTTTTCCTCTCTGGATTTTGAAAGAGCATTTGGCTGTGTATTGGCTGTTTTTCTGACCTTCTTGGCACACATGAGCACATACACTCATATCTGCATACAAGTCTGACAATGTGAGATTGATTTCCAGAACACAAGATGAAAGATAAAACATTACTTATGAAATCTGTCTTGTAATTTTCATACTCATATTGTGGCATAAGGCACACACACACAGACACACATATACACTGGGAGAGAGAGAGAGAGAGAGAGAGAGAGAGAGAGAGAGAGAGAGAGTAAAATAAAAGTTTTAGTTGTCTGTTACTGTAGTCAATACTGTCACCAAAAGCAAATTAAATAGGAAAGGATTTACTACTTTGGCTTAAGGCATCAGAGTGATAGCATTCATCATGGTGGGAAAGGCATGGCAGCAGGAGGTTGGTTGATCACACTTTTCTTTATGCAAAAGAATGAAGTAAGACTGAAAAGCCTAAAAGCCAATCTCCATGATATAACTCTTCAAGCAAAGCTGTATCTTCTAAAGGATCCATGACCTCCCCAAACAGCTTCATCAAGTGATCTAATGTGTGAAGTTATGGGGGAAATTTTACATACCACTGAAACAAATCAAATAGAAGAAATGATGCAGAATGCCTGAAAATAATCTTGTGGAATCTTTAATGCCCTAACTCTGACTGGTTGTGCTCCTTATACCCTCTTAAAACAAGCAAACATGAACTGATTGGAAAATCAGAGTGAGCCAGATGATCCTTGAACCCAAATCTAAAGATATATTTGCTGTTTAAAGGAGACTTAAATGTTTTTAAACCAGCAATTACTGGTTTTAAACTAATTAATGTTTTAAAAAATAAGAAATTACTGTCTAAGCCAAGGAAATGTCAACTTGTAATTTCGTGGTTCAATTAAATCATACAGATAAAATCTGTATGTTTATATAGAAAAAAGTGACTAAACTTAATGAAGCCTCTGTGGGTTTTTCTCATTATCTGGTTCTAATTGCTCTTAAAACCACCACAGCATATTTCTTTTGTTGTTTTTGGGATTGAAGTTCTCCTCTCTTTCTCTCTTTCTCTCTCACATCTATGTGTATGTATAGGCTAGGTTGCAATCATCAAGTGTTATCAATCGTTTAAATATTTGAATCAAGGTTTACTACAGACCTGAAACTAGAAAGTAGGTTACACTGGCTGGATGGTAAACCTCATGGTCCACAGTCTACCTGTCTATTGCTGAGATTACTAGCAGACACGATCACACCCTATTTTTTACACGGGTTCCTGATGTTAAACTCAGGTCTTCAAGCTTGCAAGACAAGTACTTTACCAAGGAAGCTTTCTCCTCAGCTCCAAACACAGGATTTTCAGTTGGTAAAATTTTCATTCCAATTTTAGTTCAGGCTAGTAACATAAAACTAATTAAATTACCTGATTATTTTAATTCTCTAATTGAACACAACTCACACAGCTAGCTCATTGGAATCTGCTATACAGCATTTTTATTTAATATAAATATACTGACATATGCCCCAGAACAGGCAGCTAATAAATGGTAACCCACTTGTGGTAGTCAGCAGGCCTGTACATGGAACCCCAAGTCTCTGCAGGGATATTGCTTTCCATGGCTTTGTCCAAGAGAGTACATAAGAAGTATTTTGACCACTTCTAATTAAAAACAGGCTAATTTTGAATGAATGAATGAATGAATGAATGAATGAAAAAGGAAGGAAGAAAGGGAGAAAATACTTCTTTTGAAAATTTAATTTGTGTCAGTAGAAAAAGAGGAAAGAACCTAACAGCTGGCTCATCAGCAAAGTCCTTAACTCACAAGCATAAGCTGCTTTCCTTCCATACACAGTAAATAAAGCTGACTGTGGTGTCCCATATTTTAATAACATCACTGAGGCTAGAGAAACATACAGACTCCTGAGGCTCCCTGGTCAGCCAGTTCAGTTACAGGCTAGTGAGGAACCTTCTTTCAAATACCTGTCTGCAAACACACACACACACACACACACACACACACACACACACACACGGGAATATACATAATACACACAAACATGAACACACACATCTTTAAATGAACAGAAAGATAATCTACTAAGATGAAATAAAGGAGTAAAGGTTGGTGAAATGCAAGGCCGTGTCTTCCATCAGAGTCATTTACTCTATTCCGTCATTTCCATAATACTCTAGAAATGTGAAATAGAGACCTGACCTTGAGTTTCACATTGAGTGTCTAATGCCATTGGAAATGTACAGGTCCATGTAAACCCAAGAACTCAAAAACATGAGAGCATTGTTTCAAGATACTGAATAATGAACTCAAAGAACTTGCCAGAATTTTAATCATGTTTTCTTAAGTGATTTTCAGTGACAGTCTGTTGATAAAAATTTTAATAAAAGATCACCCCTTGTAGATAAGTAACAGCAGTGTTTTTATTATAAACAACAGAGAGAAACAGAGTCCTTGTGATCAAGGTTGTAATAATTAACTTCAGGTTATTTATAATATCTAACTCTGCTATCTTTGTTTTACCATCTTTAAAGGAGTGAAATGGCCTGTAACCCTCTCTCCACATCAGCGTGTACTCATAATCTGCAGATCCTGTAAGTACACAGTTAGGCCCTAGAAAGCTTCCCAAGCACAGGGAGGATATCATTCATAATTCTTCCCTAACCAGTTCATGGGAATGACTTGCTTAAAATACAGCTACCTGTTTAACTTTGCAATGAGCTTTAAAGACTTCGGTGTTTATGTATTCACTGCAGGAATCATATGTATAGATGTCTGAACATCTGTGTGGATATTTGACGTCAACTTGTGATTCTGCTCCTCAGGAATTGTTCACCTTGTCTTTTGAGACAGTTGCACTTTCTCAGATCTAGGGACATGTCAGTTAAGCTAGGGTGGCCAGCCAGTAAGGCCTATGGACCTATTTAACTCTACTTCTCCACACCTTGGATTACAAGTATAGTTCACCAGGCTTGGATTTTTTATTTTTTTTTAACTTGGTTTCTGTGATTTGAACTCTACTCTTTAAAGCTTGATAGTGAGTACTTTCTGAAGCTATCTATCTCCCAGGCACTAAAATTGATGTCTAATTATTCTTCTCATCTAGAATATGTCATATAACATTTACCATATAAAGTGGCTCCTAAAGTTAACTGCTTAGAAATTATTTAACTTTGTCTTGACATTGTCCTTTAATAATGAATGTATTTTAGAGAAAGTGGGGCATCTCTAAGAAAACACATGAAGCATTGCAGCCACTGCTGCTGCTAGGATGCAATGTCATGAACATGGTGGCTTATCTGTTAGTTCCCTCCCATTTTGGAACTAAAAACAATAGTGAGCTTTACATAGCACTGATATTCAGGTTGGAGATCCTGGGATAAAAAGTACTAGATGAAAGTGAGGCCTCTAAAGTGAAGTATACTGTCTTTTATCACTGAAAAGTTCACTCTGAACTTTGCTTCCACCATTCCTTAGGCAGGGCTTGGTGGGGTAGAGTGGGAATGCCAGAGAGTACCACTCACAGTTGGCAAAGAGAGGTGAGCATAGAGAGATGAAAGGTAGAAAGTATCCAAAGCTTTTTTTCTCAGTATGACACAAGAGGTATATTGCCCACAGACAAATCTCTGGACTGATTTGATGCTCTTTTATCTTGCTGGGGCTTTTCATCAGTTGAGTTGTCTAGGGCAGGCAGGCACAATTGTCCATACGAAGACAGTCTGTTTTAACAGTATGATACATTTAAAGCTACTTGAACTGGGGTACTTCAAATGAAACCCAAAATACACCTGGAGCATGAAATAACTCAGAATCACACATTGACTCCTGTCAGAGTATGTAACTGATTTAGGGCTGAAGTTTTTTGAGAGAGAGAGAGAGAGAGAGAGAGAGAGAGAGAGAGAGTGTGTTTGGGGTAGGGTCTGATATCATCAACCTGACATCTGAATTGTTTTCCATGTCCAAAATATATGGGGTATTGTAACCAGCATTAGATACTTTGTGGGTTGTTTTTCTTCCACTCTTCTTCACCCTTTTCCCACTCTTTTAGTCCTCTAACACAAGATAGAAGAGAAAAAAGGTTAGAGAGGAAAGGGAGTGACATTATCATTAGACTACTTTCTGCTGATTAGGGGCATCAAGATCATCGGGACAAATTAGATCTTCGATGTAAGGATATCTAATTTCTTCTGGTTGTTGATTCATCTTTAAACATGACAACTTAGCAAAACAAAACAACTTATAACAACAAGCAACCAACAAACCACATAACAATCTTGCCTCTAGGTCTCCCCAGAATTCCAGACTTCACACAATTCCAGAAGCAATCTGCAGCTGGCAAAAATCACACCCTTGCTAGAGATCAAGGCAAACCATAGCTGCTGTGGACAATACGAAGCTGCCTCATAGTGAAAAATATATTGTTTGTAATTATCAAACAACAACATATTTCCATAATATTTCTGTGCTTTTCAAAGAACCCAAAAGTCTCATTACAGTGTATGATGAGAAAAACGTGTCATAATGTCCAAAAATAGAAACAGATATACTGTATGTGACTATGAGAGGTGTTCTAAGGAAAATAGATATGGAAGTATGTGTACATGTTTGACCATGAACAAGTGTATACAAAGGTCAGCTGTTGTGGGAAATAATAATAATAATAATAATAATAATAATAATAATAATAATAATGTCACGTGCTTGTGCTGGCAACTCTCTATCCCTGCAGTCTGGCTGGTCATGCACGGGGGGCAATAGCAGACCTGTTTTTACCTCATGGAGACTCTGACTCAGAACTCCACAATCTCTCTATCCTGCTTGTTAGGTTCTTAATGGCGGGTGGCAACAATGCCAGTCCCATGCTTCAAATACCCACAGCATTTGTGGTGCACATCAGGCAAACCCATGCATTGCCACCTTGTACCTTTCTCTCTTGAACCCAAATGAGCTGCCAGATGAAGGAAGACACAACACAAACTTAGTTCAGAAACAATGGAAACTCAATCGCAATTGTAGTATACTACTACAATCTCAGTCCAGAGGAAGTGGAGACAGGTAGTTGCTTATGGCTCAAGAGCTATCTAGCCTAGACAAATGACAAATTCCAGGTCTAACAAAAGAGTCAGAATCAAAATTAAAAAAAGAAAAAAAGATAGATAGATCTATGTAGATGTAGACATATACATATAGTATAGATATTAAACCAACAGCGAACATCAAATTAAATGGAGAGACACTTGCAGCAACCCCACTAAAATTAGGGATAGGACAAGACTGGCCACTCTCTTTTCTATCTGTTCAATATAGTGCTTGAAGTTCTAGGTAAGTCAATTAAACACAAAAAGAGACAAAGGGGAGAAAAAATGGAAAGAAAGGAATCAAGGTATTTGCAAAAGATGTGAAGATAAGCAATCCCAAAAAGTTTACAAGAAAACTCCTAGAACTGATAAATAATTTCAGCAAAGTAGCTGAATACAAAATTAACTATAATGAATCTATAGCCTTTCTTTATACAAATGATAAATGACTGAAAAAGAAATTATGGAAACAACACCCTTCACAATAACCAGAAGTAACATAAAATATGTTGGTGTATCTCTAACCAGTAAATTGAAAGTTCTGCAGTGACAAGAATTTTACATCCCTGAAGAAAGATATGGAAGAAGACATCTGAAAATGGAAAGCTCTCCCTAGCTCCTCAATGAGTAGGATTAACATGGTAAAAATGGCCAAAAACATCTGTAGATTCAATGTCATCTCCATCAAAATTCCAATATTATTCTTCCAGACATCGAAAGAGCAATTCTCAAATTCATATGGAAAAACAAGGAAACAAACAAACAAAACCCCAGGATAGGTAAAACAATTCTCAACAATCAAAGAACTTCTTGGGGAATTACTATCTCTGATGTCAAGCTGATCTACAGAGCAATAGTGATAATAATAGTAATAACAAGATAAAAAGGCATGATAATGGTACAGAGACAGACAGTGTGATCAATGGAATATAACTGAAGACCCAGAAATAAACCCACATACATATGGACACTTGAATTTTGACAAAGTAGCCAAAACCATACAGTGGAAAAAGGAAAGCATCTTCAGCAAATGGTGTTGGTCTCACTGGCTGCTTGTAGAAGAATGCAAATTGATCCATATTTATCACCTTGTACAACGCTCAAGTCTAAAGTGATCAAGAATTTCAACATGAAACCAGTTACACTGAATATAATAGAAAAGAAAGTGGGAAATAGTCCTGAATGCCTTGGCAAGGGGAAATTTTCCTGAACATTATGCCAATGGCTTAGGCAGTAAGATTAATGGTTGATTAATGGGACCTCATGAAACTGAAAAGCTTCCCTAAGACAAAGAATACTGTTAATAGGATAAAACATCAACCCACAGATGGGGAAAAAAAATCTTCACCAATCGTACATCTGATAGAGGGCTAATATGCAAAATATATAAAGAACTCAAGTAGTTAGACTCAAAAAAAACCCCAAATAACCCAATTTTAAAAATGGGATACAGAGATAAACAGAGAATTCTCAACAGAGGACTCTTGAATGGCTGAGAATAGCTTAAAGAAATGCTCAATATTCTTAGTCCTCAGAGAAATGCAAATCAAAATGACTCTGAGTTTCTACCTTACAAAACTTAGACTGAGTTGAAAACCTCAAGTAACAGCACAGGCTGGTTAGAATGTGGAGCAAGAGGAATATTCCTTCAGTGCTGGTAGAAGTGCGAACTGATTCAATCTCTCTAGAAATTTATCTGGTGATTCGTCAGAAAATTGGAAATATTTCTTCCTGACAACCCAGCTATACTGTTCCTGGATGTATACACAAACAATGTTCCACCATACCACAAGGCTACATGATCCAATATGTCAAAAGCAGCCTTATTTATAATAGCTCTAAGATGGAAACACAGATATCGCTCAACCAAAGAATGGATTAAAAAAAAATGTGGTTCATTTACACAATGGAATACTATTCAACTATTGAGAAAAGAACATCATGAACTTTCAGGCAAATGGATGAAACTAGAAAATCTTATCCTGAGTAAGATAACCCAGACTCAAAAGGATATACATGGTATGTACTCATTGATAAGTGGATATTAGCCAAAAAGTACAAGATATTCATTATACACCCCACAGCCTGTACGAAATTTACCAAGGAAGACCAAATAAGGATGCTTCAATACCACATAAAAGGGGAAACAAAATAATCATAGGAGTAGGAAGAAGAGAGGGAACTGGATAGGAGAAGGTAGGAGAGGGTAAAGAGAGGACAGAATCACATATACAGGGAGATAGGAGAGAGGCCCAGAGAGCAAGAAAAATAAATAGAAATATGCAGCTGCCCAGTAGTGGTGGTATGGGGGAAGCTCTAGGAACTATCAGAGACCTGGGATGTGAAGGTCTCCCAGGACTTAATGTGGCTTACCTTAGCTGAAATGCTGAACAGTGTGGACAAGTAGCCTGAAGAGACAATCTTTTGCAGATAAACAGGGCCCCCAAATGGTGGAAAGGGGTCACCAACATACCTTCCAAACTTTTTACCAAGAATTGTTCTTGTCTAAAAGATACATGGGGACAAATATGGAGCATAGATTGTAGGAAGGGTCATTCAACGACCAGCTCAACTTGGGATCCACCCCATGAGTGGGCACCAAACTCTGACACTAAGTATATCATGGTGTGCTTGCAGATAGGAGCCTAGCATGGTTTTTACTGTGAGAGGCTATACTAGCAGCTGACTGAGAAAGATGAAGATGAAGATGCAGCCAATCATTACAATGAGGATGTGGACTCCTATGGAAGAGTTAGGAGAAGAATTGAAGGAGCTAAAGGAGATGGCAACCTTACAGGAAGACCAACAATATCAACTACTCTGGACCCCTAGGATCTCCCAGAGACTAAGCCAGGAACCAAAGAGCATTCATTGTCTGGTCTGTGGTCCCTGGCACATATGTAGCAGAGTACTCCCTTGTTTGGCCTCAGTGGGAGATGATGTGCCTAATCCTGTATAAACTTGATGGACTCGGGGAAGGTTAAAAGGCGTTGGATGAGAGTGTAGGTGAGGGGGGTGGGTGTCTGGGAGTAAAAGGGGGTTAGTAAAGCACCTCTCAGAGGCAAAGGGGAGGGGAAATGGGGTGAAGAGTTCTTGGAGGGGGATGTGGAAACAGGGGCAACATTTGGAAAGTAAATAGGTACAACAACTAAAAATTAAAATAAAACTTATAATCCCAGCCCTTGGGAGTCTGAAACAGGATGACTAGGAGTTGAAGGAGAGCCTCAGGTACATGAGTCCAGCTTGGATTAAAAGAGACCCTGTCTTTAAAAAATTATCAATGAAAAGAAAAGTGCATTTTTTTTTTAAGAAAAAGATAAATTGAGAAAAAGGAGTTTTCAGAGATTTCTACCTTCTACCAACTTCTCTTTGATTACTGGTTTTGTGTATCAGTAGGTGATGAGAAGCCCTTCTGAGTCTGGTAGTCCGAGATATACGAGAGAGAGAGAGAGAGAGAGAGAGAGAGAGAGAGAGAGAGAGAAAATGTGCTTGTGTATTTTTGATCTTTTTTGTGTGTTGCAGAGTGATCAACTTAGGATATCATTTGTCTGGTACTGTCAGAAATTTTTGAAACATGGTCTCTCATTTTTGCCTAATTTATAATGTGGCTAAACAGTCTCAGCACTCCTTTTGTCTCTACCTTTTTAGTACAAGTATTACAAGTGTGAAACACCATTCCTTGGTCTTTTACATGGACTTAAGTTATTAAACTCAGGACCTCATGTTTGCAAGGCTAGCAGTGTCCCAACAAAGACACCTCTCCAGCCCAGCAGCAGTGTTTTATAAAATGTCCTGGATATTAGCAGCACCATAGACACTCTTCAGAGGTGTCTGTATTGTAGCATCACATTGTTTCAGATGCTATCTTTTCTGAGTGCCCTGTGTTATTCAAGGTTGTATGTAGGACTGTGAAAGGCAGCCTGGTTTCTGGTTGAGCTAAGGTTTCAAGCCCTGGTGACCCAGCAGGGGGTCCCCAGCAGGGGATAACTAAGCAAGGGACAGTAGGCATTTTGCCATGCTCCTGGGCCCCAGGCTTCTGACATGAGGCCACAGCTATGAAACATATGGAGATAGGTCTGTGACTATCAATCATGGAAGGGCAATGCCCCAAGCTCCTCCACAGGCAGAGGATGTCAAGACAGATCTCCATTTTAATGAGGTACCTGGAGGCTTAGCCAATAAACATCCCTTCTCAGACACTCCCTGAAAAAGATATTTAACCTCGGGCCTACCCTGAGAAAGTGGAGTATGGTTTTACTCATCACCAATCTCCACCATAACAATAAACACCTTCAAACCATGGACTGTCTCTTTTCATTGGGATCTGCAGTGGGGAACAATGGGACATGCCTTTCTCTAAAGAGCCTTGTCTAGTCTTCTGCAGAAGGCCTCTCAGTGCTCCCAGCCATGGCCTCTACTAAACCAAGCTAGCTAACCACCAGCAAGCCAAGCACTTGTTCCCAACTCCCCTTGGCCCCAGGCTAGATCTCCCTGGTGGGTGGGTGGGGGGCAGGGAGGAGCTACTTTGTTCTAAGCTCTACCGTGGCATCCAGCAGTGTCTGGGTTGCCTAAGAGCCTGAGAACCAGGCAGTCTTGGCTTAGTTCGAGACTACTGAACCATCCCTGTGTAGTCTTGGGATCCGAGGCTGCATGCCCCCACCCCCAGGCAGTGTCTTGCAGCAGTGAGCCTGGTCAAACTTCCCAAGTCTTGCCTCCTACAGTGGCCTGAGCCCTGTGGCAAACGCGAGACCAAACCATTTAACCCAACAGTTGTAAATGATTGAAATCAATCTACTGCTTGTCTACAGGGAACAAGAGGAATATCTGCTCTGGTAGTATCCTCCACTGAGAAATGGAAAAAAAAAATGGCATCAGGGCAAGAGTCTGATCCTTGGAAGTAGGGACATAGAGGTCTTTTGTTATTTTCCATCTTTGAGGAGCAAGTCATAAAGCTTTGGAGGAGGTACCCCAAATCATTGGAAGCCAAGGCAGCAGAAACTACAGGGTTGTCTGCCCTTCCTGAGCCCCAGTTGAAACAAAACAGTATCATGGAGCAGATCCTTCAAAGGCTCATGTCAATGGAGGTTGGCAAGCTGTTCTCTTCTCATAAGGTCTTGAGAGTATTGAGCCAGTTGGTGCATCCTACATTCAACAATGCCTATGAGGCTCTGATGAGGTCACATGGATGTCAATACATATTCAGATCCTGACTCCAATGGAACACTTAGGGTACTAGCCAAGAACTAAGTCTGGGCTTTGGGTAGAACGCCCTTCCCACATTTCTCTTACACAGTCCAAAAGTCCAAGGAAGATAATTCAGTGGGAAAAGGCACTTACTAAGTAGCCTCCACCCAAGTCATGAGTGTGGTCCCATGGACCAAGTGGCAAAAAAGTTTTGTAAGCTGTCTTCTGCTTTCCACACATACTATGTGCTGTGTCCCTGTGTCTACTCCTATAAAATAGTTCAATAAATTATTAGGTAATGAAAATGAAACTTACTAGAAATATAGATGCAGGACTCCAGGACCAGGAAGTTTTGTATCTTGTGGATTGGGTGTGGGGTAGAGTATACTGAATAATCTTTATTTTGTGAACAAAGGTACAATGAAGCAAATAAACACAAACATAAGAAAGTCATTGAAGTTGAGGCAAAATTTTTGCCTGAGGGAGTTAACTAGTGAGGCCAAAAATAGGATAATTATTAATAATGGGCTTGAGTTCTAGGGGAAGTGGTGCAGATCTTGAAATAAAAAGAAATGAGAAAGAGCCACAGCCAGAAATCCTAAAGTCCCTGGGAAGGCTGGAGGTAGAGCTGAAGGCTTCCTTTCCTCTCTAATGTCAGTGTAAATTACATAGCAAGGGCTAGTTGGCAAAGCAGTTAGCAGGGTTGTAATTTTGGTCTGAATAAGATATTATATACTGAATATTTTATGTATTTAATAGAGCTTGAAATTAACACCAATACTAGAACGAGACTCATTGATGTTCCATCCAGCCCCTGGTGGGGAGGACAGTAGTGGTTCTCTGCTCTTCAGTCTATTGGGATGCTTCCAGGCTAGCTCTGTGACAAAGTAAGATCATTAGGCTTTAAGGGTCGTTATTATTAGTATTAATAGCATTTGTTGGTCTAGGTCTGTAAAGCTCTTTTTCAGTTTAGTTGTTTATCTTCTGAAGTTTGTTTAGGAAACCAACCATGTCAGATGGCCTAGTTCAGTGTCAAGCAAAGAAATTCAAAATTCTCCGTCAATAAAATATCTCTGTGTATAAGTGTTGTGAGTATGGGACAAGGACCCTGTTCCAAGAAAAATGTATCTGTTCTCCACTAGATAAATGTTCTGAATATTTTGATACACTCTGATCTCCTGCACAGATTAAGAGAGATAAATGCAATAGTTCATTCTGGGAATTGAATGTGATAAGAGCAAGATGAGTCATGGATGGTGGAGAAATAGCACAGTGGTTTGAACCCGTGATTCCGATACTTGGGAGGTAGAGTAAGGCTGATTCTAGCCAGTTCACAGCAAAGTAGTCTAGTTGAATTGGTGAGCTTCATCTTTAGTGAGACTTCCTGTCTCATAAAGTCATGTTGAAACAACCAAGGAAGAGAGTCAGTTTCAGCTTCTAGCTTCCTCATGCATACATATACATATACACACAGAGAAATTTATAGCTATGGATACAACACATGTATACAGAGATAGCAAGCCAGAAAGAGAAAGAGAGAGAACTTAGTATGAACTGAATACCCATTCTGCACTAAAAATATACTTTGCTTAGCATTTTTTGTGGTTTGACAAGCATTTCTACTTTCATAATTTCAGTAATAGTAGGAAATATCAGACAGTTTAGTAAAAAATATAAAATAGAGGGATATCAAGATGGTTACACATAGAAAGGTATTTGCCATCTAGCCTGAATATCTGAGTTCAATCCCCTAGATCCATGTGAATGTAAAATGATAGAACCAACTAGACAAATTTTGCCCTTGACCTCCATAGGTATACTGTGGCATATGCATACATACACACACATACACAAAGGAAATCAAGACATATAATGAATGTTTTAAAAAAACAGAACAGAGACAAAGTTAAATATGACATACAATTAACATATGTAAATAATGCATGTAACCTACAGGCACAATTATGCTTTTTTCATTTAAAAACATTTTTTCTTGAATTTTGAGTAAAGAAATATTTGAACAGGTGCAATGGGAGAGAGTCTGCCCTCTGAAGCCACTGAGATAATTGACCCGGTGAAGGGAAAGAGTACCTGGCATGATGGAAGTGTCCCATGCTTACATTCTAATTCTATTCTTGCAAACAGACTGCAGGAGATCCCTGAGAATTTGCTCAAGGTAAGTTTTTAAGGTTATCTGGGTTTTACTCAAGTTTTTTGAGAGCAGCCATAGGTTCTGTTTCGCATTTCAAGGTTCTGGGGAGTTTTATTTTTCCTTGATTTCTTTCTATCTCCTTTTTATTTTTAAGTTGACTTCTCACATGCATCTGAATGTCTGGCCATATTCCCTGTTCTAAATGGACTTGACTTCCTTTATGATTCTTTCACTTGACAATAAACTGCAGCAAAGAAGAAACTTTGGTGATGATACTACATCAGTAGTAGAATATTTGGTGGAGTCTTGTGCATATAAGTTGATAAAGAATTAGTAGAACATGCCATCATCAATAACAATACCCTCAAACAAAATTCCTTCAGTAATAGGTATGGTAAGAATATATGTTTGCCTGCCATCCAGTGAGACAAAAGATAGCATATTTAACAAATGGTACATGTTCAATTGGAGGTAAGCATGTAGAAGAAGCCAAATTGATTCTTTCTTATCTCTTTGTACAAAGCTCAAGTCCACGTAGGTCAAGGTCCTTTAACATAAAACCAGATACACTGAAACTTATAGAGGAGAAAGTGGGGAAGAGTCTCAAACATATGGGCAGAGGTGAAATTTTCCTGAACAGAACACCAATGGCTTATGCTCTGAGTTTGAGAATTGACAAATGGGACCTCATAAAATTGCAAAGCTTTTGTAAGGCAAAGGAAACTGTAGATATGACTAAACATCAACCAACAGATTTGGTAAAGATCGTTACCAATCCTACATCTGATAGAGGATTAATATCCGATATATACAAAGAACTCAAGAAGAGTCCAGAGAAACAAATAACCCTATTTAAAAATGGGTTACAAAGCTAAACAAATTATTTTCTACTGAGGAATACTGAATGGCTGAAAAGTACCTAAAGAAATGTTGAACATCCTTAGTAATCAAGGAAATACAAGTCAAAACATCCATGAGATTCCTCCTCACACCAGTCAGAATGGCTAAGATCAAAAACTCAAGTGAGAGCAAACTGTGGTGAGGATGTGGAGAAAGAAGAACACTCCTCCATTTTTGGTGGGATTGTAAGCTTGTATAACCACTCTGTAAATCAGTCTGGCAGTTCCTCAGAAAATTGGACATAGTATTACCTGAGGACCCAGCTCTACCACTCCTTGGCACATATACCCAAAAGATGCTTCAACATATAACAAGGACACATGCTGCACTATGTTCATAGCAGCCTTATTTATAATATACAGAAGCTAGAAAGAACCAAGATGTCCTTCAACAGAGGAATGGATACAGAAAATGTGGTACATTTACACAATGGAGTACTACCCAGCTATCAAAAGCAATGAATTCATGAAATTCTTAGGCAGATGGATGGAACTTGAAAATATCATCCTGAGTGACATAACACAATCTCAGAAGAACACACATGGTATGCACTCACTGATAAGTGGATATTAGCCCCAAACTCGGAATATCTAAGATACAATTCACAGACCACATGAAGCTCAAGAAAAACAAAGATCAAAGTGTAGGTGCTTAGGTCCTTCTTAGAAAGGGGAGCAAAATAGTCATGGGAGCAAATATGGAGACAAATTTTAAAGCAGAGACTGAAGGAAAGGCCATCCAGAGACTGCCCCACCTGAGGATCCATCCTGTATACAGTCAACAAACCCTGACACTATTGCAGATGCCAGAAGTGCTTGTTGAAAGGAGCCTGATATAGCTGTCTCCTGAGAGGCTTTGCCAGAGCCTGACAAATACAGAAGCAGATGTTCATAGCCTATGATTGGACTGAGTACAGGATTCCCAATGGAACAGTTAGAGAAAGGACTGAAAGAGCTGAAGGGGTTTGCAACCCCATAGGAAAAGCAACAATATCAACCAACCAGAATCCCCTAGAGCTTCCAGGGACTAAGCCATTCACCAAGGAGTACACAAAGAGGGATCCAAGGCTCCAGCAGCTTAGGTAGCAGAGGATGGCATCAAAGGCAGGAGAGGCCTTTGGTCTTGTGAAGGCTCAATGACCCAATGTATGAGAATTCAAGGGAGGGGAGGAGAGAGTAGGTGGGAGTATGGGGAAACACCCTCATAGAAGCAGGGTGTGGGGGAAAGGGAAAAGGGGTTTTGGGTGGGGATCAGGAAAGGGGATAACATTTGAAATGTAAATACTTAAAATAGCTAATAGAAAAATGAAAAAAACAATAAATAAACTACAATGTATGAATGGTATTCCCAAGGATGCAAACACATGTGCTCTGGTCCTTTTGCTGGTTTGTCTCATCAAACTTCAATGTCAAAGTTCCTTTTATCTTACTATATTTTATATTGTTATTTTTTACTATTTATCTCTTAGAAACCTGTTCTTTTCTAATGAGAGAAAAGATGGGCTTGATTTAGATGAGAGAAGATATGGGAAGGAACCAGTAGGCCTACACAGAGGGTAAACTCTGATCAGGATATATTATATGAGAAACAAATTTATTATTAATAAAAGGAAAAATTAGAAAGGAATTAACAAACATTTTAATCATGTCAAACATTCAATAATTTCCACAGAGGAATAGTCAAGTTAGTTAAATAAGTTGATTTGTAGAACATGTTTGGAATATTTACTGAGTACAAATTGCATCCAGGTACATTTTAATTTTACCTAACTAATACCATATTTGGTGTATCAAAGAAATTGTTTAGGGGCATGTGATATAGGTTGGGGTATAAAGGCAGCGGCTATATAATCCTGGTGACATGAGTTTGATTCCAGAACTTATATACTGGTAAGATAGGACTGATCCCACAAAGTTGTCCTCTGACATCTACATGAGCATTGTACCTCAAACACACACACACACAAGCACACAAAGAGAGAGGGGTTAAAGGAAGGGAGAGGGGAAGAAAGGGGAGGGAGGGAGACTTCCTTATAAAGAAATACACTTATTTAGAAGGAAAGGCAAGAGAAAAAGGGAATGTGTACACTAAAGGATATAAAATCACAGATAAGATGAACATATCTAAAGTTTTAATATGCAACATAAATACTGTATTATATTAACGATTTCTGTTAAGCAGGCTTGAGCTGTTCATATCCCACAAAGGCTGTAATTAGGTAAGTAGGTAGTTATATATAGGAACATTAGTCGGCTTCACCATAGCAACCATTTTATTATCAGTATGTGTTCAATAACATCATATTCTAATCATAGATTACTCACAATAAGGTTTGTTTCCCAACTAAAAATGAGGGATATAATTATCCAAGATGTACTTGCATAAAAGTGTGTTTGCTATTTCTTTAGAGATCAGACACATACCTAGGTTCCTATATTTTACCTAGAACCCTGGTCTAAGGTCCCCATAATGCTATTTTCTCTTCCAATTTGGTAAAATAGCTGTGTACTTAGACCATTAACACCGTGTGTGCATCTGAGTCTCAGGCACTTTACACCAAACTAACAAAGTTTTGAGATGCTTTAAGAAAAGGCAGGAATGTTTTTTCCTCAATAAAACGTATGTATCTCATCAGATACACTTTCTCCTCAGACAGTGTTTTTCTCATTTTAATCTGCTATTCAGAGATATTAGGAGTATAGACATATTTTTAATATTATATTTCACTCAAGAATTTCAAACTGCTTTATAGGTAATTATAGAACGAATGTGTTTGTGGCTCTCCCCAATGTAGTTAGTGGTCATATATTATTTATAATTACTTTACTCAGGGAGAAACTGAGATAGAAAAAATTTTAGTGGTTTGATAAATGTCATGGAATGAATTACTAGTCACTCTTGGAATAAAATCTTAGACCTGGGGAGCCTGGAGTATTGTATGCACAAACCATGGGAAGCATCTCATCAAGGATAAAATTCTAGTCTTGCTTTAAGAACAGGAACTACCACAATTTCAAGAAGATGTAATGATTACTAATGGTTTTCTTTAATTAATACAGTCATCTATTTATCATGTAGGGGGAATGGAGCATTGTGCATATGGTAACAGAGGTATTAATGAAGCATCTTCCTCAACTGCTCATTAAGGCATCACCTGAACACAGAGCTCTCCAATTTCACTTTTCTGGCAGTCTGGTTTACCCTTGAGTCCTGAGGTTGTTAAGTGGGTTTCTGGGCCATGCCTGGCATTTACTTAAGTCTGAAAAGCCAACTAACCTGTCCTGACACTTGCATGGCAAGTGACTTTACCCATTGAGCATCACTTTAGACTTTCCTAATGTTTCCCTTACCTGCTTCTATTCACCTCCTTCCCACCACACTAAGCATGGTGCTTTCCCTGATAGCAAGCACTTCTTTGTGAAACACACAGAGACCTGAGGTTCAGTACCTCAGGTGAGCTGGGTGACTTCAGGAGAGGCTAAGGAGAGCTGGAAAGATTCAGTTGTTAAAACTGATGTTACTTTAAATTAGAGACTGTCATTTCTCAAAGAGATATTCCAATCCTCCAGAGTCTCCAAGCCTCAGAGTCCTTGACTCATTCACACAAACATTTGGGTAAATGATGACATGTTAGGCTACTGCAAATGTTATCCATAAAGCTGCTAGATAATTCTGTCATATTTTGAACAAAAAATCTAGCATCTAAAGTTTAAATAATTCATTTTCTCTTGTTTTAATTTTATATTTAAACTAGTGTATTTTATTTATTTTCATTAAGGTGTTAGTGGGTGGGAAGAGAATTTAAATATATTTGGAGGTCAGAAGACTACATCCAGAGGCTGGCTTCCTTCCTCAGCATGTAGACCTCAGGACTCTAACTGAGACAGTAGGGGGTTTGAAAGCAGGTCCCTTTACCCAATGAGCTGTCTCTTCAGCCCATTTCTTTTCCTCAGTTCATACTACCATGAGATTAATAACAGCAAGCTTCAGAAGTCTTATATAGCATTGAAACAATATGATCTGGTGCATTGTAAGCTTGAAAAAAGAGGGAGATTTACCCAAGAATGCTTCCCAGGTTTCAAAGCTACTGTCAAACAGGATTCAACTTGATACCTTGTCTCAGTTAACATAGCTCCTACATATCTGTGAGTATTGTCCAGGTAACATTAACATATACACACATGCACTTTCTCCACATCTGACAATTCATTTATAAAATGGGATACAATTTCTCTCTCTCACCTAAAGCAACCGCATCATAGGTTTGTTATTCAAGCTAGTATTATCCACTGGCACCCCCGAGCGACATATCTTTGCTGTATATTATCTCACAGGGGAATGGTCTTGGATGTAGAAACAATTCACTCAATTAACCTTAGCAGGATTGTGAAATTTTCTCTACCTCATTCACTTTATATGCAAAATAAGTGTAATGAGACTAACCTAAATGCTCATTATATGAATTAAACGGCATAGTATTAGTATCATTTAATTCATGGGTTAAACTGTGTGGTGCTCTCCATAACAATATTCTACTTAAATGAAGTCTTTCCACAAATTAAAGTTGGAAACCTTGCCCAGTATCTCTCCATTTTTTAGGCAGTTTTTAAAAGTGGTCTACACCATCAAAATACATAGAAATATATCTCTAAAAGGTTCATTGGAATTAGAATAGTCTTATTCACAAATTATTTGTCTATTATTATAAAGTTATAAAAGAGAGTACTTTGCTTTGGTTAAGCAAAAGGTTTTATTCTCTGCATAACAGTCCAATCCTCAGAAATATATTCTGTGGTAGTTTGAATGAGAATAGCTCCCATAGGCTCATGTGTGTGAACCCATGGTCCCCAATTGATAGAACTGTTTGAAGGGGATTAGGATGTGTGGACTTTCTGGAGTAGGTGAGTCACAGAGGCTGGGTTTTGAAATTTGTGAAATTCATGACATTCCCAATGTCTTCTCTGACTCTTGCTTGAAGTGTGAGGTATGAAGTCTCATTCTTCCTTCTGCCATGACATTGCCCCAACATCATAGGCTCAAACCCTTTGAAATATTAACCCCATTTAAATGCTATCTTTTGTAAGTTAACTTTTTTCTAGTGTTTTGTCATAGAAATAGGAAAATAACTAAGATAAGTGATTATTAATGTAAATTTTCTTCTATCATCAGTCCATTAAATATTCTATCACAATCTAAAATGTCATTTCAATTTATAGTGTTACACAAAAAATGAGAAGAAACTATACAAATCATTACTAAGGAGCAGCAGAAAAAGCTCAATTCTTCACTGGCTGCTTCTGCTGAAAACACAGGTACAGTTCCAACACCTATATGGTGGCTTACAACTACCCAGAAACCAAGTTGCAAGAATCTGTTAGCCTTCTCTAGCCTTTATAGACAGTACACACACACACACACACACACACACACACACACACACACACACATTAAAAGTAGTCCATTTGTGAAGCTGGCTCTGTCTGTAAAGTGGTTGCTGTAGAAACATTGTAACCTGAGTTCATATTCCCAGAAGCCACAAGAAAGTGGGGAGTATGTTTCACGTCCGTAATCTCTGTGCTGAGGAAATAGAGACAAAAAGATTTCTGGGGCTTATTAAAGGCCTAATTAGGAAGGGCTACATTTGGTGAAGAGTATCTGTCCCAAAAAGTAAGTTATGGAGGAATTCAAAAACTCACAAGACATGAACTTCTGCTCCCCCAACTCAACTATAGACACCTGCATGCTAACACTCTTAGCAAGTTGCACATGTACACACACACATGGATGTACATAATTTAAAGAACAATCTTGCATTTAAGCAATACTCATTTTATATAAAAACTGCGTATCAATTAATGGCTTATCATTCTAACCTATTTCTATAATTTCATAGCAATTTTATCCTGCTAATTAACCATTTGCCATCTAATAAAAGTCTTATTTTGTGTGTTGAGTGTAGCTCTGAGTACTCATCAGGGCAATACAATACTCAAGCACAAAGATGGACAGTCTTCATGATGGACCATGATCCCTGGACCAAGTGTTTGCTGCATTCTCATCCTTTTGCTCTCATCTTTTTGTCCTTTGTTAATCTTTTTATGACATATCCTAGGTCTTGCGTTTTCATCCACTCAAATCTGACATCATGTCTCATTATATTCAGTGGTCTTCTTTCCTTACCCATGTCAATTATCTTCTAGAATGTACTGAAAATAGAGTGTTGTATTCTGTCTTCTCTCACCACCTCCCTCCAATTTCCTTTGTACCATTCCAAGTCAAATTCAGCTACTACACCGAATCTCTCCCCTTCCCTCCCACCCCATGCTGTCACTGAGGCTTAGTCATCCCCATCCTCAGTCTCATAAGCTCATATTTCATGGGTGTCTCTCCATCAGACCCTTTGTCACTGAATCACCTTTTGGAAACTGTGGCTGCCATGGTTCATGTTTTTGTTTTTAATTTCTGAATTCTCTCTTTTAGACATAGAAAATTATAACTGTATCCAAAATGGATAATGAAACAATGAGCAAAAGATGTATAACTGGAGTTCAAATATGTATTATATTTTCTACACAGAATTTAAACAAATTTATACACTTATGCTTTAGACAGAATGCCTGACATAAGCAACATTCAAAAAGGAAGGCTTTATTCAATTCATAGTTTTGGAGAGTTCTGTTCAGTTTTACTTTATTTCATTCCATATATTTGGGCAAAATATCATAGCACTAGAAGAAAAGGCAGGTCTCTAGCTCTATCTATTCTCCCCACACCCTGTTCGTGTGTGTGTGTGTGTGTGTGTGTGTGTGTGTGTGTGTGCATGTGTGTGTGTTATAGCTGCAACTTTGGGTACCTTCTACTATTTTGTTTGAGCCAGCATCTCTACTAGTTGGAGGTCGACCACATGAGCCAGGGCAGCTAGCCTACGAGCCTCAAGGTGTTCTGTTTGTGCTTCTTCTCTCACACTCCTGGGATATTGCTGGCCTTTGTCCAGTTCATCACTAGATAAGGTTGTTACTTCCTGAATGGAGGGAGGAAAAGGGATGAAGGAGAGAACAAAGAGGAAGTGATCATAGACGAGATATAATAGAAGACCTGATTTCAATGACCTGCCTTTCTTGGCTAGATGCCTTCAGAAACTGTTGAAATAGTATCACCAACATCCCACCTAATATTTTACACATAAGCCTATGTGATCAGCCTATACTGAAGTCAATACAAACTCCAATGTGAAGAGATTAATGGGGAGGTGTTTTAGGAGTTGATTATGTCATGAGTTTTCATCATCATGGGTGTGATTAGTAAACTTATGTCTTAAAACTTGAAGAAGGAATATTGATTCTATTTTGCATTTTGCTGTATTGTAAAAATACCCAGAAAAAGCAAGGTAAGGCTTAAAGAGTTTATTTTGGCTTGCAGTTCAAGGATATAGTTCATGGTCAGGAAGTCAACAAGGCAGGGGTTCCCTACTGCGTTTGGAGTCATAAAGCAGAGCAATGAATGCATTGTGTTGTGATCAGCTCACTTTCTTGTTTCATGTAGGGCAGGATTTCAGCCAGGGAAATGGCTGCTACCCACAATGGACTAGTCATTACATCTCATTTCATGTAATCAAGAAATCTCAAAGACATGCTGAGAGACCTAGCTCTCAGGTAACTCCAGCTTCAGCTTCTTCAGAACCTTCTCCAGTGTGAGACTACTACATCTATCATCTCCATGAGATAAACTTCTGTGAAAGAGGTTTAATTAGGTTACTTCTCAAAATATAAGACCAGTCCCAAATGTCTACGGGATCTTCTCGGTAAAACTTTATAGTTATAAGGCATCCTGGTAAAGGATTTTTCTTTGCTGCTGCCTATCACCTGCTCATGAGAATGGCTTCTCTGCTGGTGTCACAGCCCTGCTGTCTTTGCTGGCGCTAGAATTCATTTCCTTCAGTCTTCCAATGTAGACTGAAGACCAACAACTCTTGGGAATCCTCCAGGATTTACATTCTAGGATGTAACTGCTAAGGCCTCCAGACCCCTGGGCAAAGAGAAATTTAGCTTCCACAGTGAACAGAGCCATTGTTACACTATTCAGGGCTTATCTCATAAGAAATCTAATAAATCCCTTTTTAATAATACCCACTCTATTTCTTCTGTTTCTCTAGAGAACTCTGATGAATATACTAGCTGATATTTATTTTAGACCTCTTTATTGGGAAGTAATCATGACAGATTATCATAGGATTGGTGATCTTCAGAGTTGCTTCCATATCATCTTGAGTCTGTGATTCCACATACAACCATTATCATCACATAAACTAGTGAACACATATTTGTTCCAGGAAGGCTTTATTTATAGACTCAAATATTTTAATTGCATGAGATTTTCATATAGCATAGAATTAATATTTTTGTCAGTTTTAATTGCTTGAAATTTTTTTGTTTAGCCCAAGGGACATATGAAAATAGAAGATAAACTGAATTTTAGTCAAATACTGCACTTACCTGCTTGTTATAAAAAATCATTATGAGGCCCTCCTGTAAGTTTCAGTAAAGCTATTGTGTATCATGCATGGATACATGAGTTCTGCCTCTAATAATTGGGGGAGGAGGGAGTATGAGAAAAAAGTATGGGTACATGTGCCTGTAATTTGAACACTAGAGAGGAAGGTGGAACAGGATAAGCATAAGTTCAAGATCATTCTCACATATACAGTGAGATTGAGACAAGCCATCTCTACATGAGCCTCTGTGCCAAAATATACAAACAAAACTCAAAAGGAAGGAATTTGCTGTAAGTAAGTAGTTGACCAAGAGCTGGATTGAGAGGCTGACTACCTGGAGTTCACTTCTCAACTCATCCCTGACATAGACCTTTGACCTTGAACTCCCCAGATTCCTTAGGGTGGACTTCAATAAAATAATTAAAGACCTTTTCCTAAATTTGATGGCAGCTCTCTTAAGCCTGGTTAGCACAAGTTCTCTCTCTCTCTCTCTCTCTCTCTCTCTCTCTCTCTCATTTCTCAGATGGGGGAAGCAATGGTTATTGGGGTCATGTTGATAGCAGACCAAGCCAGAAGACAGTAACAGGTGATGTACCGGGTCAATGCTACTGACCAAAAAAAATTATGTGAAGCTGGCAAGGATGCCCAACAAGAAACTCTGAACTTTTTTAACTCTTAAGAGTACATACACGCCACTTGGTTTCCAGAGGCAGGGACTGAGGAAAAGCCGGGAGGTAAGAGCCTGCCTGCTTCCACCTGTGGCCAGAAACCCCACCTGGGCCAACAGGCCTCTCCATATACAAGTAGCTCAGGGAGAAAGCTACCGCCTACTTGTGCTGAGGAGCCAGCAACAGGAGGATTCCAGATGCAGGGTCTGAAGAACAGCTGGAAGAGAGAACTGGTCTCCCAGGAATCTTGACATCTGAGCTTGAAGGAAAGACAAGCCACAGTTGGAGAGAGAAAGACCAGCTAACTCCAGAGATAACCAGATGGCGAAAGGCAAGGGCAAGAACACAAGGAACAGAAACCAAGACTACTTGGCTTCAGCTGAACCCAGCTCTCCCACCAGAGCCAGCCCTGGATACCCCAACACACAAGAAAAGGAAGACTCAGCCTTAAAATCACTTATCAAGAAGATGATAGAAGATTTTAAGAAGGAAATAAATAACTCCCTTAAAGAAATACAAGAGAACACAGGTAAACAACTGGAAGCCCTTAAAGAGGACACACAAAAAGCCCTTGAAGAATTACAGGAAAACATAATCAAACAGGCAGAAATACAGGAAAACACAATCAATCAAATGAATAAAACCATTCAGGAATTAAAAACAGAAATAGAAACAATAAAGAAATCACAAAGGGAGACAACCTTGGAATTAGAGATCATAGGAAAGAAATCAGGAGTCATAGATGCAAGCATCACCAACAGAATACAAGAGATGGAAGAGAGAATCTCAGGTGCGGAAGATACCATAGAAAACATGGACAGAAAAGTCAAAGAAAACAGAAAATGCAAAAAGCTCCTAACCCAAAACATCCAAGATATCCAGGATGCAATGAGAAGACAGAACCTGAGGATAATAGGTATAGAAGAGAGTGAAGACTCCCAACTTAAAGGACCAGTAAATATCTTCAACAAAATTATAGAAGAAAACTTCCCTAACCTAAAGAAAGAGATGAACATAAATATACAAGAAGCCTACAGAACTCCAAATACACTGGACCAGAAAAGAAATTCCTCCTGTCACATTATAATCAAAACACCAAATACACAAAACAAGCAAAGAATATTAAAAGCAGTAAGGGAAAAGGGGCAAGTAACATATAAAGGCAGACCTATCAGAATTACACCACACTTCTCACCAGAGACTATGAAAGCTAGAAGATCCTGGGCAGAGCTCATACAGACTCTAAAAGAACACAAATGCCAGCCCAGGCTGCTATACCCAGCAAAACTCTCAATAATCATACAGGGTGAAACCAAAATATTCTATGACAAATACAAATTTGCACAGTATGTTTCCATAAACCCAGCCCTACAAAGAATAATACATGGGAAATGCCAATGCAAAGAGGGAAACTATACTCAAGAAAAAGAAAGAAAGTAATCTTTCAACAAACTCAAAAGAAGATAGCCACACAAACAATATTAACAACATCAAAAATAACAGGAAATAACAATCAGTATTCTTTAATATCTGTTAATATCAATGGTTTCAACTCCCCAATAAAAAGACACAGACTGACAGACTGGATCCAAAAACAGGACCCAGCATTTTGCTGCATCCAGGAAACGTACCTCCGTGTTAAAGACACACACTACCTCAGAGTAAAGAGCTGGAAAACAATTTTCCAAGCAAATGGCCCCAAGAAACAGGATGGAGTAGCCATTCTAATATCGGATAAAATTGACTTTCAACCAAAATTCATCAAAAAGGATGAGGAAGGACACTTCTTACTCATCAAAAGAAAAATCTACCATGAAGAACTCTCAATTCTGAACATGTATGCCCCAAATGCAAGAGCTCCCACTTTCATAAAAAAAAAACTCTTCTAAAGCTCAAAGCACACATTGCAACTCACACAATAATAGTGGGAGACTTCAACACCCCACTATCAACAATGGACAGATCTTGGAAACATAAACTAAACAGAGACACAGTGAAACTAACAGATGCTATGAACCAATGGTTTAACAGATATCTATTGAACATTTCATCCTGCATCAAAAGAATATACCTTATTCTCAGCACCTCATGTTACCTTCTCCAAAATTGATCATATAATTGGTCACAAAACAAACCTCAACAGATATAAGAAGACTGAAATAATCCCATGCCTCCTATCAGATCACCACGGATTAAGGTTGGTCTTCAATGGCAACAACAACATCAGAAAGCCCACATACACATGGAAGCTGAACAATGCACTGCTTAATGATAAGTTGGTCAAGGAAGAAAAAAGAAGGAAATTAAAGACTTCCTAGAATTCAATGAAAATGAAAGAATAACTTACCCAAACCTATGAGAAACAATGAAAGCAGTGTTAAAAGGAAAACTCATAGCTCTGAATGCCTCCAAAAAGAAACTGGAGAGAGCATACACTAACAGCATAACAGCACATCTGAAAGTTCTAGAACAAAAAGAAGCGAATACACCCAAGAGGAGTAGAAAGCAAGAAATAATCAAATTAAGGGCTGAAATCAACCAAGTGGAAACTAAAAGAACTAAACAAAGAATCAACCAAACCAAGAGCTGGTTCTTAGAGAAAATCAACAAGATAGATAAACCCTTAGCCAGACTAACCAGAGAGCACAGAGACAGTATCCAAATTAACAAAATTAGAAATGAAAATGGAGATATAACAACAGACTCTGAAGAAATTAAAAAAATCATCAGATCCTACTACAAAAGCCTATATGCAACAAAATTGGAAAATCTGGAGGAAATGGACAAGTTTCTAGACAGATACCAATTACCAAAGTTAAATCAGGATCAGATAAACCATGTAAACAGTCCCATAACCCCTAAAGAAATAGAAGCAGTAATTAAAAGTCTCCCAACCAAAAAAAGCCCAGGACCAGATGGGTTCAGTGCAGAATTCTATCAGACCTTCAAAGAAGACCTAATACCAATACTCTTCAGTCTATTCCACAAAATAGAAATGAAAGGAACACTACCCAATTCATTCTATGAGGCCACAGTTACACTAATACCAACGCCCCACACAGACCCAACAATAAAAGAAAACATCAGACCAATTTCCCTTATGACTATCAATGCAAAAATACTCAATAAAATCCTTGCAAACCGAATCCAAGAACACATCAAGATAATCATTCACCATGATCAAGTAGGCTTCATCTCAGGGATGCAGGGATGGTTCAATATCCGGTAATCCATTAATGTAATCCACTACATAAAAAAACTCAAAGAAAAAAAACACATGGTCATCTCATTAGATGCTGAAAAAGCATTTGACAAAATTCAACATCCCTCCATGATAAAAGACTTGTAAAGATCAGGAATTCAAGGAGCATACCTAAACTTAGTAAAAGCAATATACAGCAAACCAGTGACCAACATCAAACTAAATGGAGAGAAACTTGAAGCAATCCCACTAAAATCAGGGACTAGACAAGGCTGCCCTCTCTCTCCCTATCTATTCAACATAGTACTTGAAGTTCTAGCTAGAGCAATCAGGCAACAAAGGAAGTCAAAGGGATACAAATTAGAAAGGAAGAAATCAAAATATCACTATTTGCAGATGATATGATGGTATACTTAAGTGACCTGAAAAACTCCACCAGAGATCTGCTACAGCTGATAAACAACTTCAGCAAAGTGGTTGGATACAAAATTAACTCAAGCAAATCAGTAGCCTTCCTATACTCGAAGGATAAACAGGCTGACAAAGAAATTAGGGAAATGACACCCTTCACAGTAGTCCCAAACAATATAAAGTATCTTGGTGTGACTCTAACCAAACAAGTGAAAGATCTGTATGACAAGAACTTCAAGTCTCTGAAGAGAGAAATCAAAGAAGACCTCAGAAGATGGAAAGATCTCCCATGCTCATGGATCGGCAGGATTAACATAGTTAAAAAGGCCATCCTACCAAAAGCAATATACAGATTCAATGCTATCCCCATCAAAATCCCAACTCAATTCTTTGTAGACCTAGAAAGAGCAATTCTCAAATTCATATGGAATAATAAAAAACCCAGGATAGCAAAAACTATCCTCAACAATAAAAGGTCTTCTGGGGGAATCAGCCTCCCTGACCTCAAGCTGTACTACAAAGCAGTAGTGATAAAAACTGCATGGCATTGGTACAGTAACAGGCAGGTTGATCAATGGAATAGAATCAAAGACCCAGAAATGAATCCACACATATATGGTCACTTGATCTTTGACAAAGGAGCTAAAACCATACCTTGGAAAAAAGACAGCATCTTCAACAAATGGTGCTGGATCAACTGGCGGTCTACATGTAGAAGATTGTGAATTGATCCATTCCTATCTCCCTGCACAAAGCTCAAGTCCAAGTGGATCATGGACCTTCACATAAAACCAGATACACTGAATCTAATAGAAGAGAAAGTAGGGAAGAATTTTGAACACTTGGGCACAGGGGAAATGTTCTTGAACAGAACACCAGTGGCTTGTGCTCTAAGGTCAAGAATTGACAGATGGGACCTCATAAAATTACAAACTTCTGTAAGGCAAAGGACACTGTAATTAGGGCAAAATGGCAACCTACAGATTGGGAAAAGATCTTTACCAATCCTACATCTGATAGAGGACTAATATCCAATGTATACAAAGAACTCAAGAAGCTTGACTCCAGAGATACAATACAAAAATGGGGAAGTGAGCTAAACAGAGAATTCTAAACTGAGGAAACTCGAATGGCCGAGAACCACCTAAAGAAATGTTCAACATCCTTAGTCATCAGGGAAATGCAAATCAAAACAACCCTGAGATTCCACCTCATACCAGTCAGAATGGGTAAGATCAAAAACTCAGGTGACAGCAGATGTTGGTGAGGATGTGGAGAAAGAGGAACACTCCTCCATTGCTGGTGGGAATGCAAATTGATACAACCTCTCTGGAAATCAGTTTGGCGGACCCTCAGAAAATTGGACCTAATACTACCTGAGGACCCAGCTATTCCACTCCTGGGCATATACCCAGAAAATGCTTCAACATGTAATAAGGACACATGTTCCACTATGTTCATAGCAGCCATATTTATAACAGCCAAAAGCTGGAAACAACCCAGATGTCCCTCCACAGAGGAATGGATGCAGAAAATGTGGTACATTTATACAATGGAATACTACTCAGCTATTAAAAACAATGACTTCATGAAATTCGTAGACAAATGGATGGGTCTTGAAAACATCATTCTGAGCCAGGTAACGCAGTCACAAAAGAATGAACATGGTATGTACTCACTGTTAAGTGGTTATTAGCCTAAAAGTTTGAAATACCCAAGAGTCACTTCGCAGGAACAGTAGTACTGAGTACGAGGTCCCAGATGAGGGAGTGTGCAGCCCCAGGGAAGTAGCAACACTGGCAACTGGCCTGACCCCCCATACTTCTGGAGACTGATCCACCAACTAAAGAATACACATGGAGGGACCCATAGTGCTGACCACAATGACTGCAGAGGAGGGTCTTGTTACCTGTCAGGGGAAGGAGAGGCCCTTGGGCCTGAGGGTGTTATATCCCCCAGTATAGGAGAATGTCAAGGAGGGAAGACGAGAGTGGGTGCAGCGTGGAGTGGGGAGGTAGGTTGGAGAACATCCCCGTAGAGGCAGGGGTAGGGCGGAGCGAATGGGGAGGTTCCAAAAGGGAGATCTGGAAAGGGGGAAGCATTTGAAATGTAAATAAAATATGAAAATTTAAAAAAAGGAAAAAAAAAGAATTGGAAGATTGAAAAAAAAAAGTACATACATATAAACAGATAGAATGCTTATATTTGATAATTAATTCCTGCTGGCAGCAGGGAGAAATTAAATAAAGGATTAATTATTAGAGTTCTTTTCTTTCTTGCCTGGGAGCCCTTCCTCTCTCTTCCTGGCCAAGCTAGAGGGAGGCTTTGAAATTTAACTCTTTGTGAACCAGGAAAATAAAGTCATACTTGCAGAAAGAAAAGAAAAAAAATATACAGGCAAATATACACAGACACACATATATTCATGCACACATAAATGTATGTGTGTGTGTGTGTGTGTGTGTGTGTGTGTTTACATTGGGCAGGTGTTGCAAAAGCTCACAAGTGCAGGTTTCATTGAGCAAATGTCAACACAGAAAAAACTTATCATTCTGGATGAATAAGCTCCAACCTTTATTGTTCAGAGAAAGAAGAAGCTTCTACCTTTTTATTGCTGGATGAAAAAAGTCTTGTGAGTAAGAAAGCGCCGATCCCTTATTGTTGTTCTTAGTACTTATACTTTTTCAGGATTCATGATCACATGGTTTTCCAAACATCTTTGCATTTCAAAGTCAGTAATAAATCAAATAAAAAATTTCAGCAAAAATGTTTACGTGTGTTTATATTAAAACTAGTCATATGAGCAAACATTTATTATCTGTCACTAGGTCCACAAGTTCATTAAGCATTTAAAACAATAATTATTTTGTCTTAAGTTAGTATGATTTTATCAAGAAGCAAAACATCTGCCGAGTGTCTCATTAGTTTTGAAGTTTTGTATAGATAATTCCAGTTAGTATTTTATCTTCTGTCCTTGAATCTACAATAAATTGTCCATTCCTGGTTTATGACCTTCAGTTACCAGACAATAGTTTCACAACCACCCCAGAAGGAATGCTTTCCCTGATCACAAATCTATTCCAACCCTACTTTCTTCTACAATTAGTCCATGATACCTGAAAATTTACAGAGGCCTAATTGCAAGTTTTATACCAATGACTGCTCACAATTATTTGTATAAATGTGGGAATACTATAGAATTACTATTAGGAATTAACAAATCATAAACTTAGCATTACTAGAAGTGAGTACATTGTCATTGATCTGCAGAGAACATGGTCAATAGGCTGGGCTAATGCCCAGGAATTATTATAGCATTTTGTAATGGCAGGAAAGGCATATCACCTGCAAGAAATAATCCTGAAATGAAGTGTCTTTGAGCCTTGATTCTTAGAGATCACCCATCTCAGACCATGCAATATGATGGACCATCTCGAGAAAGGTCACTCCCATGCCTTTAGCCTATCCTAGATGGCTTCTCTTAGGCAGATGATTAAACTTTTTCCCCTCTGCAGTAGAATAATGTGCTTTGTCTTCAAAAAGTTCTTTCAGGAGGAAAGGTGGATGTTTGAGTATAATCTACCACGTAAGAGAAGGACAGAAGTGATGGAAGAGATCTCATTCATAGAGATGGGATTTTCTGAAACAGGAATATGCATTTCTTTGTTAAGTATGGAAAGGGGATCTAAGTTTCACTGGGTTATGGTTTTGAATTAATGTTACAATATTTTCTAGTAATGTCAGTTGCAAATATTTTACCTTTTCCACTTCAGAGAACTGAGAGGTCAAGTGCAGCATGACCTTGTGTGCATTGCATTTAGAAACACTAGATCCACAATCCATTCACTACAGATATGAATGCTTTTCAAAAGCGCTTTTACCAGGAACACAAACTGTTTCCTTCAGTGATATAGTATCTTAGTCTACCACATGCTTCCAAATGAATAATAGAGATTATTTTTACAAGTCAGTTTTATCTGTTGCAGCAATGATTAATAAGCTTAGAGGCAACTTTGCTTACAAGAAAAGAAGAAATACATGAAAAAAATTTGTATTTGAGGGAGCTGAAACCAAATTTTATGGACAAGATTAAAGTAAACTTTAATAGAAGTCATAGAATGGGCAGCTTTTCCATTGTTCAAAGAACGAGGAAGAAAGGGGTATCACTTCAGGCATGTGGTGATTAAAATACTTAATGTCATTTTGACAAGACCTAGGGGACAAACCTATGGACATATCTTTGAGAGTGTTTATACATTAAGTTAATTGAGGTGGGTTGACCATGTGGGCAGCACCAATGGAAGGATGTGGGATACTGGACTGAAGCAAAAGGAGAAAGTGGACTGAGCACCAGCATTAATCTCATTCTCTCTTTGCTTCGAACTGAAGATGTAGAAAAGCCTGCCTCCTCCTACTCCTGCCATGATTTCCTCATCATGATAGACTGTTCTATAAATCTGTGAGTCAAAATAAACCCTCCCTTTCTTACGTTGCGTTTGTTGGTATTTTGTCAGGGCCAAAGTAGAGGTAGCTGCTCTGCCTAGTCCCAATTTTAAGTGCTTCTTAAGGAATATTATCATCCTTTTTTTTTACTAAAATTAAATTGAAATTTTGTTTATTATCTTTGGTTGTTTCTCTTTTTTTTTCTTTCAAGTTCTGAGAAGGTAAAATAGTTAGAATGTGTTCTCTGATTCCACAGCAATTAGTTTTATTATGTTCTTTTATTTTTAGCTCACTTTTAATTATTTTCATCTGTGCTAGAGGGATGGCTCTGGGTTAAGCACACTTCGTGCTCTTGTAGAAGATTGCAGTATAGTTCTCAGCACCCGTGTTAGGTGGCTTGCAACCTCCTATAACTGTAGTTCTAGAAAAACTGATGTCTTCATTTAACCTCCTTGTGCACAGAACACAAGTGGCATATACACATAGACACAAATATACATACAAATAAAGTATATGTTTTTATGTATTTTTCATTTATTTTTTCATACTTTCTTTACATTTCAAATGTTTCCCACTTTCCAGATCTCCCCTTTGGAACCTCCCCATTTCTTCCCCCCTCCTCCTGCCACTATGGGGGTATTCTCCCACCCACCCACCCACTCACTCTCATCTTCCTTCCTTGGCACTCTCCTATACTGGGGGATCTAACATCCTCAGGCCCCAGGGCCTCTCCACCCCCTGATGGCTAACAAGACCCTCCTCTGCCTCATCTGTGTCCAGCACCATGGGTCCCTCCATGTGTATTCTTTGGTTGGTGGATCAGTCTCCAGGAGTATCGGGGGGGCAGTGTCAGGCCAGTTGCCACTGTTGCTGCCTCCCTGGGACTGCAAACACCCTCAGCTCCTTCAGTCCCTTCTCCAAGTCCTCCATCTGGGAACTCACATTTAGCCCTACTGTTGCTGCGAAGTGACTCTTGGGTATCTCGAATTTTTGGACTAATAACCACTTAACAGTGAGTACATACCATGTTCATTCTTTTGTGACTGCTTTACCTAACTCAGGATGATATTTTCAAGTTCCATCCATTTGTCTGCGAATTTCATGAAGTCATTGTTTTTAATAACTGCGTAGTATTCCACTGTATAAATGTACCACATTTTCTGTATTCATTCCTCCGTTGAGGGACATCTGGGTTGTATACAATTTCTGGCTATTATAAATATGGCTGCTATGAACATAGTGGAACATGTGTCTTTATTACATATTGGAGCATCTTCTGGGTATATGCCCAGGAGTGGAACAGCTGGGTACTCAGATAGTTTTATGTTCATTTTTCTGAGGGTCCACCAAACTGATTTCCAGACAGGTTGTATCAGCTTGCATTCCCACCAGCAATGGAGAAGTGTTCCTCTTTCTCCATATCCTCACCAACATCTGCTGTCACCTTTGTTTTTGGTCTTAGCCCTTCTGACTGGTGTGAGGTGAAATCTCATGGTTGTTTTGATTTGCATTTCCCTGATGACGAAGGATGTTGAACATTTCTTTAGGTGCTTCTCGGCCAATCGAGTTTCCTTAGTTGAGAATTCTCTGTTTAGCTCTCTTCCCCATCTTTGATAGGGTTATTTAGATCTCTGGAGTCTAGCATCTTGAGTTGTTTGTATATATTGGATATTAGCCCTCTATCAGACATAGGATTGGAAAAGATCTTTTCCCAATCTGTAGGTTGCTGTTTTGTTCTATTTACAGTGTCCTTTGCCTTACAGAAGCTTTGTAATTATACTAGGGAGTGTGTAGTTGACACAGTAATCTGCATCCTTTCATCTTGCTAGAATTCAGTGTCATTACTGTCTTGTTTTTCTGTCTTCTTTTTGTTGATTTATAGACAGTGGAGAAAGTGCATATTACTATCAAGTGTTGAGTACACTTGCTTATTGCTAACTCTATATCCTGTGCAGAGAACCATTCAGTTCTTTCATTCTTTGTTGCTGAGGACAGCATACAATGACAAGGACTGCCTGCAGTAGGCCGGTATGCAGACATCTCAGAAGCCCTCAGCAGCTCCTTCTAAAAAAAAAGATGGCATATGGGACCCTGAGAAGCAGGATACACATCCCTCCAGGGGGCCCACAATCTGAAATAAGGGACTACCTGCAATAGGCCAGATTGGAGAGATCTCAGTAGCCTGTGTCAGCTCTTTGTAAAAATCAGTTGTTCCCATTTCTCCTAACCTTAACCCTGGACAATGGCTGTGTAGATTTCATTTGTGCACGATCACTTTTCAGTTGGCCTTGGTATGTATAATTATTCTATTATATATGACTTTCCTACTTCTTTCTCCTTCTGCTCTGGTGAGTTCTATGAAACTAGATGTTCTTTGATGTAATGATTCTTAAACAATTAAAAATTGAGGCTTAGGGCACAGCACAGCACAGTCCTTATGGCTCAGTTGCATGCTGTGTGCTCTCATCTTAGAAACAATGCAATAAGCAGCACAATAGCAGTTTCAGATTAATGCTTGACTTGCAAAGAAAGTGTGGAGAAATTATTAGAAAATGAATTAGAGCTAACATTGGAACCCCATGAAAGAAAATATCTATTGAAGTTACAAAATAAGTTTTGCACACCATTGGAGAGTAGTTCCTGGATAAGAAAGTATAGAATACATAAAATAATCTACTAGTAAAACTAAGTCAAAACACTGGGACTTTTAGGAGAGTCATTGTGTATAATGTGCAGAAGTTCAAAACTAGAGGAACTACTGAGTTAAGGGTGAACTTGATTCTTTCTGGCCACTGTCTGGTAGCTTTATTCATGTCATTTATCATGAGATCTTCACAGAAAAATGCAAGTAGCTGATCTTGGAGTTCTGAGCTCTGAAGTACAATATGTTAAAGTCAAAGTATAAATAACAATAAGTTTGCAATTATTATTATTTTGGCTACAGGCCTGGAAATATTGAAGTTTGAAACTTTGGGGAATACATTTAATTCTAGATTCTTAGTGGAATAGAGTTACTCTTTTTAATTTGATTTGGCAATGATTATAAAATGTCTTTTTTTCTACCTGCTTTGTGAGTAACAATAAAAGACTGGGACAAGATAGAAGGCAAGTGAGCATGAGAAGACAATGTAAAGAGTGAGGAAGAGAATAGAGTGTGAAGAGTGAGTAAAGAGAGAATGTGAGGTATATATGGAGAGTGTATATGTGAGTGAAAGGAGAGTGCATGTGCTGTGTGTGAAATGTGTGTGAAGAGTGTGTGAGAGTGAAAGGGGAATCCACAGAGGTGTGTGGGAGTGTGAGAGTTCAAGAAAAGCACACAGGAGAAAAGCAGCATGTGCAGGAGAATGCAGAGTGTATGCAGCACCAAGCTGTGAGAGAACTAGTGAGAGAGAAAGAGAGCAGGGAGTGAGAGTGAAGGGAGAGAAACTTTAAGCCTTGAAATATTGCCTGTCAGTTTGTACCTCAAAAAAGTACTCTGTGTATATTTATTATGCACCTTCCAGATATCCCTGCTTCTAGTTGAGAACTCTGATCCTGTGTTGAGGCTGGATGCTAGCACTTTGTATCTTTCATCCTTACTTGCAATAGTTACTTTTTAATGTGTGTGTGTGTGTGTATGTGTGTGTGTGTGTGTATGTGTGTGTGTATGTGTGTGTGTATGTGTATGTGGGTACATATGTGCCTGCCATGGAGGCCAGAAGACAATGTCAATGGAGCTAACATATTCCCCAATTGTAAGTTACCTAACATGGGTGTTGGGAACCAAATTCAGGTCTTATGCAAGGATAGCAAGTGTTCTTACATCCTGGACCATCTCTCCAAACCTTATTTAATTTCTTACAAGAGCAGCTTTATTCTTTTTTTCCTTAAGCTTTTAAATATTTCTTCAGGTGTTTTCTGCATTGCAGTGCTTACACTTTCTTTTTTAAAAAATTAAGTACTGGAGATTGAAGCCAGGATTGCATTATAGAGATCTTTCTCCTTCCATCTTTTCTTTCTTTCTTTGCTTTGAATTTGGAAATAAAGATCACTCAGTTGCTAAGTTGTGAAATTTTTCCTTGAACCCACATCCTAGCCCAGGCAAACTTTAGATGTTCCATTCACCTGCATAATATTTTCCAAAAGATATCAAAATACTATATCACAAGATTAGCTTTTTAAATTATCTATCATCCCAATGTATTTTCATAACTCGTATGTAATTACTTATGACAAATTCCTAAATAGACCATGTTTGTTATGGTAGCTGGAGTTTCTAGAGAAACAGAAACAATGCTATGCTGGAAGCAGGGGACTTATGTGTATTAGCTCAGGGGCTAAGAAGTCCTATAGCATCTAACCATGTGAAGTTTTAAGCTGAAGAAAGCCAGCTATGTAAATTCCAGTGTCAGCAGGAAGGCTTGAAATCTAGGGGTTTCATTTATCCAAATCCTGATAAGTATCAGAGCCAGCATCATGGCTTACATAGACAGACTCCATGAATAAATCCTTTATTGTTTGTGCTTCTTGTTCTGTCCAGGCCCTGAAAGGATCATGTAGTACATACTCTTGGAAAGGTGATTTACTTTGATTATTTATCATTTTAAAAAACAATATCTAGAATCAACTGGCAGACACATACAGAAATGATGCTTAACTAACAATTGGGCACCCAGCAACTTAGAACCACATGTGACAGCCATAGCAGGTTTTATTTTCCTGCCATGCTTGCTTACCTGTTGAGTTCCAGTCTGTGAGTGAATCTGTCTAAAATAAGTCTTCTGAGGATATCTAGAGTTGATCTCTAGCCCTTACACATATACACGTGCGTTCTTTTCCCTTACACGAAAATGACTAAATGGGAACTTGTACATGCATGTGTATACACACACACAAAGAAAATGAAAAATGTACTAAAAAATGTCCATATCCATCTACCATCCCTCACAGGAGTATGGCCAAGAACAAGAAAGCAGAGGGAAAAAAAGAAAACCTGTTTGGGAGCTTCTGTATGTTAATGAGATAATGAGTGCTTGTTTTTGCTGTCATTTGAATATTAGGTAGATAATGTGATATATGTTAGCTATAAACATTACTGTGAAATGATTATTGCTAAGATAAATTAGTCAGGAATAGTTATGTCTGTTTAATCAGACTCAAAGATTAGGATTTGGTACCTTTTAAGATCATACAATTGAATCAAATATATAGATGGAATAAGCACTATATTATGTCTGTCTGGCAAAATGTTAGCATGGGATGAACACAAAAGTATCAATATGAGGTTAGACTCTGCTCTAGGTCACTTCACATTATATAAACAGTGTCTTGTCCTGGGTAATTACAGTTGTCACAACAGCTTTTGGTTCCACTTGGAGTGCAAACAGTGACAGCAGTGTTTTGTATCTTGTTTGTGAATAGTGACATCATCAACTGTTCAGCACTAACCCCATAGCACATAAAGCTAAACAACTTATACCTAAGAGTTCAGCTAATCCATGTAGAATAGGAAAACAGGAGCACAGGGAAAGGCTGGAGAGATGGTAGATTAGTAGTAAAAGGCACTTGACATTCATTCTTGTAGAATATCTAACTTCTATTCCCAGCAAGCATGGGTAACAGGTGAGTCAAAACTATCTCTAGGGTCTGAGTACTTCGTCCGTCCTCCATGTGCACACACATATGAATGTGTCCACTCAAGCTCATATATGCATACACATACATACAAGTAAAAATACAAACAAAAATTTAAAACATATAGGAAAAACTTGATTCCCAGAAATAATGAATTATACCAGATTATCAAAAGATATTGCTTCCATCTCAGATCTTGAGTAAGTTGAGTTTTTAATCTGCCAGCTAAATAATTAAAAGTCAGGAAAACTCTTGAGTGAAACAGGTAACAGCAGAAGAAATCTCAGATACATCAGACTACAACTGTTAGAATTTGAGAAGTGCTGAATGAAGACCTTAGACTCAAATAATATGTAAGAACAAATAGCATTGATTCTGCAGTAACAACCAGGACGTAGAAGTCATCACCACTTTAGAACAGCAAAGATTCAGACAAAGACATGCAAGCCCTTTTTATAACAAAACCATTTATTAAATATTTTCTGATGTCAAAACTGTGATAAGGCCTCTGTCAGTCTTTAAGTATTACTAGTTAATTGCTACTGAGATAGCAAACACGCATCTAAAATCTAAATCACATTTTAAGGGGTTGTAAAACCATTTACCAAAGGTCATAAGGAAGGAGTTGAGAATTTACACTATTGACTGGGTTTATCTATATGAAACTTTAAGGACAACTTAGTAATGGCTTTAAGCAATCCATGAACTTGCAAAGCTAGTAGTAAATGATGATTCCTCCTAGTGGATATGTATGTAGACATTCTCTGTTATGTAACTCATTTCATTTATGACCTGAATTTATGTATAAACTTATAGTGAACATTGTACCATGTGATCGTGCGCTCTGAAAGATGTACAAGTGCTGTGAACAAAGAATGGAGACAAGCTTCCCTCCAGAGCCATGTAATTCCTACAGAGAGAGAACAAAGGCTAATAATTTTCCTAGCCCTCTGCTGAGTTTCTATGAGGCCTTAAAACAGATTGCAGTTTCAAGCCTCAGAACAACTGAGACAGGAAAATCAGCAGCAGACACAGAGTAACTTACACTTATGATAGATAAATATTTGATTATTATACTGTTAAAGTTAGGTAATCTAAGACCTAATTAATGGGTAGTGGGAATGCCCCATATTGGCTACACTCCTTCATCATGAATGCTGTACCATAGGGTGAGCTGTCCAGCACAGATGACCTATCCTGAGATAAGATATTATTCACTCAGGTAGCTATCTTTAAGCTTTTCTTTGAGTGGGAGATTTTGCTCTCTTGTTCCTAGACTTTGGGATCTGCTGCTGAAGCAAATGGTTCATGACCTAGTTTCTCAGTAGAAACGAAATGAGATAAAAAGGTCCCTCCACAGCTTCTGGTAAAAGAATGATTTACAGAGGGCAAGGAAACAGGAAGGCTGTAAGGCATATGGTGATGATCCCTCATAGAGCTGGGTGGGAGGTAGGAGGTGGGCAGACTCAGGAAGTTGAAGCTTGGTCTCTCTTTGTTTGGGTGTTTTAACAGTGTTAGAGAGATGTGATGACCCCAATTTAAGGTTCAACAATGTGAAGAAAGACAGACAAGGTGGCTTTTATATACTGATTGGACAACCTTGACTTTGTTAGACAAGTCCACAGGCAGAAGGTTGCTATTAGTAGGAGAAAATGCCTATGAAGTATTCATTGTAACTTGCTAGGCTTTCATCTTAGGTAGGGATGGTGAAGAATAAGTCAGTCAGCCTTAAATGTTATCTAGTCATGGCCCTGCCCCTCTCTGTTTAACTAGCAAGTAGTCTGCCTAAGTCTCAGTCTCTTAATACAGCACTTGCACCTGAACTACAAGAAGAGGCTTCTAAATGCTAGACTAATGTAGCCCCCACCAAATTATCATCTGGCTATCACATGTATGCACCAAGGGACCAAGAAGCAAAGAACTCATGTCTTTGTTCATGGCTTCATGTCAGCATAGTTCCATGGATTGTTCTGATCTGCTTGAATTGCCCTCCTTCTGTAAGTCTCTCATTTCATCCATTCAATACACTAGACCCTACCCTGTTCCAACTAACAAACGTAGTCAGATTTGTTTAACAGGGATACTGCAACATTTTGTATTTTTGAGTAAGAAATGCATTAGAAAATTTAGTAATGTTGGAAGACATGCAGGCAGACGCTTCGGCAGAGGCTCCTGCAGTAGGTCCAAGTCAGTATGGGTAAGTGAGGAGTTGATTCTTACAGTGGAAGGAAGAAGGCCTCAAGTACCCAGGCTGTCTCAGATTCTCCAGTGTCTTAGTTTGCTTCTGGCTGCTAGGATAAAGCACTGTGAAACAAGCATAACTTGGGGTGGAGGCTTTAAATGCTTACATTCTCCATCACAAACATGTCATCAAGTGAAGCCAAAGAAGAAACACTAAACAGGGATCTCAAGGTATAAATTGAAGCAGAAGTCATGGAATAACATTGTTTGCTGGTTTTCACTCTAGGTCTTCCTCATCTTGTTTTTTTTGTTTTTGTTTTTGTTGTTGTTTTGCATAACGCAGACTCACCAGCCCAATGGGGCACAACCCAAATCAATTATCAGTCAAGAAAGTGCACATTAGACTTGTCAATCTGATAGAGATGGCTACTCAATTGAAGTTTTCTCTTCCAGAAGTAACTACAACATCTTGACAAAAAGTCTATCTAGTGAATCTAGCAAAACTTGGCAGAGTACGAGGTGGTGTATTCACCAGTAAACTTTTGATGGCTTGATTCTGAAAATCTCACTGATGGTAGTGAGAAATTCAGGTACCTAGATAATCTTTAAGGAACATATAGACTCACCAGTAGGCTCCCAGTGAGCTTCCCAGTAGCTGAAATGCTAATGTTGGACCCATAATCCCAAAACAACACATGCAGGCAAAGCAAGATCTTTATTTGAATTAGGCAACAAAAACTGACTAGTCAGAAAGGACAGCACAGGCTTGTGTCTTTGAATGTTCATCTCCATGCTCAAGAAGCTCTCTAACTCGAATAGTGTCTTCTCATCACCACTAATCACCATCCCTTTGCAGAAGTATCAGCTCTCCTCCAGCAAGGCATTGTGAAACCTTGCAGGCTCTTTAGCCCTTTTATACGCTTTCTATAACCTAAATACACAGATGACTCTTGGAAATATCAGACAGACATGCTCTGAGAATCCATATTAATAATCTACATTGAGAAACTTATGTATACTAGTGGCTAGCTGACAAGAAAAAACAGAACTTCTGGGTAGGTTATTTGACATCAAAAATTAACCTAGAAAGCCCACCTGGCCAGGAACCAGGTAACTTCCTGGATTCAGTGAATTATAGTTCTTGGAAAATAACAAAACCTCATGGTAAAGTATTTTTCCTTATAAATCGCTTCTACACATGGCTCAAGGCCATTCTCAGCTTGGAATTTCCAGAGAATGGTCCAGGCCAATGTTCAACTATTGATTAGTATTTAATATTAATAAAGTTTGCTTTAAATTTGGTCCAAAATGCTAGAATTTGTTTTTCCCTGACAAATCTCAAGATTAGCAGTCATACTAAGTGAATCATTTGGAGTTTGTTAACTTATTATTACTAAGTAAATTCTAAAAAATTGCTTATTTCTGTGTGCTCATGACCAAACCACAGTCAAAATAAGATCATTTATTCCATTTCTAATATTATATAATCAAGATAATTATTTGCTATAGAAAAATGTATTTAAAAAGGCATTGAGCAATAGTAAGGTAAGAAGCACTTAGTTGTAATATATGAACTGCGGTGAAAGGTCCATCAGTTACATATTTGCCAAAAAAAGCATGTTTTGCTCCACTGATTAAAATCTAAGTCTACCATTGCCCCAATAGCCTTCTGAGCTTAGAGCAACATGAAGGACTCCCTTCATTAGCAGTATTCCCTTTTCTTCTGGCCTTCTCTGTGGCGTTAAATACAAAACAAAACACATGACTCTACCTGCAGAATGTCACATAGCCTTAGTAAGGTTGCAGTTCCTACATCCTTTCTTCTAATAGGATCCCTTTCAGCTAGCACCTGAGATTCCTGAAATGTTTCCCCATGATAATGAGGCATTTCAGTTCCTTAAGGTTTTAACCAATTAGCTTTATCTGTCCTGGATGCTCATATCACCAGTCCCCAAAACTATATAAGCCTTGAATCACTCCAAGTAAATTTGATCTTCCCCCCACAGCTGATCCCAATGCTATCATTTCCATACATACCTTCAGAGTTTCCAAACCCCCAGTCATCCATAGTCCCTGTTCTTTTTGTTCTTGTGGACCAAAATTGGCTGATAATCCCTAGGGGACAAGGAGAGTTATAAATATGGAGTCCTGACTTCCGATCTCCATCACCTATGCTAAAGGCCAAGCCCAGCACTGTGTATCTATAATACATGCACAGAGTACGTGGAGAGAATAGCATTAGAAATGTTAACCACCCAGATTAGCTGAATTATTGTGCTTTTTTCAGTGAGAAACATTGATTCAAGAAAAAATTATACAGAAAGTAACTTAAAAGGACACCCATTTTTGACTTCCACATACATACACATATACATACAAACAGAGCTTCTTCAATAAGGCAATGCAATTCTGCATTTTTAAGGTAGAAAATAAATACTCCTTACTATCTGAGTCTTTGAATTTTATTCTTTGAACTATAAATGGGTAAAATAATATGCCCACTTTGTGTTTTTTAATATTCACAAATCATGATCACCATTTCACATTTTGTTATAGAATGCACTAAAGAAAGGTTACTCCTTGAGTCTGATAGTGTCCATTAATACAGATAATCTCTGGGAAATCTGTAGTAAAAAGAAACCAGTTAACTTTACCAATTAAATAAGCAAAATTTACAAGTCACAAAACTCTTGTCTTTGCACATCTATCAAAATCCTCCAAAATATTATTCCCTTCATTCCACCCCTAGGAAGTGTGATTGAGTTCAGTGAGGTTAAACTTCCTTCTCCAGAAAAGATTCTGCACACTAATTAGCTTGGTGGCACCTGGTCATGTCCTCATTAATCTCTCTTGTTTCTTGACACCAGTTCTAATATAGACCTGAAAATGATGTCATTTTGACTATTCACCTCCTATTCTTTGACATAGATAATATTAATAGAGGATTAGCATATTATTACACAATATTTCCTGTTAAATTATCAGTGTCCCAACTGTTTCTCCTCAGGATCAAGAAGTTACAAGTTGAAGATCTACTATTTGGTCTCAATTTAAATATCCATTTGGAAATTCTGATAAAAGACAAAGTGGACCTCATCTCACAATTAAATCTCCAAAAATCAGAAAGATTCTTCTAAAAGAGGTAACAGGAAAAATGTAAGAGCCAGAAGAGCCATGGAGTGCTGTTACTTCTATCATGCTAAGTCTGTCATGTTCTTGAACTGTCACCAAATGTGATTATGTGAATAAGACTTGTACAAATTTAGGTCTTTCATACCCTGTTATGGAAAGAAAGGTGCTTATGATGATTTATATGCAGATCATGATTGATTCTGGAGAGATACTTTAACAGTTGACATGTATCCACATGTATATACACTCATATGCAAATGTGAGAATACACAATGCATATACACACACACGCACACACACACAAACACTTTTGAGCCCTAATTGAAAAGAGCAGGGGCCATGGTGTACACACCAAGGTCTTGCACATTCTTTGAAGAAAGGTACTTAGTATAGTCCTGAATGTCTCAGAAACTAAAGCTGAAAAAAAAAGCTGGAGGTTAAAATTTCATAGTGTGAAAAATGAGACAAATCTGCTGCTCAGAAGTAGAAAAGTGTTTTGATATGATGTATAAGAGGAACCTAGAGAAGCTCACTCTAAGTAGCAACTCACATGCCTAGACAGGATCAGAAGCAAGACCCATCTGTATCTACAACTCTATTTTATAACCATCTCATACATATGCGTCAGACTTCTTGACTGTATCTGTTTGATGAGTTTACTACCTAAGACAAGACTATCAAAACAGAGATCTATAATGACCAGATTGATAGAAGTCGAGTACATTTCTAGTCATACAATTAAGAGTATGTTTCACTAGGCTTGGATTTCTGCCTCCAAAAGCATCATTAGGTGTTATGGTTCAAGTTCAGAAAACAGTCTTTAGCAGTCAAGAGTTCTAATTTGCATTTGAAGAAGACTACATTGTTTGATTTTTTTTCAATCATGTGTGTGTGTGTGTGTGTGTGTGTGTGTGTGTATGTGTGTGTGGTGTGTGCTGTGTGTGTGTGTGTGTGTGTATATGTGTGTGTGTATGTGTGTGTGTATGTGTGTGTATGTGTGTGTATGTGTGTGTGCTGTGTGTGTGTGTGTGCACTTGCAGGGCTTTATACTCACTATTTGCATACAAATTTCAACAGAGAAGAGATGGTGTCAGAGCCCCAGGAACTGGAATTGCTGATAGTTATGAGCTGTCTGTTGTGGGGATTAGGAATAAAATCCAGGTCTTCTGCAAAAGCAGCAATCACTCTGGACCCATTTACAAGATTTTAAGTGCTCTTGTCGATAGTAAATACTATATGTCTCACATCCTAGAAAGCATGCTTCCCTGCTCTCTAATACATGGAGAGCATGCATAGAAAGAACATTATACATGCTAGATTTATGATACTGATTTCCATCTAATCTCAGCATGTTTTTCCAATTTGAATAAGTCAGTGGGTTCTAAATCATAGAATTTATTTGTTTAAGAAATATTAATTAGTTTTCTACAATTCTAAGCATCAAAATGTAAAAGTCTTTGAATAGAGTTTGCTGCTAGTAGTGATCTGGTAAAATGCATACAGTTTGACTAAAAATAAAAGAAAAAAAACAATTAAAAATCAAGGTTTGGGAGACAACTCAGTTAATTAAAAATTTTCAATGCAAGCATGAAGATGACACCCAAGTTCAATACCCAGCTTCCTTGTTAAAAGCCAGGTGTGACAGCTCATGCTTGGTTTTGTTGTTGTTTTTGTTTTTATTCTTGTTCGGTTTTTATTTATTTTTATTTATTCTGCTTTCATGTATTATAACCGAACTGTAGTTCCACCCTTCCAGTCCTCCCAACCCCTCTGTCTATCTCCCCTCTTCTGCTACTCCTTCAGAAATAAGCAAGTGTCCCAGGGCATAAACTCTCTTATCAAGGCTTGAAGAGGCAACCAGGTAGGAGGAAAAGGTTCCAAAAAGTAGGCAAAAATGAGTCAGAGTAAACAGATGAGGGAGAGCAGGATCACTGAGACACACTGACCAGCCAGCCAAGCTAAGTCAATGAGCGTCTGGTAAAATCAAAAGACCCTGTCTTCAAAAACAAGATTGATAGCTCCTAAAAGAGGGTACACAAGGTTTTCCTCTTGCCTTTTTTTTTTTTTTTTCTTTTTTTTTGGTTTTTCGAGACAGGCTTTCTCTGTGTAGCCCTAGCTGTCTTGGAACTCACTCTGTAGACCAGGCTGGCCTCGAACTCAGAAATCCACCTACCTCTGCCTTCCAAGTGCTGGGATTAAAGGCGTGCGCCACCACTGCCTGTCTCCTCTTGCCTCCAGTTACATCTACACAGATACAAATGAACACACACACACACACACGCACACACAGACATACACGCACACACAAGGAGGGGAGAATACATGTGGACAGTAGGCTTGGATATTAATTATATGAGAAAAAAATCTAAACTGAGCACTGAGACCGTACCCCCTTATTTCCCAAACATCTCAAGCAGCTCACTAACACTTCTCAGAATGTGTGCTTTAAGTGTACAAATTCGCAAGATTCTCAATAAACAAAACTCTGAAATACAGAAGTATTCACATTCCATTTTGTACTGGCTTACCTGAAAGCATATTTAGTTATTCTGCAAAAACTTTATGTGGTATCATAGTAGGTGTTCACACAAACACACACACACACACACACACACACACACACACACACACACACAGAGTTATGTTGTTCCTATATGATCTCCACGAACAGCTGCAAACTCTTAAAATATCAATTGTAAGATGTGTAAAAATGTTGACCTGCAGAGATGGCTCAGCAGTTGAGAGCACTTGCTGCAATTGCAGAGGACTCAAGTTCTGTTGGTAACATCCAAATGAAGCACATCACAAATGTCTGTAACTCCAGGTCTAGTGGATCAAACACCTTTTCTTTGGCTTCTTTAGAAGGCCCCCCTACACACACACACACACACACACAGAGGGAGAGAGAGAGAGATTTAAAGTTAAAACTTTAATTGAGAAATACCAGAAGAAGGACAAAAGAATATTGTCTCTGGGAAGATTAACTCCAAAGTCACTTCCTCTGTAGCTGGAAAGTTTGAAAGGGTTTGGTTTTCTCTGTATAGTCACAGTTACCCTGCTGTGCCAGCTTGGAGAGCTGGTGAGTGTTGATGTCAGCCAGATTTACTCTCTGGAATGCTCTGCCTGGCTAAATCCAAAACCACAGGGGGCCATGTGTATACCTGACTTGGATCTACTATAATCTGTACTAGTTTTGTCAGAGATTAATTAGCAGACAAGGAAGGCATCATTTTTCAGTTTGAAGTGTCTCAGTAAGGTGCAGATTATTTCCGAGATTTTCTTTTAAATAAAAAAAGTATGATTTGATGATTAGGTCTGCCCTACACAGGGGAAAAGTCTTCTGGTGAGGCCATCCTTGGGTGGCAGCAGGGAAATGGGGGAACATGTAAAGATGTGAGGAAAAAGCCTGCAAGAACAAGTGATTAGAGCATTTGGCCGGAACTGATGTTCTCAGAGAAGAGTCAGGCAATCAGCCTGGCAATGAAGCCACAGTGGCTGACGGAGGCCTTCTACTGGTGCAATAAATAAATGATATAAGCTCTGCTGCAGGCAGCGGCAAATTATTAAATGATTTTTGGAAAATAATTAATATAATTGTAAGGAATAACTCAGGATAATATCAGTCCAATGAAAAGACTATTTTCTGGTAATGTAGAAATAACTAATATATATCTATCAGAAGTAAAAGTAAAATTACAGATCCTGTGAATGCTGTACCCTCTAATAAATCTACATAGAAGTGGTGAATACTGATGGTTTGGTGGACCTGCACACAAACTCGCTCATACACACAAAGAGGATGTATAATGAAATATAATTACACTGTGCATAATACTTTCTGAAATATTTTGTCAGTATAGACAATGGGTGTACTTGATGTAGAATAGAATTAAAATTTAACATACATTTTTGATTCTAACTGCAGAGAAATTTAACACATACACACAGTATGATAATCTCTCTACAATAGAAAAATGAATAGTATGAATAAAATCTTTCATTTGACACAATGAAATACATTACATTTATAGAAACAATCTCAAAATTAATATAAATTTAACAAAATATGTGCACTCAGCAATGAGGAGATGGTTCTCTGTTGGTATAGCAGTGTCACAGTTTTATAGACCTGAGTTTGGATCACCAGAACCCTTGTAAATCCTTGCCAGATAAAGCAGCCTACACATAATGTCAGTTCAAAGAAGGTGGAGACAGGGGATCACCAGAGCTAGAAGTTTAGATCAACTATATGAAACAATGTGCTTGGATTCAAGTGAGAGAACCTACTTCAGTATGTAAGATGGAGAGTTCTCAAGGAAGAGAGTGGATGTTAACCTTGGGCCTGAATGTGCACTGAACACATTTGTGGGCCTGAATCTATACACATGCATATACATATGGAAAAGAATTTTAAAAGAAGAATGGGAGATAAAACACAAAATCTTAGTATAAGTATTCACATTGGAGAAGATTTTATATACATGATACTTGCCGATGGGATGTATTTTTCAAGATATCATAAATCGAAGAATAAATACTAAAGAATGTGCTATTTACATAACATTGAACATTATTCAGTAGAAAAAGAAATAACCTACTGATACATGCTGGGGTGAGCATTAAAGCACTGTGCTGAGTGAAAGATGTCAGGTACAAAAAGCCAATGCAATGCCAATTAAATGGATACCCTTTATAGGACTTTTTCATAGTGAGGGGCTCTAAGCAAAGAGACAAAACACAGATCAATAGTCTTTCCATGTTTGTGAAGGGACAAATGAATAGTACCAGCCTTTCAGTGTAATGAAACTGCTGGAGTACCCATGAAATTTTCTTCACAGTCTTGTAAATAAATTATAATAATAAAGCTACATACCTGAAAACATACTTTGTATGTGAGGAGGTGCATGTTACAGTACGCATTTGGTGAATTTAGTTTCCTCCTTCCACACTGTGGGTCACATGGATTGAACTCATTTGACATCCTTTATATTACGTGCCTTTACCTGCTGAGACATTTTTCTGGACCATAGTTAGATTGATGGTGTGAGAACAAATCATTAATTAAAAGTAATCAGAGTCTAAACATGTCATTGATACTGGATTTTACGTTGAAGTAAATAAAAGTACTTTGAAGGACAATGCTGAAGAAATGGGCAAAACTTATCAAAGTCTATAATTAAATTTCAGTATTATATCAATGCTGAGTTGCTTTGTTGCCTGTTTTATAAGTAACTTTTGGGGAAGTTAATCAATAATCCTAGTTATTCCCTAGTGTTTCAGAATATAGCAATCAAATATAGCACAGATGTATTTTTCTTTAAAAATTTTATCTATTTATTCAATTTCATCTCTATCCCAGCCCCCTCCCTCCTCTCTTCCCATTCCCGCCTTACAAATTTCTCTCGCCATTATCCCTCTCCTTCTCCTCAGAGAGGGAAAGCCCCCTTGGGTACCTCACCATTCTGGGACATCCAGTAGCAGTAGACCTATGTGTATTCTATCCCACTGTGATCCAGTCAGCCAGCCCAGGTAGAGAAAGGGGATTCAGTGTTAAACATTATAGTCAGAGACAGCCTCTGCTCCAATTGTTAGGGACCTACAGAAAGACCAAGCAGCACATCTGTTACAAACATGTATGGGCTTAGGTCCTGCCCCTGCATGCTATTTGATTGGTGGTTCAGAATCGGTGAGCCCCCATGACCCAGGTTAGGTGACTCTGTTGGTCTTCTTGTGTTTTCTTTGATCCCTCCCTCTGTCTCACTTAATTCTATCCTGACTCTTCCTCAAGACTGTCCCCTGCCTTCAGCACTGGCTGATGTTTAGCTGTGGGTCTTGGCTCTGTTTCCATCTACTGCTGGTTAGAGCCTCTTAAGAGATAGTTATACTATGCTCCCGTCTGCAACCATAGTAGAGCATCATTAATAGTCTCAGGGATTGACTCTCTTTGATGGGATATGTCTTGAGTTAGGGCAATCACTGGTTGCCAGTTTCTTCAATCTCTGTTCCATCTTTATCCCTGTGAATCTTGTATGCAGAACAAATTTGGGATTGAAGATTTTATCTGTGGGCTGATGTCCCCTCCATCCAATGGAAGTCCCAAGTGACTGCAGGAGATGGCCACTTCATTTTCCATACCCCCCAATTCCCACTTGGTAAGAGTATCAGCTAAGGTCACATCTGTAGACTCCTCAGAACATTCCATATCCCCTGGTCTCCAGCTACTCCCAGAGGTGTACCCTCATCAATTGCCCTCCCTTTCCCATCCAGTTCCCTCCTTCAGTCCAGCTCAGATGACTATTTGTAAGCAGAGTTTCTAAATGTTGGTGTAGAGTTCAAAGCAACTTTCCAAACTTTTCAGTAAGAACAAATTGTAAACTTTGGCATAAGGTCAAAAATCTAATATAAGAGGAAGAAAGGAAGAGGAGGGGAGGGTGAGAAAGAAAAAAGAAGAAAGAAGGAAGGGAGGCAAATGGGAAGGCAAGAGAGAATGAAAGTGAGAGCTAGCACATTCAGTCCTTATCCCAGCATGTGGAAGTGGTCATTCAGTTTCATGTTCTCTGAGGTTGCTTGAAGCTTTCTCAGCACAGTATTAAAGACAAATTTATTGTTGGAACAAACCTGGTGCGGTGGAACAAAGTCCCACATGTCTGTCCTGGGTGCTGCTACTTTGAGTGGGACAGCAGACATGCAGGAAATGACTGCAAAACTTCCAACAAAGTCCGCTGGGCAGGTAGGGGCTGTGGGAAACTGTTGAGGGCCCTGTCCATGGCGGGGAAGGGGGGCATTCCTGGGGAATGTGCAATCAGTCTCAGGGTGCTGCAGACAGGCTAACTGGAGCACAGCTGGGGTTCCCTACAGGACCGGATCTCAGCGGCTTGGGATGCCTGGCTAGCTGCCTAGGCCTGGGTGAATGGGTACCCTCTGGGAGCCTTGGGATTCCCATGGCAAGAGATTAGATGGCTCCTTAATTGAGGGCAGGATCCCTCGCTTCCCACTGAGGGTTCAGGTGAAGAGACAGTCCATAATTCTAAAACGTTTATTTTCATCATGTGGAGAGTGGCATGAATATAATTGTACCTTTGCACCTCTAAAAGAGGGGCAGCAGATATAGTAACTGGGAAGGGGTGTGGCTAAGCCTCTAGGTGTACCATGGGAAAGGCTTGGGGCTGTGTGGCCACGCTTCTACCTGGAGCATGGCCATGCCTCTACCTAAGGGGGTGTGGTATATGACCTTGACAGGAGCCAAAAGCCTCCCTGGTCCCTTGTGGTTTCCATGGGGTCTCCCAGAATGTTAAGCCTGTCCTCCACTGGGTGCCAGGCTGCCTGTCACAGATCACTGCCCCACAATTTATAGCATGGCGAAACAGTATCTGAAAACTGATTAAACCACTGTGTCCATATTTATCTGATGAGCTCACAAAACGCATTTTTCTCTTCATGTTTAAATTACTTGTGTGTTTGCAGAATTACTATATGTAGAGAATTTTTCATTCTAGAGATCTTTAATAGGAATTTGATACAAATTATACAAAGGTAGAATGATATGTTACTATTAAATATTGATTGTGTTTCTATTTCCTAGAATTCTTGACTTCGTTTGCTAATAGTATTTCTAAATGACCAGACATTAACATTCTATTTTGAAGTCTTCATTTTTTAAAAAAATTTCTATGATTTACTAGATGATTTCTGAAATAACTTTAAACTTATAATTTTTATGGCAATATTATAATATCAGTTTGGGATTTAATTTCCCTGAAGGTCAAGAAAAATGTGTGGTTACTGTTAAAATAATTCATTTATATCATCCTTAGATGAAAATGAAAATTTGGTATCAATTCTACCCCTCATTCCAAAGTGCACTTCTGTTAAGCTAGTACATTGACTTAGTACCTAATGACTTGGCTCTCTCTGCTGTTGCCATTATTGCTGTTGGATTTTGATGTTTTAGATGGGGTCTTACATAACCTAGTCTAGCTTCCAAGTCACTTATATAGTGAATGATGACATTGAACTTCTGGTCCTTATCCTTTAACCTGACATATGTTAAGATTCTAGGAAGGTGCTATCACACCTGGTTAAAACTGTGCTGGAGATGAAGCCCGGGATTTTATGCTTATAAGCCAGGAGCTCTATGTATTGAGCTACATTCCACTTGTTTCCACTTCTCCTACCTGTCTATGCTTCTGAGTTGTCACACGTTGAATGCCATGGTATTTTGGACATAGTAAAGGGAGCCTTTGTCTTTTTTTTCATTTTTAATGTTCTTTATTTTTTCCTCTGTGTTTAAATCTTACCTCTCATGGAATGCCTGTTGTTCCCTTGGATATATAAAATACTTTATTCTCATATTGTGATAGGTATAAGTTTAGCAATGTATCATTTAGTCATAACAGAAATCACCTTATTTAATTTTTATAAAATATGTGTTATTATATATCAACTAAATTCCGTTGATATCTATAGTTTTCATCTTTATGTAGGAAGTCTCTGGAAAATAGAAAAGAGAAAGCAACAGTGAAGACATGAGAAAAGACATGGCAGTAGGTATTCTGGGTCTCTTATTGCTTGACAGTATCTTTTAGATACCTCTATATTAATGCAGAAGCCATCTAAGAAAACAAAATCTAAAACAAAAAAGCACAAAAAAAAATCAATTAAACAAAAAAGCAAAGAAAAAATGAATGCAAACAGAATCTCTCCCAAAATATTAAAAGCAAAACAAAGAATGATAGACCAACACAACAAACCCAAATTTATCTGTGACTTTCTTCCAACTCCAGTGAAATACCAATGGAAAATACCTTGTGTTTACCTTCCTCTGCATTATGGATTGAAGGCAACTGAGAAGGAGGTTGACAGCTGGCTTGCCAATCTTCCTCTTTCTTCTCTACCCTCCCAAGTAGAGAGGCTAATCCTCAGACTTCTTCACCATTTGTTGAACTAGTAACTTGTCCCTTTTCAGAATGTTGTCAGAGAGATAAGCACTTGTCCCACCAAACACTAAGGAGTCTAAGCCAGCATAAGGTTGATGTATCTCCATGAGTTTGGCAGCAACAACCCTTGATCAGCCCTTCAGCCCCTGATCAGAGCACCATGTGATGAGCTGAGTCTGAGTTAATACACCATAAGACATCAAGAATATGATTCATAATATCCAAAATATAATTGATAATTACAATTGAAAGACTAGAAAGATGAGAATAAGATATATAATATTTACTCAAAGCTTTCCCAGAAAAGGACAAAATAAATTAAAACTTAAGATTTCACATAAAGATAGAAATATTAGGAAGAATGTAATGCCTGAGATTTAAACAAAATAATCAGAGGTCTGGACCATGCTCTGTAGTTAGAGTACATGCACACAAACATGCACATTCACAGACACAGACACAAACAAATACATACATACAGGCAGACACTAGACACACACAGAAAGACACACACACACACACACATATACACATGTATATAGATACACATACATTTATACACACAAAGGTATACACATACAGGTACACAAAAAAGACACACACACACACATATGAACACAGTCATACACATACACATTTATATACCATAAGTAGCAATATTTTTTTTCTTGGTTCTGGTTAATATCTTTGGTCTTCACCGTAGAAGCAGAATTTTGGCACGATGCATTGCTAGAAGGTGCAGGTCTTTCCCTATAATGATAGTGAAGAGGCATGGAGTAACTGGCCTTATAAAAGCCCTGAGACACAGATAAATATATACAGCATAAGGACTTGTGTTCAGAACCCCAGCATTCATGAAAAAGGTGATATGTCAGCAGATGCCAGCAACATAATTGCTGGGATGGAACAGAGACTGGCAAATCTGTGGATTTCATTGTCTGGCCAGCCCAGTGGAACCAATGAAGTATAGATTCATTGAATAAGAAATCCCTCTTAAACCAAGGTGGAAAGGTAAACACTATTTCAACCTCTATCTCTCCCCCCAACATACACACATTTACACATATTCACATATGTAGCACACACAAATTTGTACGCATAATCATATGTACACAAATGATTGTGACAAATGTATCATACACACAGAAACACACATACAAAATTTTAAAAGATGCTGTACATTGCTTTTAATTGTGTATGTATGTGCGTGTGTGTGTTCACATGCATGCACACATATGAATGAAAATGCCCTCAAAAGAAAGAAGATGGTGTCAGATGCTTTGAAGCTGGAGTTACATGTGTTTGAGAGCCACTCAATCTGATTGCTGGGATCAAATTTGTTCTGCAAGAATTATACTTGTTCTGAACTGCTGAGCTGATGACTAAATAAATAAGCAAATTTGACACATACAATTACAATCAATATACCTTGAACATTCAGAAATTCTCAGCAAAGCAACAAACCCAGTAATATATAAGAAATAATACACTGAGATGAAGTAGGATTAATTCTATTGTGCTGACCTAATTTAACATTCAAATAATAATAAAATCCAATATGTGAAAAGGCTGAAGAGAAGTTCTATAATGACATCAATTAATGCTGAAGTGTTTTAAACAATATAAACCTGGCCATCTGAAAACTGAGTAAACAAGCAAAGGGGAATGCTTTTAACTTGCTTAAGTTAAAAGCATGTACACAGAGATGCTTCACAGAAAACATTACATTGATTATGGAGACCTAAGATTATAGACAAAGATTGAGACAGGACTACTGTCACCATCCTTATTCAGCACAGCATGGAACCTCTGGATTCTTAAATCAAGGAATGTATTATTTCAGGGAGTATGAAATTGCCCCCATCTCCTTTAAGAATGCAAGCTTGTGCTCATGACACTGTTTAGGTAGGTTGTGGAAGCTTTATATAGAGAGCCTCATTGGAGATATGGGACTCTAGGAAATGGGGCCCCATCCCTACTTCCTCTTTATTCTCTGCTTCCTAAATGTCAATGGAGTATAAGAAGCCAGCCTGTTGCTCCCTCCACCATGAATTCGGACCATTCCCTCACTATTAACTGCATTCCTCTGGAACTGGGAGCCAAGAAAAACAGTTGGCCCTTAAGTTGCTTTAGTTAGAGTATTTTACTTGAGCCACAGAAGGGTAAATATAACAGAAAGAAAAGAAGACATACTGGAAATAAGCAAAACCATGCACATTTGCACATGTGATGATTGCGGACATATACACCTAAATTAATCTAATGACAGCAGGTTACATAAAACATACCTGGGAATAAGAAGCTGTGGTCTATTTACTATTATTTCTCAGTACTGTTAGTATATGCACTTGCTGTCACAATAGAAATGTACCACACAGAATGCAAGCTGATACAACCTCTCTGAAAATCAGTTTGGCGGACTCACAGAAAAATGAACATAATACTACCTGAGGACCCAGCTATTCCACTCCTGGGCATATACCCAGAAGATGCTCCAATATGTAATAAAGACATATGTCCCACTATGTTCATAGCAGCCATATTTATAATAGCCAGAAGCTGGAAACAACCCAGATGTCCCTCAACAGAGGAATGGACACAGAAAATGTGGTACATTTACACAATGGAATACTACTCAGCTATTAAAAACAATGACTTCATGAAATTCACAGACAAATGGATGGAACTTGAAAATATCATCCTGAGTGAGGTAACGCAGTCACAAAAGAATGAACATGGTATGTACTCACTGTTAAGTGGTTATTAACCCAAAATTTCGAAATACCCTAGAGTCACTTCGCAGCAACATTAGGGCTGAATGTGATGTCCCAGATGGAGGACTTGGAGAAGGGACTAAAGGAACTGAGGGAGTTTGCATCCCCAGGGAGGCAGCAACAGTGGTAACTTGCCTGACTCCCTGATACTCCTGGAGACTGATCCACCAACCAAAGAATACACATGGAGAGACCCATGGTGCTGGCCACAAATGCGGCAGAGGAGGGTCATGTTAGCCATCAGTGGGAGGAGAGGCCTTTGGGCCTGAGAGTGTTAGATCCCCCAGTAGAGGAGAATGCCAAGGAAGGGAGATGAGAGTGGTGCGTGGGTGGGTGGGAGAATACCCCCATAGTGGCAGGGGGTGGGGAGGAAACTGGCGGGTTGCAAAGGGGGAAACATTTGAAATGTAAATAAAGTATGAAAAAAAAGAGAGAAAAGAAATGTACCACACATATAAAACAGGATAAAGTGAAATTTAATCTACTTAATGAAATTAAAATCTAATCAAAACATTGTCAGGAGATTTCTGTGGCTCCTATCACAGGCACAGTGATGGGAAATGCTCACTATCCGAAAATGTGATGGAGCTCTTCCTGTTTACATTTTGCTGATATCATTCTTCAGCTTGCACCAGTCCATTGCTATTCTCTGAAGCACTGACACTATGAAACTCATGGCTACTCTGTCCTAACAACTCTCCATGTTTGGGTGGCTGGAGAAACACACATTCAGTTTCTGTATTTTGGACATTTCAAATCCAAGACCAAGGTGCTAGAGTGTGTGACTCTGAAGGCTCTCATTGTGACTTGTCATTGGCTATCTATTTCTATCTTCATGTGACTTTTCTTTTATGGCTGTTTTAAAGTGTGTACTTTATTATTTTTAATTTTTTTAATTTTTTTTTTATTTTTTGATACTTAATTTACATTTCAAATGTTTCCCCCTTTCCAGATCTCACCTTTGGAACCTCCCTGTCCCATCTCCCTCCCCCTGCCTATATGGGAGTATTCCTCCATCCCCCCACCCATCTACTCTTGTCATCTCTCTTTGGCATTCTCCTGTATTGGGGGATCTAACACTCTCAGGCCCAAGGGCCTCTCCTCCCCCTGATGGCTAACAAGACCCTCCTCTGCCACATATGTGGTCAGCGCCATGGGTTTCTCCATGCATATTCTTTGGTTGGTGATCCAGTCTCCGGGAGCATCAAGGGGTCAGGCCAGTGGACACTGTTGCTCCCTCCATGGGGCTGCCAACTCCCTCAGCTCCTTCAGTCCCTTCTCCAACTCCTCCATCTGGGACCTCACACTCAGCCCAATGGTTGCTGTGAAGTGACTCTTGGGTGTTCTGAACATTTGGCTTAACAACCTCTTATTAGTGAGTACATACAGTGTTCATTCTTTTGTAACTATGTTACCTCACTCAGGATGATATTTTCAAGTTCCATCCATTTGCCTGCAAATTTATTTTATTAGAAATTCAATCACATTAGATTGGGGCTCATAGAAGTGATCTCATTTTACCTTAATTACTTCTCTTAAAGCCCTCTCTCCAAGGATATTGACATTCTGAATGTTTAGAGAAGTAGAGTTTCAAGATATAAAGTATGTGTGTGTGTGTGTATGTGTGTGTGTGTGTTTGTGTGTTGTGTGTGTGTTTGTAGGTGCATGTGAAAGCCAGGAGTCAACTTTGGCTGCCAGTCACTTGGAAGTTTCTTCTTGTTTATTTGTTTGTTTGCTTGCTTCGTATTTTATTTTTGAGACAGCTCTGGTTGTCCTAGAACTCTCTAAGTAGACCAAGATGTCCTTGCCCTCACAGAGATCTGCCTGTCTATTTCCCCGGTTCTGGGATCAAATACTGCACCACCTCACAAGGCTAACTACTTTGTTTTTGTTGTTGTTTTGTTTTGTTGTGTTGTGCTGTGTTGTGTTTGTTGCTTGGTTAGTTTATTGTGAGAGGCTATCTTTAACAGTTCTATAACTCTCAGTAGACTAGACTGGCTGACCAGCAATTTTAAGGAATAAGACTGTCTGTACTTCTCTAGCACTGGGATTGCAAGCACAGATCCAATGGATTTTTTTTTCCTTTCTTTCTTTCTTCCTTCCTTCTTTCCATCGTTCCTTTATTCCTTTCTTTTTTCTTTTCTTCATTTTCTTGTTCTTCCTTTTCTTGTTCTTCTTCTTGTTCTTATTCTTCCTGTTCTTCTTGTTCTTTTTGTTCTTGCTCTTTCTCTTGTTGTTGTTGATGTTGTTGTTGTTGTTGTTGTTGTTCTTCTTCTTCTTCTTCTTCTTCTTCTTCTTCTTCTTCTTCTTCTTCTTCTTCTTCTTCTCTTCTTCTTCCTCCTCCTCTTCCTCCTCTTTTTTCTTCCTAATTTTCTCCTGTATAGTTCTTACATGTACATATTTAACTCATGTCCCCATGCTTGCAAAGTACTCAGTTATCTCTCTGGCCCTCAAGCTATGAATATTGTCCGACTCAGTTCATTGCCTAACACTGAATGAAAGATACATCACTTTTGCTCATTATTCTATATGGTTGCCCCTATCTATCTTGCTATGTAGCTGAGAATGATTTTAAATATCTGATCTTCTGAAAAACTCTACCTTAGGAAGGTCACATCCTTTGTAATTAATGTAACCTGTTAGGAGACAGGTGTACCATCATGTGATTTCATGGAGCTTAATTCACTTTCAAACCATAACAGATCATTCCTTGCCTAAATTTAAGTGACTAGAACATATGTGTTTTTATTTTTTCATAAGAGTGAGAGGATCTTCTTAAAATGGTCTCTGTTGAAATAAGGGGTTTGTATGTGAGTGTGCATGTATATGTGTTTAGAAGCTAGAGAACAACTTTGCAGCTGTTTTCTAGGCTTCTCTTCTCTCTCTCTCATATATTTATGAGATATATGAGGATATATACCCTTCGAATAACTTAGACCTTTCAGCCTAATATTCTTAAAGGTCTCTTTGTTTTCACATCTCCAGCACTGGTATTATTTAGGCACATGCCCACAGGTTCAACTGTTTTATATAGGTTATGTGAATCAAACTTAAGCTTGTATTCTTACACAGAAAGCATATTACCTACTGAGCATCTGCCCTGTTTTCTAATATTGTTTCTAATAAAGACAAGCACAAGAACAAAGAATAGAACTGAGAGTCTAGAAACAAAGAATGACAAGGCTTTACATGAGGGAAAGAAAAGTATCATCAACAAGTACTTTAGAGAAATCTGGGCAGCCACATAGATTTTAGTGTCGGACTGGGAGTGGGTTTAGAAGGGAACAGGAGGATTTGGTGGGGAGAGAGAAGGGCGTAAAGGGAGAGAATGCCAAGCAAGACAGCCAGAATTGACCGCCATTTAAGGTATGATTTCGAATCCTAGTACAGCAGAAAATTTCAAAAATATATGATGATGATCTTAGTGAGGTCTCCTAAGAATGAGGGATACTTATCTCCACTGACCATCTCTGGTCACCAAATGAGAATCATAAATTGCAGGACTTGGTTGCAGTAAGTTGAATTGTTGGTCAAGAAAGTCATGGAAATCTCCAAACAATCCAGGCTGTTGGCAAGACATTTAGGTTGCTCCTCATAAACTGATTTGGGGAGCTATTGCTGAAAAGAACTCCCATACACTTTATTGGACATGGAGAATTTCAGCTGATACTTACATAGATTTTTACCCCTATGTTCTAGTGTATTTTATGTGGGAAGGTACGCTAAAGCATACCTTTTGGTAGAAATTTTTGATAGAAACTTAAACATCAACTCAGCCACACAAACTTTGATCTATACCTGCAAGATATGCTAATAAAATGGAGGCACAGAATTTGTGAGAGAAGCCTACAAATGCATGATTTGACTTATGACACACTATAAAACACAGAACAAATACCTGATACTGCTTGGGTGACCAAGAGCCAGAGATAAGATGCCCCAGAAACCTAAGGCAAAATACAACTCTTCTCATCTCAAAAAAAAAAAAAAAATCAATAAAATGACTCCTAATGATATTTTGGCATGCACATAGATCAGTGCCTTATTCAGTCATAATTCCTCCTACCTCTGATGGGAACATATACAGAAACATTACTGAAAGGGAGCACATACAGCTGTAAGTGGTATATCTCCATCTAATGTCTCCCCTCAGAGTTGACTTAGGAGAGAAAGAAACAAGAGTGTAAGAACTAGATGGGAGAGCAAGGACAGGTGAATCAACTAAGCAAGGTGCATATGAGCTCACAGACACTGAAACAGCAAGCACAGGGCCTACATGGGTCAGCACCAGGTCCTCTGCATATATATTATAGCTATTAGCTTAGTCATCTTATGAATCCCCCAATTATGAGAACAAATGGACCACTCATTAATTTGTCTGCTGTTGAGACACTTGGCTTTCTGTTGCATTACCTTGTTCAACCTCAGTGTGATGGTTTTGCTTTATTTTATTGTATTTTATTTTGTCATGTTTAATTATCGCTTAGAAACCCTGCTGTTTTCTAGTAAGAGTAAGCAAGGCAGGAAACATGGAGGGAAAGGGAAGTAGTGAAGAACAGATCTGTGTAAAGGGATGAAAAACTATACTCAGGATAAAAAAGTTTATTTTCAATAAAAGGAAAAATAGAAAAAAAAGATCTCTTCATGTTTATAACAGATTAATTCAAGTGCACAATTGGTAAAATGCTAAGAATCAAAGTCAGGAAATCCTTATACAAAAACTGTGTATTCTAACCCTCATGACCTAGAGTTATTAAGAAGACTTAGATGTGAAACCAAAGAATGAAATAAATTAGTACCATTATGACCAAAATCTATTTCAGAATCCATTATTAAAAAAATGACAGCTTGTGTGCATGCATGTGTGTGTGTGTGAATGTGTGTGTGTGTGTCTGAAAAGGCAACTCAACTTGCAGAAAAAAAGAAATATACATGCAAAGTCATATGCTTGAATCTCACAGCAAGAACATCTAATAAAAAGATAATTTCTGATTTTAAATGTTTTAAATAATATATAAATATATCTCAAAAGGAATGATACAAATTATCAAGAATTATGACAAAAGATGTCCACACTATGAATCAATGGAGAAATGAAATTCAAAATCAAAATAAGACTTCAATTCATATTCTCTAAATATACTAGCACTAAAAAGTCAGATCCTTTATAAAAAGTGGTATACTATGATTTGATTATGAAAATAAATGAAATGCTGATAAATAGTACTTGAATGAACCTGGGAAACATGCTGAGTGAGACAAGCAGCATACAAGGAGTCATGTGTTACGTTTCCAATTTACATTGATGTCCAGAATTTTTATAGACCAAAACTTAGTAGCGGTATTAGGCTGTAGTTCGATAATTGAATGCATATTTAGGGGATGGGAGGTACTACTATAAAGAAGATGTAATTTTATACTGCACTGCAGAGTGATGTGAGGGGATGGCAGACAGTCACTACAATCTGAGGTGATATAAAAATTACCTTCCGAATATAACTGTGATATGATTACACATTTCCAAGAATATACTGAGAATTATTGAAGGTTAAACAGTGTGTGTGTGTGTGTGCGTTTGTATGACATAGGAAAAGTTGAGGTGTTATCCCTCAGATTTACTCCATTTTGTTTCTGAGATAAGGTCTCCCACTGACATGGAAGTCCAAAAGTAAGCTGAGTAGTTGTGAATCCCAAAGATCTGATTTCTCTACCTCCCCAGAATTTCAGGTACAAGTTCATGCCCTGATACCTAGTTTTTTTCACATGGGTTCTGGGACTGAAAACCTAGGTCTTAGTACTTCAAGACCCTTTAGTGACTGATTTAGCTCTTCTGTTGTAGACTTGAAATACAGGATTTATTTATACAGTGAGTTAGAACTATGTAAAGCTGTTTATGTTATGTTGCAATAGAAATTTAAATTTAAGCTCCAAAGGTATTACCTGAACCCACTGAACATTTGCTGAATTTATAGGATTCAGTCTTTGAATTCAGAGCATTTGCTACAGTTAATAGGACTCATTTGGATAAAGGCTGAACGAAGCAAGAAAGTGTGGCTTTGGCACGTTTAATGGATTTGATTGGTTTGTGTGGGTGATAATAGTTATGTCCATGTGCATGTAACTTGTGTATAGAGGCAACTATACTTTTGAGAGTGCATGTGGAGGGCAAAAGCTTATGCAAATTATCATTCTTGATAGCTCACCACCTTTATTTTGGTAAAGACTCTTAATAAGCCTGGAGCTTCTGGGTTTAGTTAGATTGACTGGTTAGCAAAATTAAGGGTTCTTCCTGTCACTTCTTTTTCAGAACTGGGATTTTGGGTGAGACCCTAGTGTGTAATGTGCATTCTGTGGATCATATTTAGGTGCTCATACTTATATGACAAGCACTTGCAGACTGGTCTATGCTCCAGCCTTAAGGAGTTAGGATGCCCATAGTAATTTGCAAGGGGCAAACATTAGGCACATCTTATCAGTAGCTATTAAAACAGCCTGCAGCATGGGCTTCCCATTTTATGCACTGAGGAACCCTGCTTCTCTGCATTAGCTGCAGACTTGGGAACTCTTTCACAGGATAATCACAGGCATAGTGACCTGCTCTGAGGAACACTGTCTGTTAGGCTCATCTTTACTATAATTCAGAAGACTTCTGATTTCATGCACATGTGCCTGTATTTATACAGAGCAGTTATAGATTACATTATGTATAAGATCTTAGAGTTGAGAGTATGTTCTCTCTAAGGGTTAAACAAAACTGCTCACTGTTAAGGGAATGCAAGCCCTCCAGGTCGGCAGACTCTAAGCAAAAGGGAATAGAAGCAAGGCAAGAACATACCCAGCAAACCTTCACCTCTTGCGAGTCTGAGTCAGCCTAGATAACATCAACCACAAACCACCCAAGCTGCACTTTCCTACCCAAACCCTGTCATGGAGCCTGAATCACGTAGATATTTCTCTCCAAACTCAGTTTCTTAGTTTATTTCACATATCAAATAGACCCACTCCCCAGAGACCTTTAAATTAACTTGAGAAACACAAAGTTCCACCCAGCACAGTTGGCAGCTCACAAAGGCTTTGTCCTTCAGCCAATCTGTGATTTTCTGTTTCTGGCTGTGCAAGTATCTTAACTTACTGTGTCCTACTAGGCTAATACTCTTCATCAGGATGCCCACTACACTGCTTGAAATAGAAATTAATAAAGCTCCTGCCTGCATGACAATTAATCTAGTCTTTCTCCCTCTTTGCTATTCTCTCCGCCTACCCTTCCCATTCTTATCCCTCTCTTGCCCTCCCCTTCTCACCCCCCCATCCTCTTTTCTTCCTTTTCCCTCTTTTCTTTTGTTTCTTTCTAAAACCTAACATCCACTTTTTCCCCCTATTCTGTTTCCACTCTCTTGGGTTTTCCATTCGAGTTGACTTAGAAAATGTCAGTGATTGGTCCTGTCTTAAACTTTCCTCTAACATAGTGATGGTTGGACATTAACTCCATTCTGGATACCTAAGTGGTGCATGAAATGCAATAAAAATTCTAAATGAAATAGTTGCCTAAATGTCACACAGTGCTTTAACAGTGTAGCTTTTTTGAGCTCAATGATGATGAGGTGGAACTTTGTGTTACTCAAATGCCTTTGAGTTGTCCATGCTCCTGTGAGAAACCTTTCTACAATGTTCAATAAGTAATCCAATAGTTTTGAAAGACATAAGCATGTCTGGATGTAAAAGTGTAGGCATGCATGTTAGGAGCTTACTTTGGTGAGGGTCTCTGCCACTGCCAGGAGAATTTCTGTACCTGCCAGGTTCCCACTGAGGTTGAGAACTAGATATGAAGTAGTATCAAGTGCTTCATGATGATGGGACAGTTTACTTAGTCATTCACGTGTCCTCACATGTAACTGCAGAGATCCACAGTTGAAATGTTTTACTTTGTCATAACTTAACAGTGGTTCCTTTTCCCATTGTGGAATATACAATAGCATAACTATGGGTATCCTAAAAATCAATCCATCAATGAGTAAAAATGCTGACACATTTTTACCAAAATTGCTCTCATAATTAAAGGATGTTTTCTAAACATCTCTCTCAGATGTTTAGAAACTAAAGAATTAGCCTAAGGGAGTAAACTGGGACGGAAAATTATTTTTATTTTGACAAATAAATTGCTATAAATTAGAAATAGAATCATTCATTAAAAGACAACTCTTACATTTGGTATTTTCTCTTTAACTATGAGTTCAAACATGTACAGGTCATTTCTTCTGCTCATGAATAGAAAGAAAAATTGAAACCACCTCTTTTGCTCTCTGGACTTCTAAGTGTCTCAGACTCTGGGGCTCAATGCAAAGGGAAAGGATACCTACTTTAGAGCAAGACAACTTCCAAGTGAAAAGTAAACCTTAAAATTGACCTTCAGTATGCCATATAGCTATTTCATTTAAAATAAAGCATTCTCTCTTTCATAGTCAGTGCTCTCTTGTTGTGAATAGACACTATGACTATGGTAACTCTTATAAAAGAAGGCATTTAACTTTGGCTTACTTACAGTTACAGAGGTTTAGTCTATTGACATCATGGCAGGGAGAATAGTAGCACACAGCAAGGAATGGTGCTGGGAAAGTAGCTGAGAGTATATATTCATATCAGTAGGCAGAGAGAGATACCCTGGGCCAGGTTTGGACTTTTGAAACCTCAAAGTCTAGCCCTAGTGACAAAATTCCTCCAACAAAGCCATAGCTCCTAATCTTTCTTATAGAGACACTGCCAGATTACTAAGCATTTAAATATATGACTGTATAGGACACATTCTTCTTCAAATTACCATACCCTTCTAAACGGAAGAAGGAGATTCCTGGAACACAGGAAGAGAGTGAAGCTTACTAGCCTCAAAGGGTCTTTACAAAGAAGTTCATGAGCTCTGCCTCCCCACAACTACAGAAAGAAGACTGACTGAAGAGCTGCCTGCTGGTGATATAGGGAACTCTGGTTATGTAGTATTATGAGTTATCAGCCATGATGTGAATTTGTATTCATGTAACTATCTCTGAGTAGCCCATGCTCCTATAATCCCTTACTCACGCTTACTCTTCTGTTTCTTTCTTTGTTTCTTTCTTTCTTTCTTCCTTTCTTTCTTTCTTGCTTTCTTTCACAGATTTGTTTTCTAGAACACCTACCTATTAAAATAAAAGATTAATATACACCAAAATTAATCACTATAATATCAAATAAAATGTCAATATGGAACTCTGATATTCAAATTAGACTCTAACCTGTTGGCTCCAACCTACTAAATAATATTAGAAGTAGATATTTCTATTGAGTCTAAAATATGCAAATATATTAAAATGCTTGTAGGCCTTGGTCCAGTTTTTATAATATGGAAGCATTTGCCTCATGCAATTTATTAAAAGCTCCCATATTCATCTATAAACAGATATTTCTAGTGATGGGTAGAAGTGAGAAAGTATATTTTCTCCCAAACAATCTTGCTCCAATCATGATATGATATGGTAAACTTTGATTTTAAGTAGAGTTTACATAACAAAAACAGTACACACACACACACACACACACTACACCACTCATACATACACCAACATATACATATATACACTTTTTCATACACATACTCATGCCACATATATACAGATACGCATATACATGCACACATGCATGCATGTATGCTTGCATGCACACACATATACACACCAAACATAGACATGCATGAATACAGAAACACCTAGACATATACTTAAACACACATACAAACAGGTCACACCTACACACAATAAGAGATACATACATATGAAATATAAACACATACACAAAAACATGCACAAAGAAACACAGATGAACCTAGAGATATACACAAAAACATGCACAAAGACACACAGATGCATCTAGAGATACACACAAAGATGTATGCATACAAACACATATACAAACATGCAGACTCATGGAAAATAAGAACAGGAACACACAGGCCTACACACTCACACAAGGAATCTATCTCCACAGCCTTGGCTTGGGTCTTTAATATAAGAACAAGTTGCTTCTCAATATGAACACTGACCCTAATTTTGCATTTAGCATCTATATGAAGACAATGTACAAAAGAGTCCTCATCTATAATATGTCACATATTTGAGTGTTTTCCTAAATATATAGCCAAATTTTTGAGGACAGTTCCTCCTGGAAGTGAGGAGAGTACTCACATCACTTTGATTTCCTACAGATTTTATCTACTTAAATGACATGTTATATTCATATTTAGTATTTTAGCAGCTGTACAGTGGTTGTATGTGCTTCTTACGTGTGTATACTTAACCCAGGATTGAGAAACAATGGATCACTGTGAGACTAAGGCTTATTGCACCTGTTTTAACATTTTTTGAGAAAGTGAAAACTGAAAGCAATAAACTATATTATGCATGACCTTTAACGTGCTTAGCAAATTTAATTCTGCAACTTGACATCTTTCCACTTCATTTTTCATGTATTACTATGAACATCAAATAACAGTTGGAAAGTAATTAAGACGATTAAGTTGATTTATAAGAAAAAATGTAAGACCTACTAAGTATGTTGGAGTTCAGTCTATTTTCAGACTGGTCCAAGCCACACTCAGAATTGTCTAAGAATGGTAGCTCAAAGTCTCTATTATTAGTAACAGGAGATAACAAAAGACAAGTAAAGACATATCTAAAGAAATAGAGACATCACTCAAGACTTTGGCTGCAAAGGAGGATTACCTTTGAATAAGACAGCTTACTGGATACAGCCTTACTCAGAGGCTTCCTAACCAAGTATGACCTGGTTAGCCTGTCCCAGCCAACAAAGCTCCACATCTAGTAAGTCATTGCATAGCAAAGAACTGCCACAAATCTACCTCCTTGGGGACCATAGAAACATTCACAGGAGAAAAGCCCGTGTGTTAGTACATAGGAAGCTGTGTTCACCCCTAGTTCATAGGACAGGAGGGACACAAGCCACCACTCAGCCTGCCAAGCATCTTCATATTGACATAAAGAAGAACTGGACATTTTTTCAAATATGAAACAAGGTAGCCCGGCCTCAGATGATACAGAATCAGGTGCTAACAGCCTGCATTGCTCTTCAGCCTACCCACCTCCTCTACCCCACAACTGCTGCAGGGATTATACACATTTTGTACCTGTTCCTTTTTGTTTGTAACTTCCCACATTTTCCTCCATCTACTACCTTGGCACCAGAGGCTGCTGAGCCTTCCCTCACTGCTGCCATTTTGTTTTTTCTCACAAACCTATCTATCATCACTTGTTCAATTTCTTTGACACTCCCTCCTCACCCTTTGTCCTTTAAATCCCTTCTTATGAAAGAATCCTCAACACAATGTGTGCAGATGCTTTAGTGATACCTGATGCAAATGAATAGCACTCTCATTTAACCACAGCTGTAGCCTCTCCCTGAAGTACCGTGCCACATCCTGTGGCCTTTAAGTCTTCCTCCTGGAAGAGTAAATCCCCTTCTCCAATATATGTAATTCCAGTCCTCCTTCCTTTTACATCACTACTCTAGTCCCTTTTCCTATGACCCCTTCACCAGCCCTTTTAAGGTTATCTATCATCTTAACCGATCATATAAAAATGGACTCTGTCTATTTTAGAGTTTATTGTAATAAACTCACTTTTGTCAGTGCTTTTATAAGACTGCCACTTTATCCTTCAGTAAAAGACCCATACATAGCATCCTCCATGGGATAGGACCCATCTACTGTCCTGTTCTCCCACCATCATCAGTCAGCAGTGTGTCTGAATAGAAATGAAGACAATAGCAACTGTTTTGCTGCTTCCTCTCCCCTACTGAAAAGCAGCCCTACTCACAATGGGCACACTGAGGGGTAGGTGCACATCCACGCTTTTCCAAATTTCTCATCCTGCACTAGAACAACTAGGGAATAGCTGGCTTTTTATGAGACCATATATATGCCCTCTTATCAAGGTACATTAGAGAATTTGTATACTCTTGCCTGCTTGATCTCTCTCTCTCTCTCTCTCTCTCTCTCTCTCTCTCTCTCTTTCTCTCTCTCTCCCCCCTTTATCTCTTTCTCCAGGCATAATCATTGTGATTGTAAACTGTATTTTTGTAATGCTTGTGTAATTTGTATTTTACATATTAATATTATGGGGTCCTACTGGAGAAGACTACTCAGACACAGTTTATACCCAATTGAAAGAATTTATTTCAGGGGGCTGGGATTGCAGTGAGGTATTCCACGACCTAGATGTAGTTTTGGCATTTACAAAAAGAGGCTTTGAAAGGCAAAACCACATCCTGATATTTTGTTCTGAAGCTGCAGGGGAGATTTTGTGTGAGCTAGAAGTTTAACAGAAGCTAACATAAATGGTTAGCAGGAATGGGAAGTTTACACAAGCAGGAAATTTAACAGAAGCTAACTATTTCCGATTCCTAAAATAGAGTTGGGTAATTTTCCATGGGATTTTCTTAAGACTTCAAATTCTAGTTAAACATGAAATGACCTCAGCAATAATACAAGATGGAGAAACATCTGCACTGTCTTGCCTTGTCACTATAGTAGCTTACTTTTGAGTAATCTTTTATATAAACCAAAGTCAATTTACTGATTCATATCTCCCTATTTTTTTTCTGTTTTGTTTTTAATTATTAATGTTGAAGGACGTGCTAATGTTCTTCTGAAAAACTTAGAAATATACTGCCTAAGATTTGTTAATGTGTTTGTTTATGTGTATCTTTTGTATATAATTGAAGTGACTTACTTTTTCCTCTTATACAAAAGCAAGGAAGTACAACATTATTTACTTAGTATGGCAAGTGCTTTTAATAAAATTTATTTATTCTTTGAAATATTCATTCTCATGTGCAAGATAGCTTGTGTTGTGGGAAATATTAAAAAGAAGGAATATATCATGCTCCCCCACTATGCCCTGGTTCTTTCAGTCCCTGCCTGCTGGCCAGCCATGCACTGGCTAGCAATGGCCAACATGCTTTTATCTTGTGGGGCTCTGACTCAGAGCTCTGTGATCTCTCCACCCAGCTCACTAGGTTCCCCTGACAGGTTGCTACCATGCCAGCCCCATGCTTCAATATCCCCATGGCCTCTGTGGTGCACATCAGGCAAACCCACGCTTTGCCCATTTACCTTTCTCTCTGGAACCCAGAAGAGCCATCACATGAAGGAAAATGAAACACAAACTTAGTTCAAAAACATTAGTAACTCAATCTCTGAGCACAACAACTAAAACCTAATCCTGAAAGCCTTATCAAAATCTGATTCCTCTGGTGGATAATCTTTGCGGATCTGCCATGATACCAGGAAACTATAATAGCTACATCTTACCTATCTGCTATCCCCATTCCAAAACGACCTAACTTTCTTTTGCTTCCTCTCTTCCTTTGTGCAACCGGGAATTCCCTCCTACTCACCAAGTGATTGGCTCCTTTATTCATTGGGGGATTAGTTCACAAGAAGTTACATGAGTATGTAACTCACCCCATGTATGAAGCACCTCTGAGGAGGGCAGAATTAGCATCAAAATATAAACAGCCCTAGGGCTATCCAAACCTGTCCATATGTTTCAATCATGCCTTCTACACATCTCTGTAAACCCCATCTGTGTGGAAAGATCAGAGTAAAATTAGGGAGCCTAATTTTACTCCTTTACTTTTAGAAATTAGTTTTGGATTAAGATACACATGAACACTTGATTGTGTCATCGTCATTGTTTTAGAAATGTGAAAATATATAATACAAACTCCCCCTCCCCCCCAAAAAATGAAGGAATTTGATGCAAAATCTAATGTAAGAAAATGAGTATTGGAAAAATGGAAATGAGGTTTAGGAGGGAAACAGTATAGAATGCTGCTGTGAGTAAGCTAGGCAGTGTGTTCCACTCCTTTACTTCTCACACAGTGGAAAGGAGACTGCTAAGTGTACAGTGACTTGTCCATGGAACACAGCTGGTGGTCAATTATACAGATCAAATACCAAGCTGGAGTTGCTGCCTTACCTTCTCCCTCACATCTGCCTCTATTTTTCTTCTCCTTTATTCTCTTCTCTTTTTTCCTCCTCTTCCTTCCCCTTCTATACCTCCTCCTTCCCCTTTTCTCAATCTTTCTTTTCCATCTTCTCATTCTGAATATTCTCTTTCTTTTCCTGCATTGCTCTCCATCTTCTTCATTTTCTCCTTCCTCCACTCCCACACTTTTTCCTTCCCTACCTTGTGCTCATGCTTGTTCTCCTATTTATCCCCTCTCTCAATTATTCCTCTTGTCCTCTCTATCCCCTCTTCTTCTTCCTTCTTTTCCTCCTCTTCTTCCTCCTATTTCCTCTCATCCCACTCTCCTGCTCTCCTTCTTTCTATTCCCTTCACCTCCATGTTTTCTTGCTCTTTCTCCTTGGTGCTTTCTTCTTCTCTTCCTCCTCCTCCTTTCTTTCTGTCTCATTTGTTTTCCTTCCTTCTGTCCTCCTGTATCTGCTTCCTCTTTCTCTTTCTCTTCCACAATATTTTTTTCTTCCTCTTGTTCAACTTTGTTATCATAGAAGCCTACAGCCTGCATCCTTATCTGTAGGACAATGTAATTAACAACAGGAAGAATTTTGATGCTTGTCACCTAGAGAAAATGTTATTTATTTATCTTACTAGAAGCATTGGAATTGTTTGGAAAAATACATCAATAAGCTCAATGCACCCATACCCTGACACTGAATCTTGGCAGTTAACCAGAGTACAAAAAGCTTCGGTATCCTCCTAAAAGGCTTGGCAGGTTTTTTTTTTTTCTTTTTGTTTTGTTTTTTTGTTGTTTATTTCCTCAGTGTGGTTGAGAAGTCCCAGAATACTGCTGAGAGGGGAAAATCAAAGAGAAGAATCGAATTATCTGAGAGGTAGAAATGTAGTGTTGGAAAATTCCAACCTCTTTGGGAGAAGCAACCAGAGAAAGGTCAAGTGATACTGTCTAGCTGAGATTTAAGATTGCAGAGTGAGTGACATTGTATCTGGAGGATTAGAGATGCTTTGATCTGAATCCTGCTCTTTCTGTATTTTAAAAGTTCAACTACAACAAAATTCTTTCTTTTTTGGGGGGGGAGGGGGTTTGAGACAGGGTTTCTCTGTATAGCCCTGGCTGTCCTGGAACTCACTCTGTAGACCAGGCTGGCCTCAAACTCAGAAATCCACCTGCCTCTGCCTCCCAAGTGCTGGGATTAAAGGCATGCACCACCACTGCCCAACTACAACAAAATTCTTATACCAGGGTCACACTGAGGGATCTCTCATTTTTGTTTCTAGCCTTTTATTCAAATATGAAAGGGCCAGCTGCTAAGATGAAATGTGGTGACCTAGCGGAGCAGCTGGCATGGATTGGTGAAGGAGAGAACTGAAAGCCAAACTTTTACATCCATATACCTGTACTGAAGCATGTGTAACACCCAGGCTCCACACATACACTCACAAACAGTACATATAATGAAATATTAAAAAGAATCTCAAACTTATCTTGTGAATGTTAGAATCAATATACATTCTATAGAATCATGGCAATTGTCTTGAATCCTTGATTAATGTACTCTAATTATACCTGTGTGACACCTGCACAGAGTTCAAAAATATATACAATACCTCTTTGGTTCTACCTTCCATATGGATGCTTCCCCATCAATATGTCTCCCACAGCAATAATCAGGCCCACATCTTACAAAATCATAGATTTTGCCTTGATTTTGAGCTTCTGTATTATGTACCATGTACAATTTCTATCAGGAAATGTATGTACATTGCAAAATGGTGTTGTAAGACATTTATCTTGTTTTAATTGACTGTTACATTGTGTGTGTGTGTGTGTGTGTGTGTGTGTGTGTATATATATATATATATATATATATATATATATATATATATATATAATCAATCTTGTCTACTGAAACAGTAAACTAACTGCTACAGGAACAAGTGTGTGGACCTGAATTTGGATCCAATAAATCATACCTTGCCATGTGTGGTTGAGGCTATAAAGTTGTCTCCACCGTTAACAGTACCTACTGTTTTTGCAGAGGACTTGCCTTTGGTTCCCATCATCTACAAGATAAAAAAATAACAGAAAACAAAAAAACAAAAAAAAACCTTCTAACTCCAGTTCCAGAGGATCTAATGCCCTTTTCTGTCCTATAAGGGTACCAGGCATGCAGTTTCAAAGACATACCCTCAAGGAAAAAACCCATACACATGAAAACAAATCTTAAAATAAAGGCACATGAGCACCACTAAGGTGGTTCTGAAGGTTAAGGTGCTTGCTGCTGATCATGGAGATCTGAGTTTGATGCTTGATGCCTACAATATATAAGAAAAGAACTGACTTCTTCAGGTTTTTCTCTAGCATCCACTCCACTTGCATGCCATAAAAAAAGGCATCTCTATATGGCATACACCAGTATATATATACATATATACATATATTTGTGTGTGTGTGTGTGTGTATGTGTGTGTGTGTGTGTGTGTGTGTAAATGGATGGATGGACAAATAGATAAATAAAAATAAAATCCAGGCATGACAGTACACATCTGTTAATCCAGCTCTAGGTTATCAGAGCAACACCTAGTTGATTCTTGGAACTTGCAGCCTATCTGGTCTAGATAAAGGAGCAAGATTGGGATTCACGGAAGAACACTGTATAATGCATAAAGAAAGAGAGGAAGACACCTCAATATTAACTAACCTCTGGCCCCACTATACTGTTTGAAGAGCTTACTTTAATGGATCATGCCCAAGAAAATCTATCAGCCGTATTTATAAAATAAAAAGGTATGCTTCTCTCCAACATATTCCTTTTGTATACTGTCTTGTCCAAATCTAGCATCCATCAGTGACATAAAGGAGTTCTTATACAAGAAGAACTGGCTGCAAAGAGTATCAATAGACATGTGAACTGCATGAAGGACTACTGCTCACTCTTGTTTATAAATTAAAGTACATAGATAAACAAATACTGTCAATGCTCACAGTGTGAGCAAAATAAGCCCTTCATCCCTTTAATCACTTCTTCTCAGGTATTAACTCATAACCACAAGAAAAGTAACTAATACACAATATAAGTCATGATATAAAGTGTAAGATATAATTCACAATGTAAGAATGTTATCAAGGTAGATAGCACAGAACAGTGGATAACAAGATAGTTCCTAGGATCAAAAGTGCTTGGTTACAATTATCACTCTGGCATTTCTGGCTACATTACCTTGTCCAGCTTCAGTTTTCTTGATTTGTCAAATAAGAGGAATAATGTTCCAATTCAGAGGGTGAAACCTGAACTGAGTAATCTGTGAAAGAATAATAATTATGCTTAGATGTGATAAGGACATTCATGATATCAAAGGTAATTATTTTTATTTCTAAATCTTTGCAACCCAGGAAAGAGAAAATAATCCCTAAAATTATGTAAACTATTTCTGAATTTATATGCTGTGACTAAAAGGGTGAATCAGCAGCTAAGTGTTCATACTATTCTAGCAGAGGATTTGTGTTTAGTCCCCACACCCAAATAAGGCAGTTTGCAACTGCCTATATCTTCAGATTCAGGGAAACACAACATCATCTTCTGGCCTCAGCAGATATCTGCATGTACCGGCTACAATAAAGTCACACAGGCACACACACACATTAAATAAATAAATTAAAATAGGCTGATATTTATTTTTGTTGCCTTCAGTACTTATATTAGTTCTGGGTATTTTCTTTAAGAAAAAGTGTGCATTTCATATCATATATCATTAAGTTGTCTTTTTGAATTCCTCTTTTTCAAGATATTTTATTTACCTTGTCTTGGTGCATTAATGTTATGTCTAAGTGGAATTTTTATCATGTACTCTGTGGATTAAGTCACTAAGGCACATGTAAGTGGAATAACTCATCCAGAGCTTTGCAGTATCTTAAACAGCCACAACAATGTCTTCTTTCTGCCTTCATGTGGTCTTTAGCTATTTCTTGCTGCCTCCTGTGGCTTAATGGAAAACTTCAGTCTTCTTGCTGTTCGATGTCTAAGTGTGTTATAATGAATATGTGCTCTGGATTAATTCTAGATCATTCCTACTATAGCAAAACCAATGCTTATCCCAGTTTCCCATTATCAGACAAGAATTTTGACCTGTTTTTATTAAACTATTATAACCAAGAGCCAACTAGTGGAATCTTACAAACAACTGAGAAGAAGGTTTAGGACAGAGTTAGCCTCATTCTTTTCTGTGTAGGGCTCTCAACTTCTACTGAAGATCACTGTAATTACCATTTAAATAAAGACAATGGGGAGTTAAAACACAATAATTCCAAGACAAATGGAGTAAGCCTCTCTTACTGATTAGAACTAAAATTCTAGAAACGATGTGCACAGAAATGATATGAGTGTTCTGAGGATCAAAGGATAGTAAAAATGTGAGAGAAGAAACTGACAATTTTATGTTCCCATTGACCTAATGTTTAACCTTGCAACTCTACCTTTGTCCTTTGGTTTCACAAGTCTTGATGAAAAGAGACTATTCAGAATATCTGGTCTAGCCTTCAAATGTGTAAAGAAAGGCCTGAAAAGGAATGTCTATGTTTCTGTCATAAGCAGGGAGAAATCAGGCATCTACAAGGCAGAAACAACACAGCAGTGTCTACAGATGTTATTGTTAGTCTCTACAAGAAGCACAGAAACAGCCCACTCCAAATGTCTCTTACAGGCTGTGGAAGAAACTTTTCTACTCCTCATCACTAAGGTTTGAGGGAATGCTACTGCACCTGTCATAGTGATATTTCTTTCCCAAGACAGAATGAATCACAAAGTTTGAGAGCCCAAAGAAATGAACTTTGTACCCTGATTTTATGTTCAAAAATCAGATAGCATGGCCCTTCATTTCAAGAAAGTGTGAGATTATCCACAGAAGGGATCCCAGAATGACTATAGAACATCTTCTAAATCATTCTACATGCTGACCTACAGTTGAACCAGCAGCATTTGTTGAAAAAGCTGTCTTTTTTTTCCACTGGATGGTTTTGGCTCATGTGTCAAATAGCAAGTGACCAGAGGTG
>JADRCH010000032.1:11886179-12018792 GCA_019843965.1 Rhynchomys soricoides | reverse complement strand
TTTATCACCATTGTTCTGTAATATAGCTTGAGGCGGGGGATGGTGATTCTCCAGAAGATCTTTTATTGTTGTGAATAGTTTCTGCTGTCTTGGGTTTGTTGTTATTCCAAATAAATTTGCAAATTGCTCTTTCTAAGTCTGTGAAGAATTGAGTTGGAATTTTGGTGGGGATTGCATTAGATCTGTAGATGACTTTCAGCAAGATGACCATTTTTACTATATTAATACTGACAATCCATGAGCATGGGAGTTCTTTTCATCGTCTGAGAGCTTCTTCAATTTCTTTCTTCAGAAACTTGAAGTTCTTGTCATACAGATCTTTCACTTGCTTGGTTTGAATCACATCAAAGTACTTTATATTATTTGTGACTATTGTAAAGGGTGTCATTTCCACAATTTCTTTCTCAGCCAGTTTGTCCTTTGAGTAGAGGAAGGCTGCTGATTTGGTTGAGTTAATTTTATATCCAACCACTTTGCAGAAGTTATCAGATTTAGAAGTTCTCTGGTGGAATGTTTAGGGTCACTTAGGTATACTACCATATCATCTACAAATAGTGTTGTTTTGTCTTCTTACTTTCCAATTTGTATCCCTTTGACCTCCTTTTGTTGCCTAACTGCTCTACCTAGAACTTCAAGTACTATATTCAATAGATAGGGAGAGAGAGGGCAGCATTGTCTAGTACCTAATTTTCATAGAATTGCTTCATGTTTCTCTCCATTTAGTTTGATGTTAGCTACTGGTTTGCTGTATATTGCTTTTACTATATTTAGATATGGGCTTTGGATTCTTGATCTCTCCAAGACTTTTAAGATGACTGTCACCAAACCCAGACACCATTGTAGATGCCAAGGATTGCTGGCTGAAAGGAGCCTGATATAGCTGTCTCCTGAGAGGTTCTATCAGAGCCTGACAAATACAGAGGCAGATGCTCACACCATCTGCCTAATCATCGGACTAAGCACAGGATCCCCAATGAAGGAGTTAGAAAAAGAACTGAAGGAGCTGAAAGTTTTTGCAATCCCATAGGAAGAAAAACAATATTAACCAACCAGATCTTCAAGAACCCCCAGGGACTAAACCACCAACCAAGGAGTACACATGGAGGGACTCATGGCTCCACCTGCGTATGTAACAGAGGATAGCCTTGTCGGGCATCAATGGGAGGAGAAACTCTTGGTCCTGTGAAGGCTCTAGGCCCCTGTTAGGGGAATTCGAGGGTGGAGCGGTAGGAATGGATGGGTGTGTGTGAGAAAACCCTCATAGAAACAAGGGAAGGGAAATGGGATAGGGGGTTTTGGGGGCGGTCTGGGAAAGGGGATAACATTTGAAGTGTAAATAAAGAAAATATCTAATAAAAAACTGAAAGAAACCTTTAAAAATCTCCTTAATCCATTCCAATCCGTGCTTAGAGATCTATAAATATTTCAAACCTTGAAAACTGTAAAAAACACTACTGCTTACATCTCAGACTTTCTGTTGAATAGTAGAATTACAGAATCATAAACACAACCGTAAAAACTTCAAAACTCACATGACATTAGATCTACAGCTCTCGAGGGTACAGAAATTTGGGTATGGATCACGTGCTGTTCAATCAACCATTTTTTTTTTATATTTTTTCTTTGACTTTGTATACATAGTGGATTAGGTTGATAGATTTCCATATATTGAACCATCCATGCAACCCTGGGATAAAGCATAGTTTATCATGATGAATGATAATTTTGATGTGTTCTTAGATTCAGTTTGCAAGAATTTTAAGGCGTATTTTTGCATCAATATTCATGAGGGAAATTGATCTGAAGTTCTCTTTCTTTGTTTGGTCTTTGTGTGGTTTAAGTATCAGTGTTACTGTGACTTTATAGAATGTATTGGGTAGTATTCCTTCTTGGTATTAGGTTTTCTTTGAATGTCTGATAGAATTCTGCACTAAAACCATGTGATCCTTGGGATTTTTTCATTGGGAGAGTTTTAATGACTGCTTAGGGGTTATGGGTCTGTTTAGATGGTTTATCTGATCTTGATTTAACTTTGGTACTGGGGATCTTTTTAGAAAATCTATTTCATCTACATTTTCCAGTTTTGTTGAGTACAGGCTTTTGTAGCAGGATCTGATAAATTTTTGAATTTCGTCAGTTTCTGCTGTTATGAAGTTTTCTTCTACTCAAAGGATAAATAGGCTGAGAAAGAAATTAGGGAAATGACACACTTTACAGTAGTTACAAATAATATGAAATATCTTTGTGTGATGCTAACCAAGCAAGTGAATGATCTGTATGACAGGTACTTCAAGTCTCTGAAGAAAAAATTGAAGAAGACCTCAGAACATGGAAATATCTCCCAGGCTCATGGATTGGCAGGCTTAACATAGTAAAAATGGCCATCTTACCAAAAACAATCCACAGATTCAGTGTAATCCCCATCAAAATTTGAACTCAATTTTTCATAGAATTAGAAAGAACAATTTTTGAATTTATCTGGAATAACAAAAAACCCAGGATAACAAAAACCTTTCTCAACAATAAAAGAACTTCTGGGGGAATCACCATCCCTGACCTCAAGCTATACTATAGAGGAATAGTGACAAAAATCCACTTAGTATTGGTACAGAGACAGGCAGGTAGATCAGTGGGATAGAACTGAAGACCCAGATATGACCCCACACACCTATGGTCATGTGATCTTTGACAAAAGAGCCAAAACCATATAGTGGAAAAAAGGTAGGATTTTCAACAAATTGTGGTGGTTCAACTGGCAGCCAGCACGTAAAAGAATGCAAATTGATTCTTTCTTAGCTCCTTGTACAAAGATCAAGTCCAAGTGGATCAAGGATCCCACATAAAACCAGAAACACTGAATCTAATAGAAGAAAAATGGGGAAGAAATTCGAACACATGTACACACGGAAAACTTTCCTGAACAGAATACCAATGGCTTATGCTCTATGATCAACAATTGACTCAAAAAGCTATTTAAAAAATAATAAACAACCCAATTTTTAAATGAAGCTTACAACAAAACTCTGCATTCTCAAAAGATGCAATGCAAATGGTTGAAAAATACTTTATATGCTAGTTATTTCTGATTATCAGGAAAATGTCAATTCAAACTATTTTGAGATTTCATTTCATTCCAGTCAATGGTTAAGACGAAAAATAAATGCTGACAAATGATGAATGTTGGCATGGCCATTGGGAAAGAGGAACATTTATTGTTGGTAAGAAAGTACAACTCATGCAGCAAGTATGGAAACCAGTGTGTGGCCTTCTAAATGAGCTAGAAATATATCTGCCACATGATACAGCTATTGGATTTATACCCCAAGGACTCTGTGTATTCTGATATATAGCTATCTGTTCACCCAAGGGCATTACTGCTTTATTCTAAATAGCCAGAAAATGCAAATAGCCTGGATATCTACCAACCGATTAATGGATCAAAATGTGGGCTACTTACACAATTGAAGATTATATGGCCATTAAGACAAGCAAAAGAATGAAATTCTTAAGTAAAGGAATGAATCTAGAAACTATTTCAAGTCATAGAACTGGCAGGTACACTGGTTTGAAAGTGACACAAACATTATGGCAGTAACCAACCACTTTCTGACTGGTATTAAGGCCCCCTCCACAGGATGAAACTCATTTTTTTTTTTTTTTTTTTTTTGGTTTTTTTGAGACAGGGTTCTCTGTGTAGCCCTGGCTGTCCTGGAACTCACTCTGTAGACTAGGCTGGCCTCGAACTCAGCAATCTGCCTGCTTCTGCCTCCCAAGTGCTGGGATTAAAGGCGTGCACCACCACTGCCCGGCTGAAACTCATTCTTTTTTTTTTTTTTATGATGTGTTTATTTACAGAGGACTGTTGGTTTTTTGGTTTTTTGGTTTTATTTATTTATTTTTCGTATTTTATTTACATTTCAAATGTTTCCCCCTTTCCAGATGAAACTCATTCTTAAAACCATTTGTGAGCCAAGAAATCACAGACACTCTGGATCATAGCTTGGTAGTTCTTTATTTTGAAGCAAACAATTATCCTATAAGGACATTCAAGTTTTAATTATGATTTGATTAAAATAAAATCTGTACATAGAAAACTACACAGTAGTAGCAGATTTAGACATTTTTCCTAAGATCTGAAAACATCCAGGTGCATGTTCACACTAAGTTGGAAGAATACACTGCAGGGATAAGGAGACAGCTCTGGGGATAAAGAGCATAAGCATGATTACCTGAGCTCATCTTCCCTGTACCCAAGTAAAATTTGGGAGTCAAGCCTGTGACTGTATCACTGCTGTGAGAGGAAGGTTCTTTAGAACTGTGAGAATTGATGACCATCCAGTATATCCAAAAGAGTAAACCCTGGGCTCAATGACAGATCCTGTTGCTGCAAGTAAGGTGGAGAGCAATAAAACAAGATAACTCAAGTCAACCTCCAGCCTCCAAATATACAAGCACAGAGGAGAATAGTTACATAAACATGTGTACACACACACACACCCAAGGAAGTCATTATTGTATTTTTCAGGATACTCATACATCTAGTGCCATGATTCTTTGGCTCTACCTGCTGTACCCATTTTGGACTTCTGAAGAACAGAACTTTCAAATAACAAAATTTAAAACAAAGCAAAGCAAAACAAAACATATGTAGGAGCTAGAGAGATGTCTCAGTCAATGAACTCTTTGGAGACATTCATGAAGACCTGAGTTTGATTCCTTCAAAGCATATTTTTTAAAAGGAAGAAAGAAAGGCAGTTATGTGACACTCTCTGCAGTTCTGCTCTTCTTTGGTCATTTTCTCAGGATAGCTTGCATGCATATCTACTATAGTTGTGCAGCACCCTTAACATTACTTGCAATAAGAAGAAAATTTTGTTATTCCAAAATTGCTTGTTGAAACTTAAATGTTTACTGTAATGGCATTTATAAATGGTATTCTGGGGAAAAGTTGATTAAGCCTCCCTGATGGAGTTAGCACCCTTGGAAAGGACATAAAAAGTATAATTTTTTTCCTTCCCTCACTTATTAATCTGTAAGTTGCCTGTCATTTAAATCCAAACAGCTAATAACTTTATTTTGTCTTCTTCAGTCTCAAAACAAGGAAACGGAAATTTCCACATGGAAAACCTTCCAGCCTCAGCAACTTGCTACAGCGATATGATTTATTTAGCTGCTATTCATGAGAGCCATAGTCTCTTAGGCTTTCTTCCTAGTGCAGGTGCTAAGCTTTCTTCCTGGAGAGCACTTTTCCTACATACAAATGTTAGTTCATGATTTATACAATGTCTTTCCACATGTAATTAACAGACCAAAAGAAAGTTGTTTTTTGTTTTTTTTAAACATTTGCTTTTAGATATGAAGCTTCAATTTTTTAAATGAGTTTTTTAATTCATGACAAAATTCAAACAATGCAAAATTTTAATTTTCATTCTCATTCTTCAATCATGAGTTCTAATGAGCCACATTTTCTGGAGACTACAATATTGGACTGCACAGCATTATAGTTGTAGCATCCTGAACTGTAAGGATCTGAGTTTGCTTCTCTGGACTGTGTAAGACCTGGGCATGGGTGGTACACATGTGAAACACTGCTGCTGGGAATTTGGGTTGGCACTCATCTGCAATCTTGGTGCTCAGAATAAGGAAAAGCACACACCTGCAACACTGGTGTTCAGAGTGAGGGTTGCCGAACATCTGCATCTGTTTCTCAGAGTGAGGTTGGCACACATCTGAAACCCTGGAGCTCCAGGTGAGGAGTTGTCCACATCTGCAATCTTGGTACCAAAGAGGAGATAACATAGCTTCATGAACAGCTATTCTTGCCAGTATGTTTAGAAATTCAGCCCTATCTAAAAAAATTAGAAGGAAAGAAGTCCAGGAAATCACCTGACAACAACTTCTAGCTTCTACATTCACATGTACACAAATACATACAGCCAAGCACATACTACACAAACATCACACCAATTATTTTAGTGAAATGTGCTTAGGAAGCTTTGTATGTTCTCTCCTGTGAACTTGAAATCAAAATCGCACTAGATGCTTCTATAAGCTACCCAGTCTCATCTGATTTAAACTCTGACCACAGTAAAACCCCTTTCCAGACGCTTCTTAGGGATTTAAACTGATATCATCTGTCGAGAAGATCCCTTTTCACAGGGTGAAGAAGAAGAAGAAGCAGAGAATAGTAGAGGGCCTTCTCTTTTGCATTATTAAGAAGTTTTCTCATTTAGTTTGATTTGGGCTGAGCTTGAGCTCAGAATACCTAATACACTTCAAAATCAAATGCCATTTAAAAATTATTTTGTCCTGCACTATTTAGTTATTAGAGAGACACAATTAAGGTAGTCAAATCAACAATCTCCCCAAACTGCCTTTTTTTTCCAATAAAATTATGAAGGAAACTCCACGCAGTACATTTATTAAGAACAGCTTAGGGGTGGATGTCTTCCTTCTTGTTTTTATACTGCTAGCTGGTAGTTATGTGGTAGTGCACATGTGTTCTTTCAATCAGCAACTCTGTTCATTCAACCCATAGCAAGAACTCCTTTAAATCTTCTGTGGTTTTGTTTGCCATTGCCTTTACAGGAATATATTTCTAAGGTTCACTAAAGTTTATTCTTTTGATAATCCAAGGATTATTTCAGGACTGGGATGTAGTTCAGTTGGGAGAGTACTCACCTGACATGCTGGGTCTTTTTGGGTGGTAAAACACATAAACCTGGCCAGTGGCTCACACCTATAGTCCTAGCACTCAGGAAAGGGATGCAGAAGGATCAGAACTTCTAAATCATCCTTGGTTCAGTGAGTTCATAGCTAGCATAAGCTAGAGATTGTATAAAGCAAAGATAGAAACAAAATTCCTTTTAACGTGATTTAACAGTACAATATGTCAATGAGTCACAACTAAAATTGGCTCAGGTCCTATGAAAGTATTAAATATCTGTTATATGCCCAGTGCTTGATATAGTTACACATACATATCACATAGCCATGTTCTCCTAATTTCAGATCGAAACATATTAATAAATCCTAAATTTAGCATAATAGAGTAGAGTTGTATTCACTCCAGAGGTCACTGAGTACTTCTCACATGGATACATATGTCTGTACTAGTGTTTCCCTGGCATTTACTCATTTCACTATCAACATCATGCTCTTTTGAAATCATTACAGCAGCACCTCACTTAACAACTGGGACCATTTACTGAGAAGTTATTGCTAGCTTTTTACCACCATGTGATTTTTAAAGTGTGATGAAAGAAATGGCGACATCTACAGTGTTAGTATGGGATAGCAATCACAGGGTCCCATGGTTATGAATTTGATCAGTGGTTGGCTGAAATGTCTTTATGGGTTATTTTACTATGTTTCCTATTCTCACATTTTGAAAGTGTATATTATATTTTATTACTCTGTTTTGTTTTGTTATTTTTTTTAACTCATGGGGAGTGAAAACCAGATGATATACAGATTGTGAACAAAAAACATAAGTATAAAATAAAATAACAGCTGAGTCCTGTCAGAGATGTTTACTGCTAATGACCTTCTAAAGACAAAGGACGGAACATGGAATGATGTTAAAAATACTTCACGGAGAATGTAAGAATGAGCCCTTATCTGTGAGCAATTTGTCATCATTGCACTGTCTATGTGTGTCTCTGTGTGTCTTTGTGTGTGCACATGCTCAAGTAGAAGCCAGAGGTCAGTTTCCAGTGTCTTTCCCAATCTCTCACTACCTTATTTTCTGGGAAAAAGTGTCTCCCAGTAAGTCTGGAGCTCACTAATTTGTCTAGACTCCATGGATCATGTGGTTCATGGATCATCCTGAATCTTTCTCCCAGGTAAGGGGATTATAGGTACAAGGCCAGCATGCCTGGCTTTTTATGTAGGTACTGAGGATCATATTCTGATCCTTATGCTTGTATGTCCAGTACTTTAACCACTTAGACTATTCTCTAAACTCATTGTGCCAATTTAAATTAAATGTAAGTTCTATTCCCATACCAACTGAATTCTGAAATCACAGCTAAAATTAAGGGAGGATCATGAGAAGGGGAATGTATCCTTGGGGAATGTGTAATCAAACAATTTCATATGGTAGATAATGACGTTTTAATTTAAATTAATTCTTACCAAAAAATGTCTTGATTAGAAAATTTATTATAATCAATTGATAGATGAGAACACTGAAACATGTGGAATGTAGGCAATAAATCATGTGTATGGATAGGGGCTACTCTGGTATTCAAACCCAAGCCAGTCAACATATGGTGTTGTTCATTGTTTCTGCATTGTTGTGCTGGACTGTTGCACCCAGTAACCAAGAAGTGCCAAATCTGTAGAGGGCCCTGGACTATACCATAGCAAAGAACATGTCATTCCTATAATAAAGTACACAGGAGCAAATGCAATTTGGGATCAGGTGTGAGGCATTTAGGGACCTACTTAGTGACCGCTCTCAGCCTCCTTTATGCTAAGAGACCGATTTAGGCGCCATGGTAACTAAAAATAGGTTCTCTAGACATTTTTCTTTGCTCTCGCTCCAAAAACTGACCACATCACCTTGCTTCACCCCCAATTAGTTCTCCATACATAAAGCACTTTGGCTACCTGCCAAAAGTAGAACTCAGGAGAGCAGACTTGAAACTGGCCTTGGCAGAATTCTTAAAGTAGAAGGATCCAGGGATTGGCCAGAGTAGAGAGAGGCTCTCTGACAACATCAGCCACAGCTCACTTGCCATTAATAACAAGGCAGTCTGTGTTGCTGGGTTTGCTCCAACCTGCTAATAGGTGCTCTCTCAGGAATGGCCTTCTCCTCCTTCACAGGCAGAGTGGAGCCATGGCAGGGCATCTATGGGCCTAAAGGATTGTTTCCAACAACCAGGTCTCTGCAGACTTCTAACATCAGTGGACTCCTCTGTTCAAACGGAAGAATGCCAGCTGCCATACACTCAGCAAATGAGAAAATTTAATGTTATTCCACCTGCTTTTTATCTGAAGATTCTCTTTGTTAGAAGCTCAAACCATTGATTTGGTTAAAAAGCTAACAGCAGCACAGTCTAGTATTTACACCAACCTTTCTCATCTAACTTAGTGTAGGGAGTAGCTTAAGTTAGCAATCACAGGACAGAAAAGATAGAAAGAGAATGGGCCAATTTTACCATCAGATGAATCAAAGCACAGCTGGGGAGGGCTGAGTTTAGTGAATGGAACATGGGTGTGGAATGGAAGCTGCAGGATTCCTAAATTATCACTTTGTTATTGACGGCAAGTCTCTTCCAGTGACCAGGCTCCTTTCTTATGTGTTGAATGACCTGGTTCTATAAACTTGTCTATTTATGAACACGATAAAAGATGTTTTAAAAATACTCAGAACTCCAGGACTTTGTTAAAATGGATGGTCTAAATTTCAAAGTGAACATAGAATTTGCTCTGTGCCAGTAGAGTTCCTAGTTCTCTGGATCTAAGGATGCTGTCTGCATCCACTCACTATGCTGAAACACAAACATGTCTGGGTATGGGTAGCAACAGGCAAGCCTTTGGGTCTTTTCCCACAGTTCCTCCGAATATCCAATAGTGTGGCAGGATGCTGAAACAGGACCTGATCAGTACTAGCAAACTGAAAACCAGAAGATCTCATTTTATGTATTATCCAAATACTGCTTTGTATGTATGTTCTGTCTGCTTTTTCTCCACAAGTCACAAGCTATTAATTGTTCCAGTGTGGTCTTTCCCTCACTTAAGTGTCCATTATGCACAAGTAAAGTGTCTTTATCTGTTCTTCTCTCTTCTCAAAACCTTTCACAGACTTGAAGATGATTCTGTTGTAAAGAGCTTGCTATACAAGCTTGCTATTTGGTATTTAGAGGACCTTCTCTAAACTCAAAAGAATAATTCTATTCAAAATACTGCAACCTTGTACAAAATGTGCAAGCAAGTGTGGAGATATTTTGTCCACTGTCTTGCTTCTCACACCTTGAAAGATAGTGACATTATGCAAGAAAGTGCACCAAAAAGTGCTTTACTTTTTAACATTTTGATGCCTGAAGAAATTCACCTCCCCTTCTAAAATACCCTCAGTTATATATGGACAAACAAGCATTTTGAAAATGTAATCAAAAACTCCAATTAGCCCCTTCAGATGCTCCCTATGAAATTATCTTAACCAAAAGTCAGGAGTATCCCTGCTCCTTAGCTTTCATTGATAATGAAGCTGATTCCTCCCAATGCTAATCTAAGAATAAATTACATCTTAATGAAAAGATGTGCATCTTGGAAGGGTCTAGAGAGGAAATAAGATTGTGTTGAAATTGCATGTAATCACATTCCACAACAATGCAGTGCAGTTGGTTTTTATAAACCTGAATGGACACACTTGATCTCTTGAAATCGTGTTTGGATCATTAAAAGCTGATGTTGAGGATTTTATTGTAAGCACAATAATGAAGCAATTGAGCAATGGTGCTGATTGAAGGCAAATAGAAAAGGAAAGATTTGTGCCAGGTTTCATCTTACTATGTCGTCAGGAAACCTTGGTGGACCATCCAGGCACAGTTTTTGATCACACTAAGCAATGACACTTGGGTTTGGAACCTGGGTATGCATGTAGACTTTCTAGTTGGGATGGAGGACTTCCTCTATTTACCCCACAAGTTTTTAAGCCAATTCATTTATTTCTCTATGTCTCAGTACATGCACTGATAAAAAGAATATCAAGGGATAGAGTGTCCAACAGGGTGCTTTTGGATCTTGCTGAAGACAATTCCCAGAGCCCATGTAAGGCATATTACAACTTTCAGTAAATACAGCTCTGGAGATTCAACAACCTCTTCTGGTCTCTACAGGCATCTCTCTCTCTCTCTCTCTCTCTCTCTCTCTCTCTCTCTCTCTCTCACACACACACACACACACACACACACACACACACACACACACAAACCAACACACACACACACACAAACACACACACGCACACACACAAATTCAAGTGAAATAAATCTTTAAAAGTGGTGTGAGGAGAATCTCAGGTTTGTTTTGATTTGCATTTCCTGGCTGACTAAGGATGTTGAATATTTCTTTAGGTGCTTCTCAGACATTCGAGGTTCCTCTGTTGAGAGTTCTGTTTAGCTCTGTTCCCCATTTTTTATAGGGTTATTTGATTCTCTGGAGTTTACCTTCTTGAGTTCTTTGTATATATTTTATATTAGCTCTCTTTAGGAAAGAGAATGGATAAAGATCTTTTCCCAATCTTTTGGTTGGTTTTTTGTCCTATTGACAGTGTCCTTTGCCTTACAGAAGCTTTGCAATTTTATGAGGTCCCATTTGTCGACTCTTAAGCTTAGAGCATAAGCCATTGGTGTTCTGTTCAGGAACTTTTCCCCTGTGCCCACGTGTTTGAGACTTTTCCCCACTTTCTCTTCTATTAGATTCAGTGTAGCTAGTTTTATATGGAGGTCCTTGATCCACTTGGACTTTAGATTTGTACAGGGAGATAAGATTCAGTAAACTTGCATTCTTCTAAATATTGACTACCAGTTGAACTATTGCCATTTCTTGAAAATGCGATCTTGTTTCCACTGGATGATTTTAGCTCCTTTGTCAAAGATCAAGTGACCATAGGTGTGTGGGTTCATTTCTAGGACTTCAATTCAATTCCATTGATCCATCTGCCTGTCACTGTACCAATACCATGCAGTTTATTACTATTACTCTGTATTACTGCTGGAGATCAGGGATGCTGATTTCCCTGAGAAGTTCTTTTATTGTGGAGAATAGTTTTTGCTATTCTGGGTTTTGTGTTATTCCAAATTAATCTGAGAATTGATCTTTCTAACTCTGAAGAACTGAGTTGGAATTTTGATGGGGATTGCATTGAATCTGTAGACTGCTTTCAGCAAGATAGCCATTTTTATTATATTAATCCTGCCAATCCATGAGCATGGGAGATCTTTCCATCTTCTGAGGTCTTCTTCGATTTCTTTCTTCAAAGACTTGAAGTTCTTGTCATACAGAACAAGACTAAACATAAACATACTATGTTTGTTTGGTTAGAGTCACACCAAGATGATTTATATTGTTTGTGACTATTGTGAAGGGTATTGTTTCCCTAATTTCTGTCTCAGGCTATTTTTCCTTTGAGTAGAGGAAGGCTACTGGTTTGTTTGAGTTAATTTTATATCCAGCCTCTTTGCTGAAGTTATCATCTGTAGGATTTCTCTGGTGGAGTTTTTGGGGTCATTTATATATACCATCACATCCTCTACAAACAGCGATGTTTTCTCTTCTTCCTTTCCAATTTGAATTCCTTTCACTTCTATTTGTTGTCTAATTGCTCTACCTAGAACTCCAAGTACTATATTGAATTGGCAGGGAGAGAAAGGGCAGCCTTGTCTAGTCCCTGATTTTGGTGGGATTGCTTCAAGTTTCTCTCCATTTAGTTTGGTGTTGGCTACTGTTTTTCTGTATTTTGTTTTTACTATGTTTAGTTATGGGCCTTGAATTCCTGATCTTTATAAGACTTTTAACATGAAGAGATATTGAATTTGGTCAAATGCTTTTCCATCATCTAATGAAATGATCATGTGGTCTTTTTCTTTGAATTTGTTCATGTAGTGGATTACATTGATGGATGTCCATATATTGAACCATCCCTGCATTCCTGGAAGGAAGGCTACTTGATCATAGTGAATTATAGTTTTGAAGTGTTCTTGGATTTAGTTTGGGAGAGTTTTATTAAGTATTTTTACATGAATATTCATGGGTAAAATTAGACTGTGGGGTCTTTGTGTGATTTTGGTGTCCTTGTAACTGTGGCTTCATGGAATTAATAGTTTTATTTCTGTTTATATTTTGTGGAATAGTTTGAGGAGTATTGGTATTAGGTCTTCTTCGAAGACCTGATAGAATTCTGCACAAAACCTTTCTCATCCTATGCTTTTTTTTGGGGGGGGGGGGGTTCTGTTAATGGCTGCTTTGATTTCTTTAAGGGTTATGAGACTGTTTAGATGATTTATCTGATCATGATTTAACTTTGGTATTTAGTATCTGTCTAGAGAATTGTCCATTTCATCAAGGTTTTCCAATTTTGTTGCATATAGGCTTTTGTAGTAGGATCTGATGATTTTTTTTTAATTTCCTCAGATTCCATTGTTATATCTCCCTTTTATTTTCTGATTTTGTTAATTTGGATACTGTTTCAGTGCCCTCTGGTTAGTCTGGCTAAGGGTTTATCTATCTTGTTGATTTTCTCAAAGAACCAGCTCCTGGTTATGTTGATTCTTTGTATAGTTCTTTTTGTTTCTACTTGGTTGATTTTAGCCCTGAGTTTAATTATTTTCTGCCCTCTACTCTTCTTAGGTGCATTAACTTCTTTGCGTTGTAGAGCTTTCATGTGTGCTGTCAAGGTGCTAGAGTATGTTCTCTGCAGTTTCTTTTTGGATACACTCAGAGCTATGAGTTTTCCTCTTACCACTGCTTTCATTGTGTTCCATAAGTTTTGGTATGAAGTACCTTCATTTTCTTTAAATTCTAAAACATTTTAAATTTTTTTCTTTATTTCTTCCTTGACCAAGTTATCCTTGAATAGGGCTTTGTACAACTTCCTTCAGATTTTGTTGTTGTTGTTGTTGCTGTTGTTGATATTTAAAATAAGCCTTAGTCCATGGTGATCTGATAGGAAGCATGGAATTATTTCAATATTCTTATATCTGTTGAGGTTTGTTTTGTGACCAATTATATGGTCTATTATGGAGAAGGTTCCATAAGGTGCTGAGAAGAAGGTATATTCTTTTGATTTAGGACGAAATGTTCTATAGATATCTGTTAAATCCATTTGGTCCAAAACTTCTGTTAGTTGTACTGTGTCTCTGTTGAGTTTGTGTTTCCATGATCTGTCCATTGATGAGAGTAAGGTGTTGAAGTCTCCCACTAATATTGTGTGAAATGCAATGTGTGCTTTGAGCTTTAGTTATGTTTCTTTTATGAATGTGTACTCTTCCATTTGTAGCATAGATGTTCAGAATTGAGAGGTCTTCTTGGTAGATTTTTTTCCTTGATGAGTATGAAGTGTACTTCCTCATCTTTTTTTTAATAACTTTTGGTTGAAGATTTATTTTATTTGATATTAGAATGGCTACTCTAGCTTGTTTCTTGGGATCATTTGCTTTGAAAATTTTCTTCTATTCCTTTACTAGGAGGTAGTGTTTGTCTTTGAGACTGAGGTGTGTTTCCTATATAGAGCAAAATGCTGGGTGATATTTACATATCTAGTCTGTCTATGCCTTTTTATTAGGGAATTGAGTCCACTGTTGTTGAGAGATATTAAAGAATAGTGATTGTTTCTTTCTGTTATTTTTTATGTTATTTTTATGTTTGTGTGGCTATCTTTTTTAGGGTTTGTTGAAAGAAGATTATTTTCTTGATTTTTCTAGGGTGTAGTTTCCTTCCTGTGTTGGTGTTTTCCATCAATTGTCCTGTGTAGGACTGGGTTTATGGAAAGACATTGTGTAAATTTGGTTTTGTCATGGGATATTTTGGTTTGTCCATCTATGGTAATTGAGGATTTTGCTGGGTATAGTAGCCTGGGCTGGCATTTGTATTCTTTTAAGATTTATATGAGATCTGCCCAGGATCTTCTAGCTTTCATAGTCTCTAGTGAGAACACTGGTATAATTCTGATAAGACTCCCTTTATATATTACTTGACATTTTTCCCTTGCTGCTTTTAACATTTTCTTTGTTTTGTTCATTTGGTGTTTTGACTATTATATAACAAGAGGAATTTCTTTTCCAGTCCAATCTATTTGGAGTTCTGTAGGCTTCTTGTAAGTTCATGGGCATCACTTTAGGTTAGGAAAGTTTTCTTCTATAATTTTGTTGAAGATATTTACTGGCCCTTTAAGTTGGGAATCTTTACTCTCTTCTATACCTATCATCTTTAGGTTTGGTCTTCTCATTATGTCCTGGATTTCCTGGATGTTCTGGGTTAGGAGCTTTTTGCATTTTGCATTTTCTTTGATTGTTGTGTCAATTTTTTTTCTGGTATCTTCTGCACCTGAAATTCTCTCTTCTATCTCTTTGTATTCTGTTGGTGGTGCTTGCATCTTTAACTTCTGACCTCTTTCCTAGGATTTCTATCCCCAGAGTTGTCTCCCTTTGTGATTTCTTTATTGTTTCTCTTTCCATTTGTAGATCTTAGCTGTATTTGTTCAATTCCTTTACCTCTTTGGTTGTGTTTTCCTGTAATTCTTTAAGGAATTTTTGTATTTCCCCTTTAAGGGATCCTACTTATTTACCTGTGTTCTCCTGTATTTCTTTAAGGTAGTTATTTATGTCATTCTTAAAGTTCTCTATCATTATCATGAGATGTGATTTTAAGTCAAAATCTTGCTTTTTCTGGTATGTTACAGTATCCAGGGCTCACTGTGGAGGGAGAACTGAATTCTCATGGTGCCAAGTAGCTTTGTTTTCTGTTGCTTATATTCTTGCCCTTGACTCTCACCATCTGTTTGTCTCTGAAGTTAGCTGGTCTTGCTGTATCTGACAATGGCTTGTCCATCCTGCAAGCCTGTGTGTCAATATTCCTGGGAGACCAGTTCTCTCCTGCAGGAATTTGGGTATGGAGAGCTGTGGCACAGGGTTACCTCAGGGTTGCAGACAGAAACCGGAATGATCCTGTCCCTGTCTGTTTCTTGGTTCCTGTGTCCTGATAGCTCTGGAAAGGTCCTTCTTGGGCCAGGAATTTGAGCAGATGTTGTGATCTTAACCTGTGCTCACAGGTGTGTAGGCACTCCTGGGAGATCAGCTCTCTCCTGGCAATATTTGAGTATGGAGAGCTGTATGCAAGGGGCCAGTTCTGGGCGCAGACAGAAACTGGATGGATCCTGTCCCAGACTGCTCCTCAGCTCCTATATCCTGATGGTTCTTGGCCAATAATTCTGTTTTCAATAGATCTCTTGGGTACTGTTAACATAAATTTCTGGGAAAGAGAATGTGAGTCCATTGAAAATGTTAAAATTACTATGGCATGTGTAACTATGATCTATGTGGTGTTTAGAATGAAAATATCTCTCATAGACCTACATGTTTGAATATTTGATTCTAAGTTGGTAGAAATATTTGGGAAGGATTAGGAAATGTGGTCTTGTTGAAGGAGGTATGTCAATTGGGGTGAGTGTTGAGGTTTCAGAGTTCAAAGCCATTCCCAGTTAGCTGTCTGCTTTGTGCTTAAGGATCTAAGTATCAAATCTTTGCTTCTAGTCCAGTGTCATATTTACCTGATTACTGGCATATTCCCCAACATAATCATTATGAACTCTAACCCTTTTGGACTATTTACACATGATTAAGTGCTTTCTTTTATAAGTCGCCTTGGCCATGGTGTTTTGTCACTGAAATTATAAAGGAACTAAGGCAAAATATGGCAGTAGATAAACAAACAGACAATGGTTTTAGAAAAACACAGGATGTGGTATTGATGGAATTTAAAGGTTTAAGGACAAATGGAGATTTTTGAGTTTAAAACTCAGTGGACAGTTTGTTGTTCCTTGACACTAAATTACCATATTTAGAATGCATTATGTATTGCTTTCAAAAATCTGTGTGTGTGTTTGTATCTGCTTATGTGTGGGGTATATGTGATGTGTATGTGTGTGATCTCAGGCATATGCTATGGAATGTCAGAGGAAGCTCTGATGTTTGCCCTTATCGTTTACCATCTTTATGACAAAGTCTCTCTTGTCATTCATTGCATATGCCAGCCAGCCTAGCTCATCTTTGTGTTTCCCAAGATCCTACTGTTTCTGTTTTACATATCCCACATATTTCTTTTGAAACATGAGAATACAAAGATATGTGCTACTCTGTCCTTCTACATCTTTTTTTTAAAACTTGGATTCTCAGCTGAGTTCACTAGGGTTTCAAGAATTTTAACCACTGAGCCACTTTCACAGCCATTACTGTTGTTTTTCTAGAGACTCAAGATATCAGAAAAATAGCTATATATGGAGCCTCCAGCTTGGGGAAAGGTTCGCTTTCCCCATGATATAAATTTCATTATTAAAATCGTGGAAATTTGGGACTTTACCTAGACAACAACTACAGATAGAAAATAAGACAACTACAGATAAAAAATTGAGCCTTGAAGAGCTCCAAAGTATAAAGACTCATGATCATGATTGGACCCTGTTTTGTAAGCACAGCATAGCATCAGTAATAGTGTCAGGCTTTGGAGCATCCCCCTAAGCAGGATCCCAATTTGAACCTATCACTGGATCTCCATTTCCTTGGGCTCATCTCCATTTTTTTTCCCTGCATTTCTTTCAGAAAGGAACAATTATAGGTCAGAGTTTTTTACTGTAAATGGCAACCCTATTCCTTCACTTGATGCTCTGTCTTTCTACTAGAGGTGGACTCTACAAATTCACTCTTCCCTCTGTAGGGCATTTCATCTAACTCCCTCCCTTGGATTCCTGAGACTCTCTCACCTCCCAGGTCTCTGGTACATTCTAGAGGGTCCCCCCACCTCCTACCTCCTGAGGTGGCCTGTTTTGATTCTTTCTGCTGGTCCTCACAGCTTCAGTTCTGTCCTCCCCCACCGCATTTTCCCCTCTTCCCATCCCATTAGCATTTCCCACCCAGGGCTTTCCCTTCCTCCAGGCCTGATGTGATTGCTTTCTTCTCCCTCGCAAGTCAGATAGAGGCATCCACACTTGAGCCCTTAGGCTTGTTAGCCTTCTTGAGTTCTGTGGATTTTATCCTGGGAATTTTGACCTTTTTTAGCTAGATTGCCTCCAAAAGGCCCAACAAGTATCTGAAAGAATGAGATGCAGATATGTACAGCTAACCAATGGACAGAATCTGATGACCCCTGTGGTTCTATTTGTGAAAAGCTTCAAGAAGCTGAGGAGGAGGGCAACCCTATAGGAAGCCCAGCTATTGGAACAAACCTGGCATGATGAAAAGAAGCCCATGTGTCTGTCCCAGGTGCTATGGCTCTGGGTGGAACAGGAGACACATGGGAAGTGGCTGTGTGCTCTTCAACACTCAGACCGGCTGGCCAGGCTGTGTGAGAGGCCTCTGTGGAGACACAGCCCATGGGAAGAAGAGGGAGCCTTCCCGGGGAACACTACAGCCAGCTCTGGAGTTCCCATTGTGGGACATCGAGGACTCTGCAGGATCCCTTGGGACCTGGGAATATGCAGGGCTGCAGAGCGCAGCTGGCATCCCGCCGTGGACCACCGGGCTAGCTGCTTAGGCTTGGCGTAATGGGTACCATCTGAGAGCACTGGGAAGCCCTCCACTAGAGATTAGATGCTGCTCCTTAATCGAGGGCCAGATCCCTCACTTTCCTCAGTGAGTCCAGATGAAGAGACAGTCCATAATTCTAAGATGTTTATTTTCTCTTGTGAAGGGTGGCATGGCCGGGCAGTGGTGGTGCACACCTTTTATCCCAGCACTTGGGAGGCAGAGGCAGGTAGATTTCTGAGTGTGAGGCCAGCCTGGTCTACATAGTGAGTTTCAGGACAGCCAGGGCTACACAGAGAAACCCTGTCTCAAAAAAACAAAACAAACAAACAAACAAAAAAAAGAGTGATGTGGATGGAATGTACCCCTACTAGGAATATACCCCTACTATAGTAACTGGGAAGGGGCATGGATAAGCCTCTAGGTGTCTCATTAACATCGGGATGGCTTGGGGCTGTGTGGCCATGCCTCTGCCTGAGGAGGGGTGGTACATGATCGTGACCGGAGCCAAAAGCCTCCTGGGAGTGTTGGCATAACATTTCTGGTTCCTTGTGGATGCACTGAGTCACCCAGAGTTTACGCCTGTGCTCAACCGGGTGCCAGACTGCCTGACACAGACAACTGTCCCACAACCAGCAGTCTCAACTAACCTGGAACCCCAGGATCTCTCAGCCACTGAGCCACTAACCAGTCAACATACAGCAACTAATATGAGGCCCCTCACACATATACAGCAGAGAACTGCCAGGTCTGGGCTCATTCAGAGAAGATACACCTAACTCTCGAGATACTTAGGGCCCCAGAAATTGGGAAGGTCTGGTGGGGTGGAGATGGGGGTGGGGATATCATCTTGGAGACAAAGGGAGAAGGTATGAGATGTGGAACAGCTAGAGGGTGGACCAGGAGCGGAATAAAGACTGGAATGGAAAAAAAATTAAAGAATTTAAAAAATAAAAATAAAAAAAGACTCAAAATCAGAGAATAAGTGTGTTAAGGGTTTATCAGCAAAGCCATGGGGAATAACCATTGCCCAGAAACAAGAAGAATGGTTATAGAATAGCTAGAGTAAAAGACAGCAGGCAAGATCTTATGAGAGACACAAATACTTAGAAGTATTTAGTGGGTTGGCCTGCTGTAGGTTGGGATAGAAAATATGCCACCTCTAGGGAGGTGGGTCAGCCCTGCAAGCATGAGGACCAAAGTTAGACCATTAAAATTTTTAGAAAAAAATGCAAGAATGCTGAGCATGGTGAAAAACATCTGTTATCTTAGCCTTAGAACAGCAGAAACAGAGGGAACTTGGGGTTCAGTGGCCAGCCAGCAAGCCTAGGCTACTTGATGAGCTACAGGCCAAGAGAAAGACTTTTCTCAAAATCAATATGGAAGGCACCTGAAGAAAAATATTCTAGACTGTCCTATGACTTCCATACATGTGAATACTTGGAAATGAAGACTAACCACCCTCCTTGTAAGAACACAAAAATTTAATAAATCAGTCAACCAGACCTTAGCACAAATTATACCTATAGAACAAAATCCAGGCCTTGAAATCTAGCAGGTAGGCAATAAGGCCTGTGCAAAGAGGAAGAAAGATTTATCCTGCATTCCCACTCAGTAATAAAGGCCATGTCAATAATTCTAGGATGTGGCTACAAAAGTGTCTCAGTGAAAAGTCCCTGCATGTTCCAATTCTGAATTTTGCTTCTGTAATTCTGTTACTTGCTAACTGAAATGTGCCAACCAGAATACATTTTTGTGTGTGGGCATAGAGGGCTCAGAGTTATAATGCTTATAGATGCATGGTTTGAACAAAGTCTCTGTGCAGCCTCTGGCCAGCAAAGCAGAATTTCTATTTGACATTAAAAATGTTAGTATGGTGGATTCTCTTGGCCTTACTTCATAATACATGCAAATACTTATACACATCAAATAAAAATAAATCTGAAAAAATGTAAATAATGAATTGATTTAAACTGTGAAAGAAAAGTTTTTGTTCTTTATAAAGGAGAAGCCCACAACTTATAAAACCAATAAAGTCAAGTCAAAAGGAGCATATCTTTTTTGTTTGTTTGTTTATTTGTAGAAAGTTTTCCTGTGCAGTCTTAGATACCCTGGGACTCACTTTGTAGACCAGACTGGCTTTGAACTCAGAGATCCACCTGTCTCTGTCTCCTGAGTGCCGGGAATAAAAGAATATGTCACCACCACCATACTATGGAAAGCTTTCTTCCTTACAGCTCCACTCTGGATATGGCTAGCATTTAAGAAGTCTTCATATTCTAAATTATTTTATGACAGGAAATATTGTTTCAAGGGTAAGCATGCTAGTTTTAGTTATTCAGTTATTGTGTGTATTTGTGTGTGTGTGTGTGTGTGTGTGAGTACACACATGTAGAGGGCAGAAGTTAATGACACATGTTCTCTAATATGTTCCACTTTCCATTTTTAATTTTTAAAGTTTTTATTTGTGTGTTTTTTATGTGTGTGCATGTGTGTTTATTGTGTATGTCTGCTGGGTATATGTGTGTGATGTGTGTATTTGTGGTGTATGTATGTGTGTGCCCGTGCAAACACATGCATGTTCATGCTTGTGCACATGCATGGATGTATACCATTTGTGTGCAGGTATCCAGTGTGACTAGAATCCAGGTTATTGGATACCCTGGAACCAAGATTTCCAGAAGTTATGAGTTATTATATTTGGGTGCTGAGAACTGAACTTAGGTCCCTTAGAAGAACTGTAAGTGCTCTTAACTATTTAATCATCTCTTCAATACCTCCATCATAGTTTTTGAGACAGGATCTCTCACTGAGCCTGTAGCTCTGGCAGTATAGGTAGACTAATTGGACAAACTAACACTGAGATCCTCTGTCCTCAGAACTGGAATTATATCCAAGTGATACTATGTCCTACCTTATTAAAAAGTGAGTGCCATGGGTCAATTCTTGTTCCTATATTTGTACAGAAAATATTTCACCTATTGAACCATGACCCCACCAGGTATTTTATTTTAAAACTATCTTCATAGGGAAAAGAGAACATTCATGACTCGGTGCATATTTAGTGTCAGACATGGTTTCACATGTCAACTTTTGTGATCCATTCAGCTCTGTCATTGACCATCATGTCTCTTAACTCATGAGAATGCCATACACATACCCCTTTACCAGGAGAGCTATCTTTATTAATATAAGTCTTTTTGATTCAAAGTTATTACACTTCTTGCTTTTTTATTCTAGCCAAAGACAAACTAAAATTATGGTTGGAATCTGTAAACTCAAAACAGTTAAGCCTACTGAGACCTTATAAAGGTCTCAGATTTTGAATTTTGCAGATAAAGATTTTTTGAACTAAAATATCCTACTTCTAGGCACCTTGCTACTTTTAGAAGGCACTGAAATTTCACATACCTTGTAGATATATTTGGAATGTCAAATCCTGGAGAGGTTTTGGAGTTTTTCCTGTAATTTTTTATGTTTTTAATAGAACTGTGTAAAGTATAAGTATAGGTGAATTGAGGGGGAAATGGTAAGAATGTCACACAGAAAACTGTACAGTATTGGCCAAATTAGGAAGATTACTTGAAATAACTCGGTCCAGATTACGCGTTTTTGAGAACAAGGTTGCTTTAGCATTTGTTTTTAACAGTCACATTTAATCTTCCTTTTTGTTTTTTAATTCATACTGTAATACTGACAAACTTTTAATCCATGTAAAATTTTTATTAATTTCCTTCTCTCTCTCTCTCTCTCTCTCTCTCTCTCTCTCTCTCTCTCTCTCTCTCTATACATGTATGTCCCTATGTGTGAATTTGTGAATGTTCCAGTATGCATGGCAGGAACTCATGCAAATATATGTATATGGAGGCCAGAGTTCAATGTAAAGTTTCTCACTTATTCTCCAATTTAATTTTTGAGACAAGTTTCTCACTGGGTCCATTGCACAAAAGTTGTCTAGGTTGGCTGAACAGTGTGTTTCCGGAGAGCACCATCTCATAATCTTCACAGGTTAGAGTTGAGTGGCAAGCCACCACCTTTTAAGAAGTTGGTGAGTAGTGAACTCAGGTATCAGTGTTTTAATGGCAAGTAAACATTTTTTCTGCCTCAAAGGCAATATTATTTTTTGAAGAACTCAATTATGTATAAATATCATAGTCTTGATGCTTTCAGAAAACTTGTTCATGAATGACATTTTATGCCCTAAAACTTAGTGTACAAACTTATCTTGTAGATTCTCATTGCTCACTATCTTAAAAACATGATTCAAATAAAACAGAAGAAGATGACTATTCAGTCTCTACAAACAAACTCTTTATTATCAGAGGTACATACTATGATTTTAACAGGAATAAACAAAGTTCTATAACAATTGTTTTTCTTTACTTTGGACACTGACACTGATTTTTGCTTTGTATTAGGTAAAATTAGTACTTTCACATTCATAGAAAAATTATGTTCTGATTAAAAGTGTTATGCTTCTAATGAAAATGAAACTAGAAATTATTTATAACTTAACAAAAACCACAATTCCTTGCTCATGTTTACACAGTTCAGTGCAGATTCTATATTTATTATTTTTGTATCTTGATTTTATTCTTAATAGTATGAAAAGAAATTTCTGGGTCATTAGGCAAAAGTGTCTCTAAAGCATGATGAGCTGGGTTAAAGTCTGCACACAAAAATGGTTGAAGCAGAGAACCAACCTCTGCAAGTTGTTATAACATGTGCATCCTCTATTTAAGAGGTTGTTTGTAGAGATTGATTGATTGATTGGTCGGACATCTTTTCAGTTATATTTTTTTACTAGTGAAGGATGAGAATCCACACACTATTTTATTTATATATATATATATATATATATATATATATATATAGAGAGAGAGAGAGAGAGAGAGAGAGAGAGAGTCTTTTATATGCATGTGCATATGGGGAATAGGGAGGGAGAGAGAAAGAGAAAGAAACACAAATAGATGTAACTAATTCAAAAAATTTGAAAATAGAAAATCTAATTGCATCAATAACATTCTTGATTTTTCCAAACAAAATGTCATAGTTGAGTACATATCTTGCTTTATAATTAGTATATAATAAGTTCCTGGCAAGAGTTACTTTACAGCATATTGTTTTCATAGACACAATCCCCAAAACTAGGAAATTCTATGTTGAAATATAATGATGATTCCAAAACACAAAATTATGTTATTTTTTCCCAAAAGATAGTATAATGCAAAGACTTCAACAATGAATGACAATTTATAATCTCATTATATCATAGGAGGAGATTTATCAACAACTGTCATGGTGTTTTAGTAACTAGTATGCTTTAAGCAGATAGTTTGAGACAGTGTTTTTAGTACTTTGCTGGATGCTCTTATTTTAAATATTCTTTGTGGTACATTATTTCATCAACAAAAATATTCAAAGTGAATGTCAAAACTGTTATTAGGTTTGGCTACAGGCAGAGTATTTAAGACTAATGCTAGGCCAAATAAAGAAAACAGAAAAAGAAAAAAGAAATAAAAAGAAAAAGAAAAAAATGAAAAAAAACCAACCCCAAAACAAACAAACAAAAATAATATTAGGGTGTCCTATAATTTCTACAAACTCATAGGCTCCTCCTTCTTCCTCTTTCTTCCACAATTGTTTCCCTATGGAGAAATCCTGGATCCTGTGTGTACACAACCTCTACAAAGGATAGAACAGTTCCAAGGTCTCTAGTAGGCTATCATTCTCTCTTTATGTACTTTATCCATTATAATGGTGTATGCTTTAATTACCTAATTGGTGAAATACAAATTCTGACAGAAGCAACTTTAGGAGAGAAGGTATATCCCAGTTTTGGGTGCAAAGTAGCATGACAGAGAAGGCATGGTGACAGAAATATAAGGTGGCTGCTGATATTTTACCCAGTCAAGAAGAAACAGAGATGAACACGTCTGCTCAGCTCACATTCTCCTTTTTATTTAGTCCAAGACATCTTCCCACGGAACATTGCAACAGCAGTTAGGATGGGTTTTCAATGAACCTAACCTATGAACTCTCTCACACACACACCCAAAGACTTGTCTCCTAGTTGATTCCAGAGCTTACCAAGCTGAGAATCAGTGTTAATTATTACAAATGAGTTCTATTGAACCCCTTTGGAATTATGTCTAGGGTCATACTGATATCAAACACCAATAATAATCCATGAAGCCTTTTGAAATATTGAGGTTATTCTTTCATCTGATGGACACAAACAAGGGATCTAACAGATTCCTGGTCACACATCAAAGTGACTCATGTCCATTTTTTTGGCTCACTAGAGATTTTGTAAAGAAGCCCAAGCCTCTATCCAACTGTGTGTGCTCAGCCTGGCATATCAGTCTTCTCAATCTTACTTTTGCATATTCTTTTTTCTTTTTCACATATTTTAATGAGATATTCTTGACAGGAAACCTACAATGAAATCTCATTTCCTCTTCCTAATTCTCACAAGAGGTTATTCAATTCATTGATTGACTTTATGTCATCTACCCCAGATAATTAGAAAGGAAAAATTAATACATCTGGTCTCTATCAATGCTTTTTTCTCTCTGTGATTTTCATTACTGGATTTTAAGTTAACTTTTTGAGGCAGACATAAAATTTTTATAGCAGAAAGATTGCATAAATCTTCCATTCTAGAACATCTAGTTTAATGATTGCTAGCTCATTCAATGATTTGCACATACAGGGAATGCACCTATTCCGATTAAGCCTTGAATCCTCATTATATGCTAATTTTGCCTCAGCAAGTTACTAAATATTAAAGTCATTTTCTCCATAATTATCATTGGCAATACTTGTGTACAATTTCATGTTATGAACATACAAAATGCTTTTGCCAATGTTTGAATTACAAACTTATAATATTGGTTTTTACTTGTGAAATAAAAGCTATATGATCATCTGGATATGTTTTTTCAGATTCTGTATTGAGAAAATTTTCCCAGTAATCAGATTTAAATTTGGAAGAATTTTCTTATTAAACACCATGCAAGTGTAATATTATGAATTAACAAAATATGAACATCTTAGTGCTGGGAGTATAGTTCAAATTATAGAATCCTTTCCCTTATGCGTGAGGACATAGGCTGGATTCTTTGCCCCACCCACCCCCACACCCCCACACCCACCCATACACAGTTGAAAGACATGATGTTTAGAAATGTTTTTACCTCCTAGCTAATATCTAAGCCTGTCAGTTTGGAGGCTTCTCTTGCCTACACCGACACTATGTACAAAAATATTGGGAAGAGGGAAACCAAGTGTAACCAAAAATAATTCAGTATTGGGTTATTTAAAACGACTACCGAAATTATCCCTGTATTTTTATTGCTAATGCCTGCAGCATTTTCTAAAGCTAAATATGAAGACAATGCAACATCAGATCAACATTGCCTTTTTTTTCAAGGTTCTTTTTCTATTTTTTGTCAAGCATAGGCACACCCACTAACAATTTTCATCATCTCTTGTTATTGGTTATTTTATTTCTGTACATTTCTTTTTTATTATTCTTTTTATTTTTTAAAAAAATTATTTTCTAAGTCTCCTCTTTGGAAACCCCCTACCCCATCCCCTCTCCTCTGCCTCTATGAGGGTTCTCCGCCACCCACCCAACCAATCCCATCTTCCCTCTCTGCCATTCCCCTATACTAGGGCATCAAACACACTCAGGCCCAAGGGCCTGTCCTTCTTATCCACCCAGGCCATTCTTTGCCACATATGTGGCCAACACTGTGGGTCCCTCCATGTGTATATTTTGGTTGGTGGTGCAGTCTCAGGGAGCTCCAGGGGGTCTGGCCAGTTGACACTGTTGCTCCCTCCATGGGGTTGCAAACCCCCTCAGCTCCTTCAGTCCCTTCTCCAACTCCTCCCTCAGAGACCCCATGTTCAGTGCGATGGTTGGCTGTGAGCATCTGCCTCTGGATTTGTCAGGTTCTGGCTCAGCCTCTCAGGAGATAGCTTATCATGCTTCTATCAGCATGCACTTCCCAGCATCCATAATAACGTCCAGGTTTAGTGGCTGTATATGCGATGGATCCCCAGGTGGGGTAGTCTCTACATTTCAAATGTTATCCCCCTTCCCAATTTCCCCTCTGCAAACCCTCTATCACATCCTCCCTCATCCCTGTTTCTATAAGGGTCCTCCCACACCCACTCCACTTTCACCACCCTAGCATTCTCCTTCTTTGGGGCATCAAGTCTCCACAGGACCAGGGGTCTCCACTCCCACTGATGCCAGACAAGGCCATCCTCTGCTACACAAGTAGCTGGAGCCATGGATCCCTCCATATGTACTCTTTGGTTGGTTGATATTCTTGTTCTTCCTACGGGGTTGCAAAACCTTTCATCTTCTTCAATCCTTCCCATAATTCCTCCATTGGGGTCCCTGTGATCAGTCTGATGGTTGGCTGAGAGAATCCACATCTGTACTGGGCAGGCTCTGGCAGAGCCTTCCAGAGGACAGCCGTACCAGGCTTTTGTCAGCAAGCGCTTCTTGGCATCAGCAATAGTGCCTTTGTTTGATGTCTGCAGATAGGATGGATCCCTAGGTGGGGCAGTCTCTGGATGGTCTTTCTTTCAATCTCTGCTCCACTCTTTCTCTCTGCATTTCCTAGACAGGAACAATTCTGTATTAATATTATTGAGATGGGTGTGTGGCCCTATCCCTCTGGATATGGTCTCTAAAGGCTCTCTTTCCCATTTGTTGGGTATTTTAGCTAATGCCAATCCCGTTGGGTTCTGGGAGCCTCTTGATTTCCTGGCATATGGTACTTTCTAGTGGCTACCCACAGTTCCCCGTCCCCCACTCCTACATACCTCAGTTCAATTTCCTGGCCCTCTGTACTTTTCCAGTGTCTCCTCCTTCACCTGATCCTGCTCCCTATTTCACTCCCCCATCCTCTCCCTCCCAGATCCCTCTGTCTCTCTCCCTCCTGTGATTATTTTGTTCCCCCTTCTAAGTAGGACTGAAGAATCTACACTTTGATCTTCCTTCTTCTTGAGCTTCATATGGTCTGTCAGTTGTATCTTGGGTATTCTGAGCTTTGTTCCTAATACCACTGATCAGTGAAGACATACAATGTGTGTTCTTCTGTGACTGGGTTACCTCACTCACGATGATATTTTCTAGTTCCATCCATTTGCCTGTGAATTTCATGAAGTCACTGTTTTTAATAGCTGAGTAGTACTATATTGTGATTCATCATCTCTTTATGAACTTCCCACCTGGCTACTGGAAATCTCTAGTTCTTGAGAATGTTGAACAGAGGTCCAGGACTCTGAACCTTTGGTTTGCTGTGGGATTCTGTTCCTCCATGAAATAGATACTTATAATTCTGGACTATGAAATTTTTCATTATTACTGAATTTTAAATGGGAAAAGTCATTACTTCTCTAACTTCCTTAGTTAGTTCCCTATTTAGTAACTGAGTTGTTTGGACACCTAACTTTATCCACATATAGAAGCATCTTTGGCTAAACCCTTATCTATTACCTGTTCAATGTGGCCATTTAAACTCCGAATTGTGAAAATCTTCCCATCCACACATTAAACAATATAGCCAATGGTGCAAAACTGTTATCAATAGCAGCAGCCTCTGGGCTTTAAATAGCCAGGCTCACTGGATACTGCCAAAAGAAACAAAAAAAAGAAAAATCAGTGGAATGATTTTATCAATGTTTCCCTGAACTATTTCTGTACAAAATAAAAACATGTAGGAAAAAAAATAAAAGCCACCAATGCCCTGCCCCAAAATGTTTATCATGATAATCAACTAATTTCTTTCCCTAAATCAGTCAAAGTAGAGAAATTTAATCTCATAGATAAAGCCAGGTTAACTTGTCTGTATCAAATTTTCTGTTATAACACACTGTGAAACTGTATCCTCCTTGCTTTTCCCGAGTCCATCTGTTCTGGAATTGCCATATTTTCTGTTTATAGGCACAGTAAATGCTAATGAGGAGTGTGCAAATAGTTCAAAAAACAGCTGAAATAAGTAAACTTTCCACATGTAATATATACTTTATGTTAGGTTGGACCCATATATCCTTCATGCACAGCACCTCACTGCTAAACCATCCAATCTCATGAGTCTAAAAGTGCACATTGGGTATTTATAGATTTATGTTTAATTTGATTTTTGAATTTTTGTTCAAAGAAAACTACTGTAAAACAATCAATCAAAAACAAATAAATAAGTGAGGGTTAAAATATATTGGCCAGATTTTCTGATAAAGAAAACAAAAATATATTTTTTCTGGAATTCCAAATATGTATAAGAAATCAAGTTTTCTTTCTACTCACTGTTGGTATGGATCAGTGTTTCTCAGCGACTAAAAGTGAAGTGACCATCTCTAAGCTTCAAATTATATGAAACAAAGAAAGGGGAGCGGGTAGACTCAGCAAATAGAAGAGAAAAATATTTCCTATAGAAATGTTTGTCTTGAAAATTTAATAGGAACCTTTGAAATTTAACATCTGATTATCTATTGGCCCAGACTCCAGTCATGCTAATGTGAGTAGAGTTCACCAGTACATGGTTTGTCTTTGTTTATTTCTTCAATTTTTTTTCTTTTAATTTTTTTTGGTTCTTGGGATAAAGTATTCTTTTTAATATGAGAGTAAGTAACAACTTCATCATAAAATAGAAATAGTGCCAGGAAGTGATGGTGGACTTCTTTAATCCCAGCACTTGGGAGGCAGAGACAGGCAGATCTCAGAATTTGAGGCCAGCCTAGTCTACAGAGTGAGTTCCAAGACAGCCAGGGCTACACAGAGAAACCCTATTTTGAAAAACCAAAATAAATAAATAAGTAAATAAATAAATAATAAAATAGAAATAGTAATCTACAGTGTAATATAGGAGTAGATCAAGTGTAAAGGGAAAACAGCAAAATCAAAGAAATATGTCCTTTGTCTTCTTGGGGAGTGAGTAACCCAAACATTTAGGGGCAATGCACATTTCCAGGTAGTTGTATAAAGGAAGAAGTAAAATGCAGAAGTTTCTGGATATCTGGAGACCAAGGTCCTGACTGTGGCATTCTACAGCTCTTGTGTCATTCTTGTGCTTCTGACACTCTGGCAAGGTCATTTGTGTTGATCTCAATTTCTGTAAATTTAATCTCTTGTGTACTTGTGGATGAAGGCTTTCTGTCAGGTCATTGCTGCGAACTGTTCTGAGATTCAATTACATAAGTAAGTCCTGAATGACTGTTCTGTTACTAATGAGGGTAACTGACATCTAGATACCACGCGGTTGGATGTCACAGAGAGCTGTCTTGACTTTATTGAGAGTGATTCACATAGTAGCAGCTTATCTCATTCTGCATTGAATATTTACTTCTCACATTCTTTCACAGATATCTGTCTAGGTAATATGCTACAGTATTGATCATGGTATCAGCCAAAGGCAGCCATCATGTTCTTGTCATGCAAAAGCTTCTGTGTGATAATGAGGGCCTGATACTGCTGGTGTCCATGGCTAGTGAAATGGGCAAAGCCTGGTGTGAAGAAATGGAGATGTGGGAAGGACACTAGACATTGATCATGCTAGGGAAGTAGAGACAGGTCATAACTCTGAGCATAGTGATTAATGGAGGTAGTTCACATCCCTGTGGGTTAATGGGATGAGTTTAAAGATACAGAAACAGATAACGTAGAAAATCTCATTATCAATTCAGTAGGTTTCCTGAGTGTTCTCTGCCAAGTAATGCACAGAGATGCAGGTTTCAATCATGATGTTGAGAACTTTGGATATGGAAGCTCTACTCTCAATGCTTATGATTATGTCTAGATATTCTTCTGAGATATCTCTGATGAGTAGGGCCTCAACTCCAAGCCTATTCCTCTACCTAGTCAGTGGGGCAATTAGAAGCTTTTCAGGAACTTAGTGTTCCTAGCCTTCTTCTATACTACATCTGGGAAAGGGTCAGCCAGGTGAGCTCCTTCTGTGTAGTAGCCTTTGGTTCAACTGTTGCTTGTTCCAGATTGATCAAAACCAATCAACCTGACCTGACTTCAACGTCTGGCCAAAAGGACTTAATGGAATGAAATCCATGGCCCAGGATTCTAGATCAACCAAGATAGTTCAAAAAACATACTTGCTACCAGTGGCTTTATTACAGCACACAGAGAGTGTAGCTCTAGCAATGGTAAGTACCAAGGGCCTATGAAATGTCCATTGCTGATTATCCCTTAGAACTTGATACCGATCTGTTTGCCATGCTGACTAGACATGACACACATGTATGTACATTATTTACTTCATGGATAAGGTTTACTGTAATAAACTTTAGCTCACTTGAAGTCCTTACTGAGCAAGAAAAGATATTAAGGTATTTTTGTGTTGTTTTTGGTTGTTGTTGTTGTTTGGTTTTGTTTTTGTTTTGTGTGTTTCTCTGTTTTATGTTTTTTTCTGGTCTTATAGTTGGTAGAAAAGATAGAACATGGCACTGGAATCTAAAGCAAGGGAAGCAATATTGCAGGAAGATTCTGACAGAAAGATATACCTTTCCTACATCATTCTAATATTATATATATATATATATATATATATATATATATATATATATACTTGCAGTATACTCAAAGGTCAGAATTGAGCATCCAATAGCTAGAGTTAAAGTTAGTTGCAGATGGCTGTGAGCTACCATACGGGTTCTGGAAACCAAATCAGGGTCATCTGTAAGAGCAACAAGTGGTCCTATTGACAGAGTTTTACTCCCTATACCTGTACTTATTTAAGACAGGTCTTACTGTGTATACTTTTTCTTAACTGTAAATTCTCTTATAGGATGTGCTTTTGCCAATTACTTGTCATGTATGAATTCTTCACAAAACACTCATTGAGCACAAAACCACCTCTTGTCACATAAGCAGCAAATATATAGAAAATATGTATTTGCACACTCACAGGTTGCAACACATTTGATCACTGTGAACTCTGAGTTTGTGTTGTTTACAGGGAAACCTGTTTTAGTTGTGTGTGTGTGTGTTTTAGTTGTAGGCTTAACACAAACCTTTCATTCCTCAGATTGGAGTACAGACACTTCCTTAGTTCACACCTTTAAATGTAAACAACGAAGTTAAAGTTAACTTGTAGAAGAAGGAAGCACCCATGTTCGAAAATAATGTCTGTTTAAGAGGCAAACAAACTGATGAATCAGAGAAAGATTTGACACAATAGGATATGTACAACCCTCCCAAGAACAGAGAAAAAAGACAAGCTACTTAAGAGAGCACAGGAGAGAGAGAGAGAGAGAGAGAGAGAGAGAGAGAGAGAGAGAGAGAAAGAGCAGTTTACTGGGACAATTGTACAGACAAAGGTTACAGAGAAGAGAGAAGGAACCAGAATATTAGAACATTGACAAAATTAGTATTAGGACAAGCAGAGCAGAAGCCAGTTTGAAACAGCTGAACATGGAAAGGAGTTTTGATCCAGAACACCTGAATTGACCTGCCAGCCAGACTTCAGAAAGACCTAGAAAGGGTGTGCTTACTTTGCAGAAACTCTTACGGCTTAAAAAACTCTAGCTGTAGATTAGATTGTGTGGAGGCTAGAAGCTTTCTGTACTAGACCAAAGTTAGCAGATAGAGGCAGTAAGCCTCTGACACAACAATTATATCAGAACAATGAAAGGTATTTATATAGTCTCTCACATACATTTACATTTGTGGAACGCAGTGTGCACATGTGTGCACATATGCAAGGCAGAAAGGGACACTGGATCTCCTTCCTCTATCACTCCATACCTCATGTTTTTAGACAATCACTTGTTGAACCTAGAACTTGCCAATTGGCTGTAGTGATTGGCCAGTGAGATCTGATATTTCCCTGTCTCCACCTCTCCAGTGCTGAGATTATTTGTGTCAACTATGGCACTTGGTTTTGTACATGGCTGCTAAGGATCTTAATACAGGGCTTTATGCTAGAACAACAAATACTTTATTCATTACCCACTTTTAAGATGTTGAGTTTACCCAAAGGAATACAATAAAAACTGACCTTGTTTTACTCATGAGGTTTTACTATTTAAAAGAAGAAAAAGCACACCCAACTAGGGTGTTCTCTGAGTTGAAGTATATGTAATTCATGACTCAGAAGTAACCAGGTGATTAACTGTGAATATTTAATAAGACCTCCAGGTATGGGCCATGCATTTATTTATTTACCTCATTCCTGACTTTTGTGATACTGTTTAATTTGATATCATGCAATTTAGAGATAAAGCTCATTTAAATATTTTGCCTAGTGTTTTCCATACCTAAAGTGAGGTGAAAACACAGTATGTTCTGAATGAGCTTACCATAGAATCTCAGTTCCATAAGTTGTTATTTTCTTATGTAAAGTGTTAAAAACAACCAATACAAAACATATGTTGAAAGAGAAATTAAATCCTGTAGCTCTTAGTTCACCTGCTATGTTACAGTCCTCATTAATAAAACCTGGATGTTAACTATGAAAAAAATGAAAAATTAATGTACTTACAGTTTGGGTCACAACTGGAGAGAAATGCTTAACCTCTTTCTGTCTGTCTGTAAGTGTGTACAACTTATAGAAACGATAAAGTAAAAGCCAGGAAATATGCAAATGGAGATATTTTTTTCTTCTGGAAAAAGCATCACTTTTGGCTTCAGAACTCATACCAATAAGTATTTTTATTCCAAGAACCTCCCCCCATTCCTACACCTCCTACTAAGAACTATAAAATATGAAATTTAGTCATGTCTTAAAATAAGAACTGTCAGTATCATGTTACATTAGTTATTATTCTAGTTGCTCAAGGAAAATAGCAGGAAACAATAGTAGAAAATTTCATTTATACTCCCAATAAGGGTACAGCCCATTAGACAGGGAAAGCCGGGCAGCAGGAATGTCATCACATGCCACACAATCAGGAAGTGAAGTGATAAATGCTGGTGCTCAGCTAGCCTTTTATTCAGTCAACAACCACAGTCCATAGGATGGCATCAGCCACAGTGAGGGGGTCTTTCCATCTCAATAACCACAGTATAGAGAAGAAATTCTCTCACAGGCAGCTCAGGGTTTTTGTCTCCTAGGTGATTCTAGATCCTGAAGACCTGATGATCCATATCAACCATCACAAATACCGATTGTTAGGTTGAGTAGCAAGTGTTGCCGATTGTGTAATTGCTGCAAAGCCTGACTGTAGATGGAGCTCTAGCTCATCTGGAAGCTGCAAGTTAGTCTGCATCTGTTCTGGTGGAAATGCTGCTCCCTCTTTCTAAAAAAGAAAAACAAAACAGAACACTTACACAGCCATCCTTTCACGCATCAAGGTTCTGCCTTAGGTCATTGTCCAAGCGTAGCTTTCAAATGCCTTGATTTTGTTCTTCTAACCATGAGAAGCAATTATGATTAGTTGTCTGAGGAGAATATGGTAAATTATGAATATTCATGAGCTCTCATGTTTGTTTTTTCTTCTGCTTGTCCATAGTTTTGACTGTCCTTGTGATCATTCAGGTGAAAAGTGAGTCAGAAATTTAGTTAAATCGCAGGAGTTTTTTTTGCCATCAAACACAATGGGGTGATAGAATGAGTGCCAGAGGCTGTTATTATGAAAATGGGACACAATGGTTTAAAGAATTCTAAAGGAATAAATGTACATCAGTTTCTCTAGGGAGGTGGATCAGTTAATAAAACCCTTGCTGTGGAAATGTAAAAATCGGAGTTTTGAAGTCTCTAGCATCAGTGTAGAAATACCACTGCAATGGCATGTGCCTATGAACCCAATATTGGGGAAGTAGCGACAGGAAGATTACTGATGCTGGGGCCAGTAAGGTTAGTTGTGTTGGCAAGGTCCAGGTTTAGTGAGAATCTGTTCCAGAAAATAAGGTTGAGAACGACTGAGGCAAACAGCTGATCCCAAAACCCAGTCTCAACATGAACCCTCAAATAAGGACAGATACACCAGAACTCACACATGCATTTTTCACACACCAAATATGTGTATTGGAGTTTGATGTGTAAATTGTACCTATATCGTGACAGGCACCAAGACACAAGTCACAGTGACATTGAGCCACAGTCGAGGACTCAGAAAGACAATCTCAGCAATTAACACACATACACAGAAGAGGGAAACCATTCTAGGATATTCTGATCTTAAGGGACTGAAAATGACAATGTTTTGAAATGTGAATGCAGCTTACTCTATCCAAATCCACATATGCAGGCTGTAGATTTCAACTGCCAGAGATCAGTTTGTTATTGTATTTGTCCACAGCATGTGACACATTTAAATGTCTTGTTTCAAAATTTGGATCTGGGTTGATGAGATGATTCAGGGAGTAACAGCAGTAAAATCACTCTGACAAGAAAGGAGGCAGCTTTCTAGCCAGGCTGGCTGGATTACATACTGCAACAAGAGACAGAAGCAACAAGAGAGACCCTGCCTCAGCAGTGTTGAAGAACAGTACCGTCTCCTGATATCTGAACTCTGATTTCCCCTGGCATCTATGCACCCACACCTTTTTACTCTCCTTTTCTCTTTCCTTCCTTCCTCCTATCTCTGCAAGACATTGGTGGGGGGAGGCCGACTTGCTTACTTGGTCACTTGCTCTGCTCCTGCATGTGTGCAAGCACCTGCATTTGTATGTGGTACAAGCCAGAAGCAAAGCTCAGGTGTTGCTCCTAAGGAGCTGTCCACTTGGTTTTTGTTTGTTTGGTTTGGCTTCTTGTTGTTTTTTTGGGGGTGGGTGTGGGGGTGGGGAGGGGTGTGTTTTGTTTTATTTAAATTTCTTTTCAGTTTTAAACATGTGAATATGGTATGTGTGATAGACTGATGAAGGTGGGGTTTCATCCTTAATTGCTCTCCACTTTATTTACTGAGACCTGATTTCTGAATTGGGAACTTGCTAGTGAGCCGGCCCCAGAGATCCCCTGTCTCTTCCTCCCTGCTGTCAGGATTACAGGAATCTACCACCCTCACCAGATTTTTGGATAGATTCTGGAACTTTGAATCCCAGTATTCAAAGTTGTGTGGAAGGTGATTTATCCACTGCTCCTTCTGTTCACCTTCACCTTGGTTTTAGAAATAGGGTGTCTCTCTGAATCTGGCTATCACAGATGTTGATAGGTCATCTGTTTAGAATGTCACAGGGATTTATTTGCATTTGCCTTCTCAGAGATAGGATTAGTGGCGCATTCCACCATACCCAGCCTTCAATATTTATCCTTTATTCTTTTCCTTGGTCCAGATTAGATGATTCAGCCCAGGAGCTTGACAATTAAAAGAAGACAATGTGTCATTAAGGCGCACCTGCAGCTTCTTGTAACCTTTCTCTGAAAAGTTCTCAGCTCCAGGATCCAGTGTGAACCAGCTGCTTGCACAAGGCTACTTAAGACAACAAATGTATTCAGACCCACTGGAATACTATGTACAGTTCTCGTATACTACAAGATACATTCACTTAAGGACAAAAAAGATAAAAGCAGTTCATAGTCATGTGTTGTATCAAGCAGAGCACAGGCCTGTCATGGCCTGTAAACAAGTTTTATAAACCTTATCTATTATTTTTCATTTTTTGGCCTTTCATTTAATCAGGCACCAATCATTTTTCTTAGCTGTAATATCTCTGTGCTCCTAGTATCTAGCTTTATTTCTCCAATCTTATAATGATATCACTAGTAGAGAACTCTAGCTCAATTTGGTCAATAAACATTCTACTGAAATTAATTCATACGAGTAACAATCATTGCAAAACTCCCAGTTTAAATACTTGTGACTGGAGTTATTTTCAGAGACTGCTTTACCTTAACATCAAGGACGTGGCTCTGGAACAGCTCTGAGGATATGAAAAGTTGAGGATGCTCAGGTTATTCATAAGAAATAAAGTGCTATATGCATGTAACCTATGTATCATGCCTCCTAAAAATATTTCTAGCTAGTTATGATACCCAAAACAATTAAAATGGCATGCAAATCCTTATCATATACTAGGTAGGAAATAATTACAATAGAAAATATGCACATATACAGCGTACACAATTTTCTGAATATTTTCAACTCAATCCTGCAAGATGTGCTGGTGTGGCACCCACATGTATACAGATGCCCACCTATGTTTGTCATATAGTACATTCTCCTACTGGACATATTTGGTTGCAGTGCTATATCATGATTCCCTAAAAATTAGAGTACACCTAGTTAATCTACAATTCATATCATTTCTAATGAGATTAAAACAGAGAAATGACTTAATAGAAATTATTTCTGAAATTATTTATGATGAAAATAGAAACTCATGTGCAATATATATATATATATATTTTTTTTCATGGTTCTATAATACTAAACATGAATGTACATTTTCTCCATACAAAAAGCTCAGGTGCATTACTTAAAATTATATATTCATGATTCTATAGTACTGAGCTTGAACATGCATTTTCTACATTGTATATAATCTTCAAATGATTACAATAATATACATTTTTCTATTGAAAGGGGCAGATAGCACATTTATTATAATAAGAATAGGAATAATTAAGATAATCAATGCTTTTCTCTATATTAGCTTACAAATGTTCATAAATTTGGGACTTCTGTACTCAACAGATATAAATTCAGAGACACTAGAAAGAAATTAAAGTGAGTCATCAATGCATCTGTCTTTCTCTTCTGATACCTTCCTTTCTGCATGCTTTCCCATACTTCCCACACTAAGCAACAATTCTGAAACTTATGAAGTATCTCACACATAAATTTCAGATCTGTTCTCTGTCTCTCTCTCTCTCTCTCTCTCTGTGTGTGTGTCTGTGTGTGTGCGCGTGCACACACCTGCATGTATGTATTTGCTTTGTGCATTTCTCATTACTACTAGTCAACACACCCTCTGCTGGCTTTAGGCTACCATGTTATTAAAGATGCCAATAGAAAAACCTATTTAGAGATATTTTCCAGTGTGTTTTCTATCCTAGTTTAAATGCAAAAAGGATAAAAGCACACCAAGAAAGGTTACATAATAAAATAAATCCTGGAAATCAATTGTTTCTACTACATACTGGTTTCTTGAAAAATATGACTTTTGAAAATATTATAGCTTTATGAGACTCATCCTACTGGAATTTGCCAAAGGAAAATCTGTTCAGAAATGACCTGGATTATGCAAAAATCAAGAAGGGATATCAGGTATGACAAGTATCTGTTTTCCTTTACTAAATTCAGCAAGCTTGACAACAGCAAACTAGTTGTTCAACTGTTTCCTAAGGGAGCAAAGTCCTGCAGAAAACCTAAATAAACCTGTTTTTCATACATATAAAAATTTCAGTAATATTTTAGCTCAAATGAAGAAACTCAAATGGAGGGTGTTGTTTGATAAGCATCATTCGATCTTTTAGGGAATCTAAATATGACTAGTTTTGCATTTAAATGTTGTGCTCTTCAGTGGAAGTCATTTATTGTGACTAAAACTGAAAAAAAACAAAAACCAAAAAACAAATAAAACAATGGGGCTGTGAGATTGCTTAATCAGTCAAGTGTTTACTATGCAAACAGAAGTTCCTATCCCTGCACCCATGTAAAAAGCTGGGCATGGTGTCAAATACTTCCAAATCCAGTTCTGGAGAGGTCAACAAGAGCATTTTTAGATCTTGTTGGCCACTAGGGTTGCCAAATACAAGAGCATTGCTCCAAGTTCATTGAGAGACTCTGTCTCAAAAACAATAAGATGGAGTGGCTGGACAAACAGGTCAGCAGTTATGAACATTCGTTGCTCTTCCAGAGAGCCTGAGTTCAGTTTCCAGCTCCAACCATGAACAGCACACAATGGCCTGTAACTCCAGCTTCAAGGGATCTGGCACCCTTTCTGCACCCTTTAGGTAATCACATATGTGTGGTGTATCCAAAAAAAAAAAAAACATAAATCAATAAAAACTAAAAATAAATGTTTTCTAAAAACACAAAGTGTGATAGAGAAAGACACCCAGCAGAGCCCTCTACAAGCACACAACAAATGGACTGTACCTCTTCCTGTGTTCTCATGAGGTCCTGTCACTGATGTGAGGAAACTGCAGGAACAATTAGCTTTTTATTCACACACTCTGTTCATCTCAAGAAATAAATTGATCCTTTTCTTGAGTCTTACTTATCAGATCCTGACCATACACTAAGCCCCAGATAACAACTCCTACAGGAGTCTGAAGCAGTTGTAACAGTCTTAATCTACTCAGGATTTCTTCTTCAGTCTGTTGAACAATCAGAGAAGTTAAAAACAGCTGACCAACAAGATTGTAGAGGGGACTCTAATCCTGAAGACAGGACCAAGGAACCACAGTCATCTAATAAAAATTAGAGCATGATATATTTGAGCCTGTACAAATGTAATCACACAGACATTTTGGAAGGATAACACTCCTCAAAAACTCAACTCAATTCAGGGTCTGGTTTAGCACATCCGTGGGAAGCATACCTGCTGTAACAAACTTTGCTCATTATGTGGCCCAAGTCCCTGGACATTAATATGGATGTTCATTCCTCTGAAAAAGTGTAATTCTAATTCTGCCTTCTTTATAAGACTCAATTTCCCTGTTAAGGCAAATATATATATATGACTTGGCCTGGCATAAACAATGCTTTACCACAAAGAGACAAAGAATTGATTCATTACTCCACCTGTGACATTCTCTTCTCAGAGGAAGTAATCCTTGTCAACTTAAAATCTCCAGCAGCACTTATAATGTGAGACACTTGGCACAGAGTCTCATGATAATAGCTACTGCTATCTTAACATTGGATGTGTTTCTGTCCTATCATCTTAAGTCAGTTTTAGGTCTGCAAGCCCAGCGATTTTTTTCCATTTGCTTTTCACTGTTACCAGCCATTTAGTAAAAGGAAGGAATACAAAATGTAAAACAAGAAAATTAAGTTACAAAGAAAAAAATTATAGGAAAATATAATGACATTCTGCTGCATCAATATTTTACAAAAAAAGCAAAAATCAAAAAACAAAACAACAAAACCAAGCAACGAATCAAGCAAGCAAAACCTGAAAATGTGGTGGTAACAGGAACTATCCTTCAGTCAATAAAGCAAACCATGACATGTGAAGTCAAAATTGTCAAAAATAGTGATTTTCAAAACAGAGTCATATGAAAGCTCTGTTCATTTACACAATACCATACAATTTATAGGGATTTTATCATACAGGACTTCAAAAATATAGGAAAACAGGTTGGGGAGAGCTATCATTGGTCAATAGCTTAAGATTTTTGTACTATTTAATATAACATACGTGACATATAATCTCATCAAAAAATGAAGATGACCAAATATATCTCTGAAGGATGTACCTAATAATAATAATAGATGGACTGTACTTTCTGAATACTCAACAGCAAAGACTCTATGTGATGAATGATTCCTTTTCCTTGTCCCATTATGGATGAAACAGAAGTGTTCCAGAGAAAATGAAAAAAGAGTGAAATACAATACAACTCATTTAACTAATTTTATCTTTTCTTTTATGTGTGTGTAAAGGTATAGTATATCTGAGTGTGTGAATATATAGTTTATGTGTATGTATCCACAATGTGTATACATGTGCATGTACATGTATGCTGTCATGTGTAAATATGCTTATAGATGTCAGGAGTTAACAGTAAGAGTATTCTATTATCATTATTTACCTTGAGTTAGTCTTTCATTTGAACTCAGAACTCACTGCTTTGTTCGATTGGCTACAATGAATGCTAGAAACAAACCTTTCTCCATGATGACTAAGGTTGCAGATATGCCAAATAACATCAGAATTTTTACTTAAAATGCTGAGGATGTGAACTCAGATCCCCAAGCTTACATGTATTTTACAAACCTATATTAAACCCAGTCCTTTTTAGTTTTATTTGAGTAGGGTTTTGATTGGGAAGATGTCCAGATGGATTTTGTAAAATATAGACATTCTAAGTCTTCTCTCTCCATTTTTCCTTATTCTCTATGAATGCTAAGCATCCACTGACGATGCCAAAGCTGTGAGCCTCTTCAGACTCAGATGTTCTACAGGTAAAAATTATTCTGTGTAGAAACATGATAAGATATATACAATTATTCAGCCTCTTTCTATTATAGGGCCCTTGCATCAATCAGACTAAAATCCTTATGAAAGAAAGGATTTCAAGAGGCAAATAACAATCTGGCAGAAAACAGCTTTAATAGTTATTAATATTCTGCTGTGCCTACAAACTTTTCAGGTCCAAAAAACTCTCTTAGATGGCATTGTTTACACTACTCTCTGTGAGAAGCAGCTGTTTGACGCTCACCACAGTCAGAGGCACAGTAAGTTTTCTGAAACATTGGCAAGTCTTGGACAAATGTCTACTAGTTAAGGCTCAAAGTTACTCTAGAACAGCTGTCCTTGAAACAAACAAACAAAAAATAAAGACTTCAACTATAAACTGGGTTGTAAATTAGGTGTAATTTTTTATACTATAAACGGTTTCTGCATATGGGCACCGAAAACAGGAAGTAGCAGTATTTACCAACAACTGGAAGATAAATCAAAATTCTGGACACCATAATGACATGTTTCTATATTGTTTGAACATGTACAGCAGTACATTTCTCTGGTCCTGATGACCCATGTTTAGTGATTCTGCTAGAATAGGCAGAATTTTTAGATCTCTCATTTTAAAAGTGTTTTACCTAGCTAAACTGTGTTTTGGAGGTACAATAAAAGCTGAGATGCTATTGAGGAACACTGGCCTTTATTCTTAGTTATCATTGTTTTCTTCAAAAAAGCCACAGTGCTTTCTTCTAGGAAATCTCATACACTTTTAGCAAAGGAAGAAACATGAATTTATGCTATCTTATTACATAGTACTGGAGAGACACAAAACACTAAAGGAAAACATTCCTAAGAATGCAGAATTTTCACTATGAAATGTAAGAAAATTATTGGTTTTTTAAAGAATTGTATAGCTTAAATTGGTGGAGAAAATGGAAATAACCAAGGTTTTAAACAGGACCACTAATGAGTTAACATTGGCATATTCATAAAATATAACACAACATAGGAGTGAAAGGAAACAAGTAGGTATTCGTGTATCAAAACAGTAAATTCCAATAATGATATTAAATACATTAAAAAGGAGAAAATGAAATAGTTTAATTCCATTTCTATACATATTTTGGAGATAATAGGTACATAAGTGGTAGATAGATAGATAGATAGATAGATAGCTAAAAGAACTGTATAAATATAGTGGGGGAGTAGGTTCTCAAGTAGACTTCCTGACCTGGAACTCATTTGTTGCTAGGATAGCCTTGAACTTCTGGTCCTCTTGCCTCCATATCCATAGTGATTGTATTACGGGTATGCAGCACCACATTCAACAGCCACCCTCAGCTTTGTAGTACTAGGATTGAACCCAAAGCTTCCTGCATCCTTGATTAGCACATCACCCACTGTACTCTGTTCCCAACCTCACTATTTCTAAACTGATGAAATTTAATCAAATGTAAATCAAAATAATGCAATGTAATTATTTAAGGGCATAAATTGTAGTAAAACTCATAAAAACTCATGTATGGGCCTAATACATTTAAATTATCACTTTATGGTAATTAATGTGTACAACTATTTTAAAGCAAAAACTTCAAATGGTTATAAATTATATCTGTAATATTGTATTCCTTTAAAAACTGCCCAAGTTGAGTCTAGACAGAAAGCTCAGTAGTTAAGAGCACTTGCTGCTCTTATAAAAGGGAGGAGTTAACTTCCCACATAAGTAAGCTCATAACCATCTATAACTCCAGCTCTAGGGAATCTGAACCCTTTTATGGCCTTTGTGCACACAGGTATATCCCTGCAGGATATATATATATATATATATATCTCCTGTATGTGTGTGTACACACACATACATACATATAAAATTATAATTTTAATAATTGTAAGAAATAGAAAAATCTAAATATTGCACATATTTAGAACATACAAAGTGAATAAGGGACACAGATATATATGTTCAAGACCTTTCAAGTGTGATTTAACTAGCCAGAAGAGGAAGATTCTTCCTGCGACTCTCAAAGACCAGGGACTGGGAAGGCAGCATCTCTGGAGCTATCTTTAGAAAGGTTGTAGGGGAAACCACCCAAAGCAAAGAGACTTAGAACCCCTTTACCAGTTTCATTTCTCTAAGCTATTCCTAACTGGACAAAAAAGGGTGTGCTCACCAGCATTGATATTTTGGGTGTCAAAGTCCCTGTGTATGGGTATAAATCACCACCTTGTGTTGAGTTTTCTGTGACCCAGAAATTGGTTGACATAATTGTTTCCAGTTAAAGTATACATAGAAGGCTGTTTGTTTACAGCTAATAAGACCTTCAGCATTCTTTCTTAATGTAATAATGGTCAGTTGTTCAAATTTTCATCGAACTGTCATGCAGTATTCCAGTGATAGGAGCTGAAGCTCCCAGCCTGCAAGATTAAGGTTAGGATTCATGCAAAGGCTGCTTGAAACTCATCTCAGTGTCCAGTAGCAGCAGAGTCAGAAGCTGAGACCGAAGGGTGTCAGGAATCTGTGATGTAAAATGATTCTGTGCTCACTACAGAGAAAGAGAGAGAGAGAGAGAGAGAGAGAGAGAGAGAGAGAGAAAGATCAAATTCCTCTGATGTGGAATCTGTAGACTCTAACTTGCTTGTAAACTTCACATAGAAGACACCATTACTGGTTCCTTGTTTTGTTATCATTTGACAGGTTTCTGGCAGCTTTCACTAAACACAAAATTAGTTGATCTATGGAAAAGCAAGCTAGTTCCCAGATGTATGTTAGAAGCTAAAGAACCAAGACCTCTAATGGAAAGCCCCGAGGAAGCAATCAAAACATCTTTTCTGTTTTAGATCTAAAGCTTTTAAGAGCCAACCATGGGATCACACTCGACCCTACACACCCCCTGGTCTTTACTCATCCCCCAGGCCCTGCATTTAAAAAATTGTTTTTAAACATTTCTCTCTTATGCCAGGTAACCACCCTGTCTCGTTTGGAATCCACGACACCAATCACCCTGCAATATTTGTGGAATCAATGTGCCAACAGCAACCAAGGAGAGAAGCAGGTGTGGAAGGTAGGAAAATCTGGGAGCTCTCATATCCCTAAATGGCTAAAGAAGAAATCTCAATTAGAAAACCCTGCAGGTCAGTCATCCAACCTTGTAGGGGAAATCGAATCACAAGATTCAAGCTTTCTTTGACTCTCCCTTATGAAGTGAAGAAAAAGGCATTAGGCATCAGGTTAGGTCATTACCAAGTTTGCTTCCTCCTATGGCTTCTCTCTTTAGGCATCCTTCGAAAACCTGATTTAAATGCCTGTAATTTGAATAGGGGTAAGTATTTAGGGATGTTTTTAGGGATGCTGGGAATGCATGAATGGAAAGGAGGGAGGGGGGAGGGAGAGAGAGAGAGAGAGAGAGAGAGAATTTTTTTTTTCCATTCGCTTTGCCAGCAGTAGATAAAGCATACCACAGCAGAGCCTCTGCTGGGGACACCCTAGCGACCAAGGACCCGCCCAGGCCACTTTTATGGACCAGTGCGGGAGTGAGGGGTGGGCTCAGGCTCGGCCGGGGGCGGTGCTGCGCACAAGGCGCCTATAAAGAGCTGTCCGCCACCCTGGTGCTGAATCCAGCTCTCACTCCAGAACGAGGTGCTTACAGCTATTGGCAAAGCTGGGCTCCAAGAGCTGCCCTGGAGTTTGGATCTGAACCTTTAAAAAAGAGAATCCGGAGGAATACGAGTCAGACGAAGAAGGCAAGCACAGAAAAGGACAGTTGCAGGAACTATAACCCTCGATCGCATCTCAGAGGAAGCCCTGCTGCGGTTTCGGTGGAGCATCTGAGGATCAGGATGGAGTGAAGGAGAAGAGGCGCTCAAGGGGGTGGGAGGGGGTCAGGCTGTGCAGAGCAGAGGGAATATTGAAACAGAGAGAAAGGAAAAGGGAGAAAAGCCAACGTTCGTGCATGCGAATTTAGGATTCTACTGGAAGAGATCTCTCACTCAGGGGAAATGGATTCTGTACCCAGACTGAACAGCGTTTTGACTTTGGTGCTTTCTGGCTTGTGGCATTTAGGATTAACAGCGACAAACTGTGAGTACCTGGAGCTGAGGGAGGGATGGTGAGGTGGGATAGGACTCTCCTCGGAATAACTATCCACTGTCGGTCTGTGTATGCTCTGGGTAAAAGAAAAGGGCAGGGTGAAAACCCTAACCAGTGTGGTTCGACTATTCCAAGCACCACAAAAGTTAACAGAGCTCTAATGAGCTTGCTTTGCTGGATTGACTGCCTTTCTTTGGAATCACAAAGTTCCCTTAACTTGCTGCTATATTCGTGGTTCTCAATCTCAGCCAGGGATACACGGGCCAGGAGCAAGCCTCTAGGGGCAGAGACACTCGGGAGCCACCGAGCAAGGTGATAACAGTGTACTGCAGTTCCCACCGATTTGCAGTGTGCCCAGAACACTTCGACCCTAACTTCCACCCTAAGCACCAAGCTCTCTACTGCTGTAGGCATAAGGTTTCCGCTGGCAGAACTGTGTAAAGAGTGAGTACCTGTATAAAGGGTTTGGGAGTTTGGGTCTAAGAATTGTAGCCCAAATGTAATTGTCCCAGGAAATCAATGGCTGCTCTATTCCAGGAGGGAGTGCTTAAAAAAATATACACTCCACCCTCAAAATCCTGGTGCCTATGAAGGAATGAGTATGTACTATGGTACCCACATTTCCACCCTAGCAAGCATGGAACAATTTAATAGGCAAGAATTCTTGACTCCGAGAAATCTGCCACCTGCACTATTTATTTAAAGAATCCAGTTTGTCAAACTTGAATAATTCACTAAAGCTGCGAGAGGTTCAAGCTCAATTACTCAGCTGCTTCTCTAGGCGGAGGAAGGGAAGTTTTTCCTTCTCTGGGAACTCCTAAATGAGAAAGGATGCAATTAAACCATTTGTGTTGTTTGCAGGGATGGCTTACCATTGTCCCTCAAGTTTCTGGGTTTGTTCCCTCATCTTCTATGCCTACGCTGAACCTCAGAAATATACAGATTAGAACAATTCTATTTTACTTTTGTAAATTATATTATCAGTATCAATTTAAAAATTAAATGTGAGATTACTTATTACGGAAGATCCTTCTGATTTATTCCTTAATCTTTACAGTAACTTGTCCCGGAAAGACAGATGGATAGATGTTCAAAGTACAATCAGTGTTTCTGTGATCCAAAGATTGGAAAGCTGACAATCCATAGTTGTAATGCGTTCTTAAATCTTATGTCATAAAGGAAGGCTAAAGAGGCTACCCTCTCCATCAGGTTGGGATAAGCTAGTAAATTATTTGAGAGGATATACTGAGGCAAGTTTAAGTCAGATAAATTAAATTTTTCTCTTCTGCCTTCTCCCCCTTCTTTTTGGTTCCCCTTCCTCCTCTTCTTCTCCCCTTCTCCTTGAAAGTATTCCCATGGTGCCCCTCCCCCCCCCAAAAGAACCAAGAGCCTTAGGTAGAAAGTGAGCTTTGCTACTGAGCTAGTTTCTCTACCTTCTGGAACACTAGAGGTCAGTGTTTTCCAGTTGATTCAAAGGTGTGGCTCTGAGCTGTTCTATTTCCTTAGCATCTTCCATTATCTGAAATGAATGAATACTTTGAAGACCCCAAAGTTGGGAGCGAGGAATACTGATTAAATGGGTAGACCATACAGCATGAGTGCATGAGTTGAGGTTCTTGAAAATTCCTTCTTGGAGCCATATTTTCTGTAAATTAATTTAACTATGGTCAATGTATTTTAATAATGTACATAAAACTAAATGCCATACATTTAAGACTTCAGCTTATCATAGCCACAACAGTTACAAAGCCAGGTCTGGCCATTTAAAAAGTGGTGAAAATAAACTTCAGAATTTCCCAAGTGAGTTGCATCCCCCAATTCCAAGCAATGTTGCAATTTAGTGTGTGCTGTTTGCTAAGTATTCTAGGGGCAGTTTTCTTAACGACTAGCAGTGGATGTTTATTTTGCTGTAAAACTGTATACATTCAGTAAACAGTAGGCTTACAGCAGGCACTGATTCTGAAATCAATGCATATTAGTGTTCTTCAGAGCCTATAAGGTAACCCTCCTCAAGCAATCATGAATATATTCCAGCTTCTCTAGGCTGCTGAGGACAATGTTTATTCATCAAGTGTAGTATTGGATTTGCTACTGATGTACAGTCGGCTCCCATTCATAGACGTACTTTGATGAGTTAAAAATTTCCTTTCCAAGAGTTTCCTTTTAATTTGACTTGTAAGAGTAGTTTTTTAAGTTTATTTTCCCTGTTTTAAGGAGTTATTTGTGTCATTAATAATGTTTGTAGCCTTGAAGACAAATTGTGTGCCCAGGTTCTGGCATGATGGACAGATAGTATTAATTTATAGGTGTGGGGTTTCTTAAAAACTTTTTATTCTCTGTCCTCATTTGTAACGACTTGCTGTTATTGTTATTGTTCTGTAGTATGCACTTGTTTGTATACATGTTTGATACTCTCATATTCTGTCTCAAATACGGGCATTTATCTCCACAGGGAAAAATGAATGCTTTCCCAATTACAAATTTTATAAGTTTCTAATTAAACACAATGAAAACAGTCAGACTAAAGCCATAATACAGATATTACAAATCTATGGTGAGAATGCAATTACCTACCAGTAATAAGAACCTCTGGAAATATCACCATTTTAGATTTTCAGGATATTAAACAGCTACAATGCTTTCTTTGGGAATACCCTGAGAAAACTGGTTAATTTGAATATATATACAGGTCATTTAAAAAATTTAAAATGTATTATATATTCAACTCCTTTGACACAAGAAACTGCTATGACTTGGGAGTTCGATTAAATGAGGCCAAAAGTCAGCATCTAAAATGTTTTAATCCCAGTGAAGTCTCAAACCAGAGGTCAAATACATACTTAATTATTGTCTTTTCCAGCCTGCCAGTAAAACACAGTAAGCCATTGAAATATGTATTCACTCCAAATTGAACAGCAGCTAAATATCTTACTAAGGATATTCACCTAAGATTAGGCAAGTTAAACTTTTATCATGACAGAAGGGATTCAAAAAGCAAGCAGATTGCATATGACACACAAAGAAATATTAATTTCATTTTTTAAAGAAACATTACATGAGGTAATCTTAAATTTTAAAATAGCTTTAATTTTTCTGAAATAACTTAGAACGTTCACTAAGTACTTCTCTGAAGTTTATTGCTACTCATTATTAGAGTCCCAGATATGTCCTTGTGATGAGAATATAAAACTCCGTGTTCTAAATTTTTCTCCCATGCTGAATTTCACATGATCCTTGAAAAGTTGATCATGAGAGTAAAGAGATATCAGACCTTGAATTATCTGAAGGCTGTTACCAAACCAAATGGAAGAGTAATATGAGCAACAAATATGCTATTCTTGTTGAGCAGGAGAATGGAGTGTTTTTTGTGGCATCTACAGCTAGCTACCAGAAGTGAGGGACCCCTGTATTGGTCAGTTGGCAGAGTCTGAAAACTTTCTCCATTATCAAACTGGCTCATTTTGACATTTAATGATTGACATGAAATCACTTTCCATTTCCTTCACGTAAGCTCCGTATTACTTTGCAACTATAAAATATAAATGAAGAACTAGAGCAGGGATTTCATAGTAAAGGGGCAGATGTGGAAGAAAATGAGTATCTACTGGAGCAGCTCTGCTCTCACCTGCATTTTACTTCTAAAGAATGGCCATCTTCCCAGCTGTAGCCTTCTGTTTTCTCTGCCTGTCTGTTCAACTGGCCTCAGTTTCCTTTGAGTGCATCGCTTCGTATCAATTTATCATATAATGACAAGATCTGAATCATCTCTAAATTTTGTAGTTTTCAGTTCAATGTCTTTCAGCTGATAACCAAGACTGTGACAAAATATGATCTGTGGGTGATAATTACTCACAACAGGTAAGAAGATGGGGAGTAGATGTAGTTACCTAATAAGGCAGAAGAAAATGGCATTTTCTAATTTTGAGAAGTTGCATTGGACTGATTTGGAGACAATGATGACTTTTCTCATTTCCAAAAGAATTCATTTCACCCATTTTACTACTGTCACGGTTGCCTAGTGACCTTGTAAGAGTTGCTCACCTTCCCCAGTATTCTTGGTTTTGCTGAATAAAGGTCTGTTTTTTTAAGTACAAAGACAATGCTTACTTGTAAAGGGTTCTCATTTTTAAACACAGATGATACTTACTGGTCATTTTGTCTATGTGTGTTTGAGATCAATGCGCTTCAAAACTGGGAGATATGTAAAATCAGAGTAATAATTTAATGAACTTTTAATTCCTACTAGTAAACATATAGCATATATCTCTCATTGTGCACTCTTATACTTTACAAGGCTGCTCAGCTGGGTAGATTAAGTGATCTAGTTCATATGAATGAATTTCAGATGAATAGAACTTAACCATGCCCCCCAAAATCACTAAGAAGCAATGAGAAATTTCTGAATCCTGACCTAGATGCATTTTTAAACACAGAGATCGTTTCAACCAACTATTTCCCAATGTGTATGTCACTATGTAATTTTTGTAGCATCTGCAGGAATTTGGCAAGGGTTCTCTAAGATCAGCCTCATAACCTTAGCCTTGGAGAAGGGCATGAGCTAGCAGTTTTCCACAAACCCAACTCCCGAGTCACACCTGAAAAAAAAAATGACCAAAGTATGCAGACCAAGACATGAAGCATGACTGTAAATATCACATTGTTCAAAGAAAAGCAAGTTTATATCTGGGCTTGTACCTAGGTTGACGATTTACTTTTCGTTCATACTTTATAGTTAAAAGTTTGATAAGTGATGTAGAAAATCATGTGAACCAATTTAGAATATCTCGTGGAGTATACACAAGCATAAGACAATGCCAGAAAGGGCACTTCTGTTGACATTCTGTCCCCTAAGTTTGTCAATGTCAGACCATTGTTCTGCTAAGATCATAGTTCACAGTGCTATGAAGCCTCATCATATATGACATGGTGCAAGCTTTGATCTGGCTTTGTATAATAATCCAAATCTCATCCTCAATATCTCTTCTAACCAAATATAAAGGTCTACACTTTACAAACAAACCACAGTACCCCTTATCTCTTGGATTTACTTGTATGTGCTGCTTGCTGCTTATTATATTACTTGAGCCATAGTACCATTTCCACTTAACTTTTCTCCCTCAGTTTGCCAACTACACAGACTCTCTTTCTCTCTCCCTCTCTCTCTCTGTCTCTCATGTGGCATATGCTGGGAGTATTTGGGGGAATATCAGGGGAGAGTGGAGATGTTAAGGATCAAGAAACGTTGCATATATGTATGAAATTGTTACAGAATAAAAAAATGTATTTTTTAATTTTCTCAGTCTAGGTTAGGTTGCACCTATTTATCTCAGTTTCTGTAATACTTCAACTAAAATGTATTGCCGCCTTGTCATATTTTCTTTGAATTACTATATCCAATACCTAAAATACTGAGCAAGCAGATGAATGAAGGAATGATCTAATAGTTTTTAGCAAAACATTTCAATCTTAAACAAGATTATTCTACCCGGTACTGGTAGAGACTTATATTTAAGGAATGTTTTCTTCATGTTATTATTTTAACTACTATTTATTGTCACTGCTGTGGAAATTCCAAGTAGAAATCAACGGTAATGTAAAACAAAACCTCTGACTGTCTTATAGAGTATGAGAAATGCAGCATGGATCTCCTACTACATATTTGTCTGGATTAGTTTCATAAAAGGCCTAAGTTGGGCAAGAAGAAGTCATTTATGTACTGGGGTGCAGGGAGCCTTTAGCCACTTGAGTTTACCTCAAGTTTGAGTTAATTTGATTAACTTCCCTTTTTCCTAATTGCAGCCCCCAGCTTCTCCTCTTCTTCCAGTCCCTGTCTTAAAACTCCCCCCCCAGTTAGTACTGTAGTACCCCTCCCCCTCTCCTCAAGTGTATGCTGAACCATGTAGTCCCAGCAGAACTAAGAATTATCCTCTTCTACTGAGGCCCAAACAGGTAGTCCAGCTAAAGCAAGGACATCCAATGACAGGCAACATAGTCAGAGACAACAATTGCTAAGTCACCCACATGAAGACTAAGCTGTACACCTACAATAAATCTGTAGGGGTACGCACCAGCATGCTCTTTAGTGGTTTCATCTCTGTAGGTCCCCATGGACCCAGCACAGTTGACTATTTATCATTTCTTTCAGTGTCCTTGACCCCTCTGGCTCATTCAGTTCCACAAGACACCTTGAGCTCTGCCTGATGTATGGCCATGGGACTCTGTATCTGTTTCTATCTGCTGCAGGATGAATCCTCTCAGCAGATAGTTATATTGATGTTCCTGTCTGCAAGCACAGCAGGGTATCATTAATAGTGTTTGGAATTAGCTTTCCCATATGGGATGGGTCTCAAATTGAGACTATCATTGGTTGGCTGTTCCCTTAGTGTCTACTCCATCTTTATCACTGTGAATTTTATAGGCAGGACAAACTTGGGTTTGAAAGTTTTGTGGATGGTTTAATGTCCCCTTCCCTCCACTGGAAGTTGTGTGTGGCTACAGGAGGTGGCCACTTCAGTCTCTATATTCTCCACTGGTAGGGAATCTCAGATAGGGACACCCCATAGATTACCTGCATCCCCTATCTCAGATATCCAACTACTTCCAGAGGTGCTCCCCACAAATGTCCCTTCTCTCTCTTAGCCATTTCCTGCATCCCTACCTTTCTATATGTAATGTTAGTTAATGCTTTCACTACAATTTGAAAGATATGTGGCCCCACTGTTATAAGAAATTTCATTCATTGTCTTATGTTTGATATATACGAGTATTTGGATCCTATTTAATGGAATTTAGTGCTGGATTATGGAAAAGATTTTTTGTTTCATGGCAAATCTACTTCATTACTCTTATAAATTTTTTTGAGTCACCCATTTGATCTTCTAAGATATGAACAGAAAGGTGTAAATGTCCTGAGTTGGTGTATGCTATTCATTTGAAGAACTTGCCAGTGAATTTAGTCTTAAGTACTGTTTTGTTTCTTAAAGTCGAGTTTCCTATGTAGTTAGAGAAATGAAAATGAACTATTAAGACACACTACATGACCTCCAGGAATGGTGAAAAGCTTGGAAACCAGGACAATAATTCTTTATTCATGTCAGTGTGCATGGGTGCAATGGCAGACAAAGAGCATTTTGAACTGGCTGAGCATCCAAATGTGCTCTTGAGTAATGTAAAAACAGAAGCCGAGGATTAACCAAACTCAGCAGACTAAAGGAGCGGCACTTTGTGTATTGATAAGGATGGAAGAGAAAGTAAAGAAGTGGCTTAGTGTGAAAAAAATATCTTTTTAAATTGAAAAGATGCAGTCTCATTGAAAAGCTTTAATTATTAAAATATCCTGAATTTTTGCACATTTTTATGCTTGCATATACACACATCCATGCCTACTACTCTGTATGTGTGGTGCTAGAAGAATCCAGAAGAGGGTAATACAAACCCTAGAAATATAGTTAAAGAAAATTGTGAGCCATTATTTGGCCTATAGGAACTTACAGTCAAAATAGCACAGTAAGATTCTCAATTTCCCTCTTTTAAATTTTGTGCATGTATGTGTATGCACATGTGTATTTGTGCATGTGGATACTGAAGATCAGACTGTGTCTTATCTTTAAGAGCATTATATAGCGTCTTTGAGACAGAGTCTGTCATTGACCTAGAGTTAATTAGTTAGTCTAGGCAGGCATTAGACTGATCCTAGGCACCCTCCAATGCTGGGATTACACATCCATATCTTGACATGCAGATATATTATTTTAATATGTTATGTATGTAGGGGATATGGGGTGTGTTGGTGTGTGATTTGCTTGCCTGGTGGCTGCATGCTCTTGAAATGTATGCATGCCACATTGTGTATAAGTCATAATCAACTTTGTGGAACTGATTCACTTCTTCCACCTTTATGTGGAATTCATGTACAAAATACTGTTCACCATGCTTGCATGGTTAGCACTTTTGTGGAGTAAGCCATCTCCTGAATGCTATTCATGGAATGTTTTGTGGGTTCTAAGGGTCAGATTTAGTTTTTAAAGCTTTCGAGTTAAGAAATTTACCACCTCTGCTCTCTCCCAGAAGTTCCTCTTTTTTTCTTTTTAAGGATTAATGAGACTTAGAATGAAATAAAACAAAATGATGTTAATAAAACTAGATAAGATAATTACAGCAGCTCAGTTAACACCTACTAAGCAACCAATAAGGACATTTGGAAATTTAGCTCACATAGTACCTTAAAGAGAATAATGACCAAGTAAATTTCAAGGCACATGAACTAAGCATGCAAAAGCAGATTTGCAGCTAAAATGTACTCTGCTAATAGTTCCATTGTTTGTGACAAATGAGAGCAATATATGCTCAAAAGGTATTCTGTGCTCTGAATTGAAGTTCTTTTCTGGGAACTCAGAGTGTCCATATTCTGAATAGAGTATATTTCATACAAATATGACACCATATCACACACACTGCCTGTATCCATCATTCTGATGCAATCTTCTAGTCTATAAATTATACTAGTTTGTGTCAGCAAAATGAGAACTCATCATTAAGAAATGTATAACTAAGGCTCAACATCATCGATTCAGACTCTCTCAACTGGGGATGGATAAGGCATCGTAATTCCCTTTAATGTCTGCTATGTGGAAGGAAATTTTCTAGAGCTGAGTGCTTCAGGTTGATGCGTGATCATTGGTAATTGATCTTGCAAGCATAAATCCCAATGTCTCTACACTGGCTACTTGCCTTTATACACATTCTTAGGGAACATGTTAACTCTACCTGTTTCCTAATTAGCTAAATCTATTGAGTTCTTCAGGGTGAACCCAGCAATGGTAAGACAGAAATGCCAAAACACTTGTGTGTGTATTATTTTTAACAATTTATCTTTGAAGCAGAAATATCCCTCGGAAGACAGCCCATACTCCATGATAGCATAAGGAACTCTTCAAGGCCCAATGACTAAAGTACTTGTTGCATAAGACTGAGGGCCTTAATTTGAATCTCTTGCCCCCACAAAAACCAGATGTGGTATTATACTTCTGTAACCACAGTGTTCTAGAGTCTCTAACATCTACACATGCACCAAGATAAGTGTAAATCCTCTCCCCACATATGAATGTACACAAAACATTCATATCTACAAACATCACACATATCATAAGTATGCATACATATCACACAAATACCACATCCAGTCATATACACAAAAGCATCAATACAAGTGTGTATATATATATATATATATATATATCATACAAACACACTAAAAATAAATTCATTTGCAGAGAGAACAGTATTTAATAGGTGATCTTCAGCCAACTGTGCCTGCATGCATCTTCTATTCTGGTTTTATTCCTTCCTTCTAAATACCATTTGCCCTTCCTTGGATCTAGTCTTTCTATTTCTCTGCTATCATGTAGTTTATGCATTATGGATGTTTTCTCTGAGTTCATTGCTGTTTAGTGAGTGTAGAAGATATGAATGTCTGCTGGATTTCAACTCCAATTTGTTATACTGTGTGGGTAGTCACCAAATATGATACTTCCCAGCAAGATGTATTGGACCATAGCTTGACACAGATCAACCATCTACGGGACACTTTGGGATATCAGTGTAGTTCCATCACCCCTGTCCACAGTCTCTAAACAACTCCTCTGTGAAGTTATTAATTCCTCAAATCTGTAATTATGGGGAATATCTTCCAATTCATAGAAACTAGCCATGCAGAGTCCATTAGGAGAGATACTACAGAGAAGGATCTGTACAGCCCACTTGACTGCTGGGAGGACAGACTGTCCTGGTAGAAATACTAAGTAAAAGGAAGATGGGAAGAGAATGTTCTGAGCTGAAAAAAGGGGGCATTAGGCATGTTCAGGGTATATGAATCAACTCTGCCCTCTGAAGATTTGATGGCTGACCATCACCATTGTGTTCTTGCGCAGTGTATGAAGGCGTTTTTCCTCTTTTGGTTTAATCTCACAACTTCGGCCCGCAGCTCTCCTCTCACTGGACCTTCTTTCTCTCTTTCTCTATGTGTCTTGCCCATTCCTTTCCTTGTTTCCTTCTCTATGCTCTCTCTTCCTGTTCTCCCTCTCCTCTGCTTGGTTCATTCACCTTTTACAGACTGACTATTTCACATTTTGTGACTTAAGCAAATGTTTTTACACATTTCTTACTCAAATGGTACATCTTTAGTATCTGAGTCTCAGGAGAGCAGTGGGAATTTGAACAGCCGAGTAGCAGTCAGTGAACAGTGAAGTGGATAATGTCTAGAAATTTTATCTTAAACATTCAGACAAATTTGCATATAGCTCTATGTTATATCTTTGCTTACAATAAACATATTTTCCTTGGATCTTTAATTAAAATTGATGGCCTAAGTGTATTCCTTAGCCCAAAGCAGAGTACTGTAAACAATAGAATATAGGTTTTACATTTTGCCTCTGTTTGTGCCCTTCAAGATTACTGTACTAGAGAGAAGGCCAGTATCTGTCCCTCTATCTTAGAACAACAGTTTGCTTCATTTTTCCATTATCCACTCATACTGATCTCTAAGCTACAGATTATGGTCAATCAATGATAGGAAGTAGGAAGACTTGATTCACTGAAGTGGGGAAACATACCAACCTTTCAGTGGACATAAATGGAACTTTAAGGAGGTTCTATGCCTGACTCCCCCACCCCAATGGAGTCTGTGGTGCTTCCATTATAGTCATCTGAGAGAAGAGGTCAGATCTTTCTCTCCACTGGCTTCCCTCACACTGAGCTTTGGATACAGCCTAGACTGGACTCCAAAAGGGATAGGTTCTTTTTGATTAGGAAGCAATTGAGAGAAATTACTATTTCTCATTTCATAGGAATTACCAATATTTAGACACAATCAGAAACACCATGGCAATGGATTGAGGTGGTGGATCATGAGAGAGAGAGAGAGAGAGAGAGAGAGAGAGAGAGAGAGAGAATTAACCAATGTGTTTTTGTGATGATTTCAACATGCACTCCATTCTAGCTTTGGTACTTGATGAGGTTTCACTTTGTTCCTTACCACATTATACAGAAGGAGGATTTGTCCCCATCACAGTGGATGTTCTAGCTTAGCTGGGTAGGAACCTGAACAACATTATATACTGTACAATCCACTTTCCATTATTTAAAATCTCACATAAATTTTTCTTAGTATACTGTTTGGGTGTTATTAAGAATAACACCCAAAATGTAGCTGGTATTAAAACTTGTGGGGTTGTTCATGCTTCCAAAGATCTCTATCTCCTGTTGGGAAATTATTTTGGTATCCAGATCCACAGAATCCTCCCCACTACTGTGTGAAATAACTTACTATAACCTTGAAAAGAATCCCTTTCCACATATCTAAAAGATATCAACTCATAAAATTTGCCTTAACCACTGACTAAATCTTTCTACCCCCTCTCCATCGCTAGGACCAATCTACCGAAATCATACTGGAACTTGAACTGTCAGTGCTTACTTTCCACATGTAATGACTATAGTTCTGATTTTTAACTTGACAAGAATTATAATCACCATGGAAATAAACTTCTAGTCATGCTTATGAAGGATTATCTATAATGTGTTAATTGACGTTCAAAGACTCACTCCAAATATGGATGATACCTTCTCATTGACTGGGATCCTGGACTGAGTGAAAAAGAGAAAGAGAGATAAGCAACAGCCTTCAGTGGCCTCCTTCCTAAATAAAAATGATATGGGATCAGTTCCCACACCATCAGCATGTCTGTCCAATTTGGTGGACTGTGCCATGGAACTATGAGCCCAAATAAACTCTTCCTTCCTCATGTTGCTTTTGTCAGGTTTAACTTATAGCCAAAAGGAAATAGACTAAGATGGTGTGGAGAGTTTCCAGTACTGTAGGATACACACAGTCCATACAATTCATTCATCAGTATGATATATATATATATATATATATATATATATATATATATATATCCTTCACTCTTAATTATACAGCACTGTTCACAAACCCATGCCATGCAATAAGCCAAGTGTTCATCTGCTGATGAATACTTATTATATGGGAGAGTAGAAATTACAAACCTCTATCCAGTATCACTGTTTTTCATCCTTGGCCAAGTGCAGTGAAGGACTGTCTGATGGCTACAGAACATTCATTTGGTAATGAGAAATGGCCCTTATAGCAGCTTGCTATCATCATCAGTTTAGTGGGGAGTTAGACCAATAAATTCTTTGCTTTAATTTCAAGGTTTCATGAGCTTGGCCTCCTTCATCATATTTTTCAATTTTTGCCTTGAATCTTTTGGACATGCTTCCTCAGGCTTTGGGTATTCTAAAAATACATTGTTCAGTGTTCAATGTCTTTTTCCTTGGGGCCACACTTCAGTTCTTCTATAAATTCTTAAGGACAAGAAAGGTCTTTGATTATTCTGACTGTTAACCACAAAAGCATCAATAAATATTTTGTACCACTCTTAAAAACATCATTGAAAATGGTAATGCTATAAATACTGAAACTTTTTTCAAAAGCATTGTATTTGTGTTTTCTAGAGGAAATTATATATAGAATTTCAGCACTTAAATTACAAAGTGCTGCTTCGGAGAAAGGGGGCAAGACTGTCTAGAATTTGTTACTTCAGTATATCTTTTTCCTTCTGATTCTTGTAGGAAGGGTCTTGTGAACTTCCCCACACTTTAACAAAATCTCTCCCCCCAACCTCTTCTTTTTCTCCTTATTTGTGTGTGGTTGAGTGTGAGCTCATGGAGGACACAGATGTTATTGATGTCAGTCCTCATCTTTCACCTTGTATGAGATAGGTTACATTATAACTGCCTATACTAGGTTGCCTGGCCTGTGTGCTTGCAGGGATTCTGCAGTCTCTATATCCTATCTCTCTGTAGTCAATCTGGTACTGTACATGTGCTATGATATCTAACCTTACATAGTTTATGGGACTCCAAACAAGTTATCAGAATTTCTTGACAAGTGCTGGCCCTTCTATTCAATTTCCCTAGCCCTACCTACTTACTAGGTGCAAGAATCTAATTTATTAATTACATGCAAAATAATCATATTTTAAAAGTTTTAGGGAAAGAGAAAAGAAGCTACCATTACTCAGTTATTTCCTGGCTGGGGGTAGGACCGTGGGGCCACTCTGGGAGCATAGCACTGTATCGGCTTATGGTGGTCAGTGAATATCTGGTAAGGTTATTAATATAATTTCTGCCTGAAGTCATACTAAATAAGTAGGTACCATTTTCTTGTGTTATTAACATGTAATAATTATATATGTTTATGTGGTATAGTATAATGTTTTAATGCACTGTACATACAATATATTATATTCTGATCATAACAGAATATTCAGCATATTGACTCAAGTATTTACCATTTTTTGTTGTTTGCCAATAACAACCAATTCTTGCATCCTTAACTATACAGTAGTATTCTCTAGCTAGCCATAATATATTGTATATTTTAGACATCTAGAAAAGAAACCCCTAGTTTTATTTTTAAACTGCTGGAAATCTGATTTTCTCTTGCTGCTATTTATATTATATTAAGTGTCATCTTATTGGCATTTCCTGATCTGTAAAGATAGCAGCTTGTCAAAAAAAAATTGCCTCCTCACCTTGTTCTCCTTATTTTCCCGTAAAGAGCTATTTTTATGTGAAGGAATTATCTTGTAAAGGCCCTTGAATTATTCACCTACATCCCAGGCATCCTCTTGGGACGTCCTCAAAATAAGTAATCTCATGTTAGCTATGATTAAATTGTCCATATATAGCACAGTGAATTCCAAAATAACTACTTGATAAAACTGAAGTACATACAGTTTGAGTAGAACTCTAGCCAAGGCAGCAAACACACATCCAGGACATGTGGGGCACCCCTCACTGTCTCTTGCCTCTTTACACTGGGGTAAAAAGTAAGCGTTGGACCATCATCAGCAAGAGTGCCCCAGTGCAGCTTTCTACTGATAAATGTGATTGGACAAAGTGAGAAACACATACTAAAGCAACTGTTGTAATTTGGATTTGGTTTTAGTCATTGATTCTGATCCAAGTCCTAATTTTTATCACATCCTTTGTTCTTGCTCTGAACAACATTGTTCAGAGCATTTGTCCATTCAGATCTTCACTGTCCTCACTCCTTCCTTTAGGGAACTCCTAATTTCTCATTTTACATTTTTATCAATATTTTAGTATTACTTATTATGATAATTTAATATAGTATATACTATTTAATAAGTCATTTCAAAAATTAACATAATGCTCATATGCATACATGCATGTTATGCAATTCTGTGAAGATGGTGAGATATCTGTGTAGGGCATTTGCTCTTACCCTACCTGTATGTGTACAGGTATATGGGAATTTGTTTGTATTCATGTGTTTACAACAAAACAAGAGAACAGACATGGACATTAGGTGTCTTACTGAACTGCTCCCCATTTTATTTTTGTAGGCAGGTTCCTTAAACAAACCTGTAACTCATTTATTTGGCTCTTCTGGATGACCAATGAGTATATATATACACACACACACTATACCACTTGTTCTTGTTACTGTAAGGGTTTATTATCCCCCAAGGTCAATATTAACTCAGGTTCACCTTTGTGAATATTTACCTATCCACATAAAGAATTGAAATTGGAATATGGATGAAGTTAATATCACTTTATTTTTCTGAGATTGAATATTTGTCTAGGAGAATGGAAGGAATGGAGTCATGTGCCACTGGGGTTTCTCTGTTTCAGGATGGCTTGGCAAAAACCTGCCTTGCATTGTGAACTACTTTCTAAATAACAGACAGAATGAGAGCTTTGAATATACTCAGCTTAACATTGTAGTAACTAGAGCAGGAGTTTGTAAGGCCTAAATAGATGGATAACAGACCTAGTCTGGGCCAATGATAACTTTGGTCTTGGAATTTATTTAGGGAAATTTTGTTATTATAAAAATATAGAACAGCTCCAGTACAGTGAATAGAGCCACCCAATGTTTCCCATTGGTTTATAGTTTTGATTTGTTTTTCATACTTCCAGACAAAAGGCTTCATTCCTTTATGAGTACTGTTACATGTGTGTTTGTGTTATATGTATCACTTTGTGTGCAAGTATGTGTCTTTGTGTGCATGTCTACATGGATCTCTCCTCCTCTTTATGTCTTTGTCTTTCTCTCTCTTTTCCACTTGTTCTCCCTCTCCCCCTCTCTGTTTGTGTATGTACGTATGCATGCATGTATGTATGCATGTATGTATAAAACTGTCTTCAAATATTTGCACAGAGTGTGGATAATTGTGGTCTTAGCAGTAAAAGCACTTTCTGTCAAACTTGCAACCTGAATTCCATCCCTGAAATTCACGATGTAGAAAGAGCAAATCAAGTCTTGAAAACTGTCTTCTGACCTCCACACACATGCAGTGGCTTTTGGACATACACATACACATACACATACACATGAAATAACCATTTTTAAAAAGAAGTCCTTAAAAATACTTTGATGCATCGAACAAATGCCTAAAAGAAGCAAGTTAAAGATGGTAGGACTTTCCTTAGAGTGTTTTCCCATAAGATTGGACCAGAAGTTATGGTAAAAGTCATTTCCATAGTGGAAGAAGCATGTGGACCTTTCTCCTCCTCACATTCTGTAAGACAGGTAACAGAAGAGACTAAAATCAAACCATAAAACCCCAAAGACACTTCTTCTACCTAAGATCTGGCCTTTAAAGGCTCAACAACTTCCTCAGGCTGCCATCAGCCACTACACAAGCATTTTATGTTTGTGTAAGGAAACATGTAGGAGGCATAAAACAACATTTTGGAAGCTGGTTTTCTCCTACCTTTTCTCTGAGGCAGGGGATTCCTTGTTGGTGTTGCCATTGCAATGCATATTCCAAGTTACAAGTCCACAAATCTCTGGTTGAATTTTCTGTCTCCATCCCCACATCTCAGGGAACACTAGGATTACAGATATGTTCTATCAAATCTCGGTTTTTACATAGTTTATGCAAATTGTACTTTTCATCAAGCTTGAGTGGGAATTGCTTCTCCATAACCTGGCATTTGATAGTCAAGCCATAACAGTATATCATGTCTTTTTGTAGACATATTTTTATATATTAGACCAAGTTTAAATTAATTCAAATATTTGAATCTATAAGATTTTTTCTATTATTCTTGAAACCATCATTTAAACTGTATGCAGAATTACAGTATATTATTTGAGTAAAGCTTCATCTTATAACGAACTGTTACATTTCAATAAAACACTTCAATAAAAGTAGCAGATTGGCTGCTTTTTTGGTTATATTAATAGGGAAAACTCTTACATACATATAAGTACACATAAATACATATATGTACTTGTTCTTTAACAACAAGATATTTAAGGTTATCTAGAACCTCAGAAAATCCTTTTCCAGATGTTAATGGTTAGATAAAAGACTTGAACTTAGGAAATAAGATAATATTAAGCACAGAGAGTGGCTTTGTATTCAAGGAAATAAATACTGTGAAAATTCATTAGTATAGTTAATCCAAGAAACATTTGAGCATGTGAAATAAAATCAATTCAAGAGGAGAATGCACAACTCTACTGACATTTTCACCCTTGTTGAAACATTGCTTGAGGGTAAATAGTTCTACGTTTTCCACATAAATATATTTTTTTTTGTAAATTCAATTAGACTTACTGGGTACATATTGCTAAGAGTTTGTGACATCATAGGGAAATGAGGTTGTTTTGTGCATGGACAAATAAAAATAATACAAAGTCGATGGCAAATGAAAGCCTATTTTAATATACTGTCCAATTCACACCCCAGATTAGAATCCAAGGCTAAAATGGCAACTAAACACTATGGTGAATGGGTGGTTTGACTTCTACACAAATCCACAGCAATTAAGAGCTTGCCTCTCACATGTGATTAGCCTCACGTTTACAAACAGCACAAACTGAGAAAGTATCAATATTGTATTGCTCTTCTCATAGAAACTCAGGTCAGTAGGGATAGTGGAGATAGAGCTATTATTTTCAACTAGAAATGACTTTACTCTAGAAAGTGCATGGTAATGTTTAGAAGTATTTATTAAATTAATTTGGTTCTTAAGTGTTCATACATTTTATTTTTTAAATTGAGATATCTCCCTGTTCTCATGCTCCCTTATTCTCCCTTTCCTTTTTCCTTCCCATTAGGCACTTTTGTCTCTGTAGAAAATTTTAATTTAGTTTTATGTCATCTATGCATATGTGGCTTTATATATCTAGAGGCCACAAATGAGAAATGCTTGTTTTTCTGAAACTAATTTAATTCATTTAATGTGATTATCTCCATTTATGTCATTTTTTCCTGCAAATGATATCACTTCATTCATCTTTATAGCTCAGAAAAATTCTACAACTCATGTATATCACATGTTATCACTTCTTGAATTTTAGATCATGAGATTGGTTCTAGAATTTACTTTAGAATTTAGAATTTAGAATTGGTTCTAGAATTTGCATAAAGCTACAATCAATATTGTGAAAATATCCCTGTAAGAGGTGGACTTGTGAATATCTACTTATTGTACAGCTTTGTCACAGAGAAGCTCAAACAACACAATCAATCATTGGGCAAATAAACAGACATTTATCAGAAGATGAATAGACATGTGAAAATAAAATGCTCAACTTCACCAGCCATTAAAGAAATGCAAATCAAAATTACATTGAGATTCTGTCTCACTCTTGTCTGAATGGCTGTCATCAAGAACATAAATAACAAATGCTTGTGAGGGTGAGGATAGAAGGGAACTGTGTATCATGCTGATGGAAAATATAAACCACTCAAGCTGCCATAGAAGACAACAAACTAAAAGTTTCATTTTTTGCTTGTCATAGTCTCCTTGCATCAAGTGAGAATCTAGTCCAGGGATATATTTAGGGTAACATCTTACAGTACAAGGAGACCACTGCACAATGGTTATCTCACCTTCAAGTCAACATCGCCAAGGGTGGAAAAACCAGCTCACATCTTTTTCTGCATTATTTTATGTTAAGTGAAAATCAAAAGACATTTGCTTACAACATCTCCACCATATTAAGAGCTTAGGGTGGCAAACTGAAGGAATAATTTTGTTGTAATTTTTTAATTATTTATTTATTGACACCAGCACCATTATCATCATTCCAATGAGTGAGGTGACAATGGTGCTGGCCACCTGTCTTTGTTTTTAGTAATAAATTGCATGAAAGGTAGTTTTTGAAGAGCTCTAAAGACAAACTTTTTTGTAACATTATGTGTTGAAATTGATATTTCGAGGAATAATGGACCTCTTCTCCTCCCCTTTCCTGCTTCTGGAGAAATAAGAGACAACACAGAGGATGTAAGCTCCTTGTGATGCAGACTCAGCTTATCTAGACTCAGAACAGTGATGGTCAATGTTAAATTATTTTCAGGTTTTCTGAGTTCCGGGTGGCTCAGCTTTCAAGTCTTTCCTCAAATTATCTGGTCAGAGAGTTTCTGAGAGGAGAATACTTGCTGCCACACGCCAACTAAATTATGACACAAGGAAAGCATCTCTTGCCATATGTTTATAAAAAATTCTCTAGCACAAGAAAGAATTCTGTAAACTAAGAAAATCCTGGGATAAAGCTAAAGGTGGCAAGCCAGTATGATGGTATGAGCTTTTGAGATAACATAGCTATTTGTCTCAAGAAAGGCCAGGTACCTGATCTTTTAAGTTGACATTTCCTAGCTCATTTAGTAGCTCAAAGATCAGGTATACAAGGACGTTGGCATTGATTGCCTATCTACTCACCTTTCATCTTCAATTTTAAAGTAAATTAAATTGTAAACACAGTCTTTAATTCATCCTTTAAACGTGAATAGAAGATTTTCCTTTACCAGATTTCTGTGTTTAAACAAAAGACAGGCTCAAATATAAGAAACTATATGGTCTGACAAGGTCTTTCGTGTCAAATAGCATAGTGGATGCCAGCATCTTTACTTTCAAAGCACTGTAAGTGCTTAATCATGCCACTTTACTCAGCTTAAGTGTAGAAATATGATCTCAGAGACATATCTTCCCTTACAATATCACCTTTCCCCAGCATACCCAAGAATAATTTTAGGACTAGCAGATCCCACCTTTGATCTCCAAACAAAATAATCTGCCTCTATATCATGACTCTTCTACAAATGTTTGTGAATAGTTACCTACCATGCCTATGTTATTCTTATTTTTTATTTGTCTTTGTTTTACATATCTTATTCCTTTTAAGCTTTTCGTAAACATATTCTTGTATTTAATTTATATTTTATTTGTCAAAGTTACAGATATAGAATATAACAGAAGATAATGCAACTGGTTCGTTCTTACCAACATGCAGAGGACACAAAGTAACAATCACAGAGAAGATACAGTAGACTAAGATCAGCTGACAAAACAAAACAAAATAGAACAAAACAGCAACAACAACAACAATGACAACAACAACCATTTCCTTGAGTCCAATTCCAGAATCCAAGGAAAAGGAAAGAAAAGCAGAGCATGGTGAAATGCATCTGTAACTGAATGGAAAAGGAATGATAGATTCCTGGAGCTTTGTGAATGGCCATTGCAGCCTACTATGCAACTTCCAGGCCAGTAAGAGAGCTTGACACAAAATCATAAGAATAAAATACACATTAATTAATTAGTTAATTAATTAATAATGAATGGTGCCTAAGCAGTGATACCTATGCTTGACTTCTGGCTCCCACATGCATGCAAACATATATACACACCACACCTACACACACACATAAACACACACATACACACACACACATATACACACACACACCAAAATAACCCTACACATATTCTCACACCATCACACATAAACATGTACAAGTAAATATATTCAGATGCCGAGAATTATACAAACACAAACACAAAATACAAAATATATGCTGAAGTAAAAATGTTCATCAAACTAGCATCTCAAAAGAGCTGTTTTGTCTCCCAGGCAATATCTCTCCTTTCTCCACCACAACTTTTCATGTAAAAGACTTTCCATTGGTGCATATGGACTTGACTCTTACTCAAGATACCTGGAAAAATGCATTTGATGGTTTTCCTAAGTTGAAGGCAGTGTGGCACTTACCTCAGTCAGCACATATTGTCTCCCACAGACTAGTTTTGGTCTCTCTCTTCTAACCTAATTATCATGGCCTTCCTCTAAATTCCCAAATCCTGGGACTAAAAAGATTGTTCAGCAGTTAAACACAAGCTATTCTTGCAGAGGAACTGGATTTACTTCCTAGAATCCACATGAAGTGTTACATCTATCATAACTCCAGTACATGAAAATTTTCTGCTCTATTCTGTCCTCTGCAGATATTGCATGAATATGGTGCACAGACACACAAGCATAAAATACATACATAAACATAAACAACAAATAAATAAAGAACTCCCAAAGCCTGAATAATAAATACATAGTTGCATCTTTAATCCACTAAGTGTGTGTTTTCTCTTATTAACATTTATTTTTCTTTTCATTACAGTTTATGCAAGTGGAATAAAACATCAAAAATTTCCTGGTGTTTGAAGGCAATAGCCACTGTTGTCCTTTGGTGTCCACATGCATAAGCATATAGAAATACCCACATATGTGCACTGGCACACAAAACATAAGCATACACATTCACATTAAAAGATACATAAAGACATCAAATATTTTATGACAGTATAATATTTGAAACTAAAAATACATCAAAATAGTGTGGTTAACATGTTTAGTTCTACTCTGTAGGTGAAGAAGTAAGTTTATGGAGCCTAAAAAGAGTGCTCATGTCCACACAGCTGTTAAGTATTTGGCTTGAAATTTAACATTGATGATGCATCATTAAGCAGTGAAATATTCTGGACCTCAGCTTGGGTCTGAGCTTCCAACAGATTCCTAATGTCATTCCTGGGTTGATTAGAGGAAATTGCATTGACTCCACAAAAAACTTTGAGTGACATTATAAAGTAAGATTCAGTTTTTAGGAAAGCAACATAAACACTCTGAATAAGTCATGGCTGTTTTCCAACTAGAAGGAAAACCTTTTCCCACCATTTCTCTGACTTCTTTTAAAATGTATATTTCTTTAACTATTTTTCCATCAAGACAGGCTAGTCAGTAATGCTAGAGTACAGAGTGATATAATATTAATAATCATCTTATCCTAATGCTGTTTGATAAAGCATAGTATGTTGGCAAATATTATCAGTAGTCAACTTTCTTTGCAGTCTTTTACCAAAACTGGGACAACCCTTATTACTAGCATTATATGTTTGTGAATTACATTAGCTATTTGTCTTCCTAACAAAAAGGACTGAAGCAATTGCCCTGCAAAGAGCACTTGCTGCTCTTTCAGAGAAGTCAGAAAGGGGTGCACAATCATTGGTAACTCTACTTTCATGGGATATGGTACCCTCTTCTGATCTCCAAAGGCACCAGCACAAACATGGTACACATACATACATTCAGGCAAAACACTCTTAGATATAAAAAGGAACAAATAAAAAATGATTTTTACAGAAAATTATCTGAGAAAATCAATGTATGGAAGAAAAGGTTGATTTGGTCTCATAGTTCCAGGACTCAGTCATTGAAGTAATAGCATGGTAGCAGGAATGTGGGCTAGCTGGTCACATGACATGGGGAATGAAGAAAGAGGGAGAGATCAATGCTGGTGTTCAAAACACTTTATCCTTTTTATTCTGTGCAGACATGGTGGTGACTCTACTTAAGTTCTGTCTTCCCAATTCCCAACCTAATCTCAAACTCTCTCACAAACATGACCAAAGATTTGTTTTCATGGGCATTTCAAATACCATCAAACAGCGAGAGAAGATTAACCATCACAAGAAAAGACTAGAATAAACTGATATTGATAGAAGCCCATCTCCACAACCTCCATCTATGGTTTTGCAAGCATGTCAGAGAAAGTTAGAATTTTTGTAACTATTGATTTAGTTATTACATAATTGATATTTTGGGTGGTTCCAGGAATCATACCCACATTCACCTAGATATATCCCTAACACTAAGAGACACTTTCTTCCAGAGCAGAGTAGTATTCACATGTAATGTGATTGTGTGTGTGTGTGTGTGTGCATGTGCATGTATACTCAGAAGATGGAAGAATGTATCAGACATCTTATGACATCACACTCCACTTTATTCCTTTGAAGCAGCATCTCTCACTGAGCCTAGAGCTCATATTTTTCATCCAGGTAGACAAACAAGGAATCCAACAATCCCCTTATCTCAACAGATGTGGGATTACAGGTATATGGAAGACCATGTCTGGCATGTCACGTGGGTACTTAGATCAAAAATCAGCTGCTGAGAATTGCAAGCAATATTAACCATAGACATTGCACCAGCTCCAGTTAGACTGTTAAGTATTACTCTTCTGTCGTTAGGTACTTCCAAGTATCCCCTGAAAGTATATAAAACTTGTCATGTATATGTATGCATCTGGAAAATTATCTAGGACATATATCTTTATGTCCTAGATAACTAACTCTAGATATCCTAACTCTGCCCATGACCCAGTAAGAGCAGAAGAGGAAAAGGTTCCTAGCATCCAATTACGCTGAATGCCCTCTGAGAAAAGAGGGACCATCTTATTCTAAAAGAACAGTTCTTTTTCAAGTCCTGACAGGGTGAGTTGACCTCCTGGAAGCTGAAGGGGGTGAGAAAGAACCTGCCAAAAGGAACATTGTTACAGAATATGAACGACAAGGACAGAAAAAATGAGAACCTTAAATGGTCATAATTTTGCCAGTGGCCATATAAGAACATTTACAACAATCTGAGATAATAGGGATGAACAATTTTAGTAGAAAGAGAAGAGATTTTCCTAAGAAATTATTCACAGTCTATTCCTTTGTCCTTTTCTCAATCACTAATTCCATCCCTTCACAAAGAAGAAAATATAGAAAGGAAGATCTTAACATCTAGAATGTTTAAGTCTCCGAATATCCACCTGAAACAGATGTCACCTACTGAGAAAGCATTGAGGCTTGATCAATCCACTGTATGAAAAGAGATATGGCTAAAGAATCCATTTTTCTCTTCAGATATTGTGTACTCCCTGCAATCACCTCATCCTGATTCTGTCAGGGTAAATTACAGATAGAGCACAATTTCTACTAGGAAAGGAGAGAAGTGGTGTTAATGTGTGGGGGACATTCTAGAGATAAACACAAAGGAAGTTTATGATATCATTATCTCCACTGGAGTGACTCAACATTCTCTGAGTAATCCATGCCTCATATGGAAGATAAAGAACCCAGTCTGAGGTAGGGGTAAATAGCAAGATGGAGACATATTTTTAAAATTAGATGAATATTGAAATGGTAATTAATATTCCCATGCATATGAGATTGATTTGATGCTAAAATTTTAAGAATCCTTGGTCTGAGTTTAGAAGAATCAGCTTGTTTGAATCCTCTCACCTCAGCCTCTACCATGGAATAAGAACTGATTGCTTCTGACATGAAAGCAACAGCAAGGCCAAGAAAAAGTGACAATGGTGAGCCATCATGCCTGTGACACTTATCAGCCTAAGCCACTTAAAGTTACTTAAAGAGCTATAGCTCTTCTAGCATATCACTCTTCGATGTCACTATAGTGAAATGCATGCTGATTTCTAGTTCATAGAAAGGAAAGAGAGGCACAGATAGATGAAGTTGTTTGCTCAGGGTCATGAAGCTGATAATGGCAAAAGTTAGCTCAAGTTATCAGAGAGCCCAGTTTTCAATGTAAATTTTGGTGATAGAATTCTTATTTGACAGCTGTAGTGACTGATATTAATTAACAACTTGAAGGGATATAGAGTAACCAAAGAGAGGTATCTTTGGACATAGCTTTACAGGGGTTTCTAAACTGAGTTTACTGAGGTGGGAAGACCCATCCTAAACATGGTACTGTGGCTGAATGAAAATGCAACTCCCGCAGGCTCATATAGTTCATATATTTGAATACTTGATCAGCAGGTGATGGAACTGTTTGGAATGGATTAAAAATAGGGCCTTGTTGAAGGTATGTCACTGGAGATTTTAAAGGCCTACAGAATTCCTAGTTTATCTATCTATCTATCTATCTATCTATCTATCTATCTATCTATCTATTGCCCCGACCCGCAGGGCTGTCAGCAGGGGCCTCAAAACCTGGAGAAAAGGTATGGGAGGGACAAGAGACGGGAAGAAGGAGAGCAAGACAGGATTCTGATCAAGCTCCATTTATTGGAGGCAACAGCATGGGCTTTTAAGCAAAAAAAAAAAAAACGCAACCGAAATTCCTCGTAGCCATGACAGCACAGACCTCAGCGGGTGGAGGGTCTATAGTATAGGTTTCGGTTCTCCAGAAGCAGTTGACTTAGAGTTAATGTAAAACCTAAGAATGGGGCAATATCTAAAGTCGTAAAACCTAAGGACAGGGAAATATCTTAAAGTTGTAAAACCTGAGAATGGAGAAGTATCTAAAGTTGTTAAACCTGAGAATGGGGAGGTATCTAGGTATTTGCCTAAGATAGTAATCAGCATTCTTTTCAGAGCACTGCTCCTTGTTCTGGACCAGGTGGCTCCCGGCAATATATATATATATATTCCTCTCTCTCCTCCATCCCTCTCTCTCTCCATCATTCCTGTGGATCAGATATAAGCTCTCAACTACTGCTCCAGCAATATATCTGCCTATTTGCTGTCAAATTCTACACCAAAATGCTCATGTACTCTAACCCCTTGGAATTGTGAGCCTCCAAGTTAAATGTTTTCTTTTATGAGGTTCCTTGGCCTTGGTATCTTTTTTACAGCAATAGAAAGTAATTAACACATCTGGGCAGCACGACTCTATTTGTTTTCATCCATTAAATGAAATAAAAAAAGTATACAGAGAATTGAATATTAGTGTTCCTTTCTTTATTCCTTCAGAATGCTGACGTAATGTGCCTACTCTACAAAAATGGTACTATAATCATGAACTATAAGCTGAAATGAATTTTCTATTCTCCAGGTTGCTTTTGTTCACCATTTTATCACAGCAATGAAAAGTGTACCTAATAGAACATAAGAGAAAGATCAGCTGATACTAGTCCACTACTTTACCCAAAGTTATCATTGATAGACACAAAATTTGCCTTTGACCTGTTATTCTCTACCATATGTAACCTCCAAATTTAATAGGATTTAATTTAGTTCAAATAACCTGCATCTTACATATTGTTATGTATATATTGCAATTCACTCCAGCAGGCATATAATGTTTGATGAGTTTCAGGAGGTAATTCTGTGTCCACACAGACTATTGTGTGCATGTGTGCATATGTGCGTGTGTGTGTGTGTGTGTGTGTGTGTGAACACATGGGTATATATTTCACATGTCATATTTTCCAGTTTCACCTGTACCCTATATTACTCTGAAAACCTCAATTTTAAAAAAGTATAATACATAAGTTTTCAAAAATATGAGCATTATTCCACTAGCTAGGTCCTCTCTCCCTTTTAAGACCTCTATTTCGATCTATCAGTGTGCCAGTGGAATTCCTATTGTACACAGATAAGGCGCCACCATCTGCCTGAAGAAGGTTTAGAGACCAGGACCAAAGAAGTCATTCCTAGACTGTGTCCTGCTCTGTCATTCTGTCTTATTCTGTTGGGTCAGAGTCTCTCATTTAACCTAGACCTAGGACATTTTGTATTGATCCTTCACAATGATGCTACACTTGTGTAGTGACAATTTTTGACATTTTGATTTATTTTTAAAGCAAAGAAATATTATAATAATATGTTTTCATTTTAATCCCAGGTGTGAGATATAGGCCTGCTTCAGATTGTTCAAAGCAGCTGGCTATGATGTGCCTTGTGTTTTAGGAGGGGTATGATTTTGACAGCTGCAGAGAGTTTCTAAATGCACTTGAGTGACATTTAGAATTCTGTGGATGCTTCAGAGGGCACATAAATTCTAGCGTCCTACGAAGTGGGGTGGTTGGTTGAATGCCATTTGGTTGCCATTGGCTATGACTGATAATAGTTCGTTATTCAGTTGTGTACAAAGAAGGAACAAAGAGAAGAAATTAAATATCCTGATGACAAAGATCAAACTTTCCTCCAAGGAACTCCATGTTCCTAATCAGCAGGAAGTAGTCTAATAATAACATGTCCTCGTTTCCCCTTATCCTTTTCTTTTTTCTTTTTCTTTTTCTTTTTTTTCCCCCTCTCCTATCTAGTGTTGTTGGTTGATAGGGTAAAATATGGTGGAAAAGAGTGGAAGAAAATAGAACTCACAGAGTAGTGAAAGTCCAGCTATACTTTACTTTTCATTGTAGAACTAGAGGTTGAATTTCAGCTCACGCTCAGCCCAGCTCTCCAGTTATCACCCTTCAACCAACACTGAAACATTTCTCTTATTTAGTGCTTTTCCATCACTCTGTGAATACTTGCCTGTTAATAGTTTTCCTGTCATTTAACCATCTCTGCTCTGTCTCCAGTACATTGTCCTGTCAAGACAAAATCATCTCTATTCTAACTTCAGTTGTTTGTTGAGCTGGTAGCACATTAAAGTAGAAGTAAAATTTCCAGAGTTAAGTGAAAAGGATCAGCTCTATTCTAAAAGTAAATGATGAGAAACCTCTTCACTGGAAGTTTCTCTGTAGAAAGGTATAAATTATTTGTCCTGTACTTTTTGTGGGGATTCCCGGCAAATAAATATGTATCTTGTTTTATGGATATCCTTTTATTGTTTCTATATTTAGTTAAGTCTCAGAAAGTGCCTTACTGGTTCTTACTCATGAATTAGCTAATGAAGGAACTATGAAGGTAAATTCTAAAACTTGTTTTTTGTTACATTTAAGAATTAATTAGCTAGAATATGGGAGTAATCCATGCAACTCTATGGATTAACTCCTTCCTTCAATTATTTACAGCACTTGTCCTGTTAAATTAATTTGTGGAAAAGGTCATAGAAAGCTGTGAGTGTATAATCCAGAGGAACATTGAGCTGGATTATTGATGGCTAGGAGGTTTACTAGATACGTGTTTAATGTCATGGACAAGAGTTTGGCTTGAGCCCTGAAGTGTCAGGGTTCTTCCCTTTCACCCCTTGCAGAAGGGTTTTTCACAGTAGTAACATGCAGCCAGGATTACATTCCTTAAATAGTGGTAGAGAATGTAGTAAGAAACAGGATGTATAGCTACCACTAGCACTACCCATAAGTCACAGCCAAGGATGAGAAATCTAGGCACCTGGGAGTCACCAAGGATGCCTGTCCACATATCTGTGGGGAAGGGTGCTGCAGGTATTGTGGTCAGGGACTCAGTATGAATTTCAACATTACAGTTGCAAGTTCAGTTTAGCATTTTTCCATCTTAAAATCTTTGTTTCTCTTCAGATAGCTACTTATGCTTCTTTTAAACTTGATTCACAAATATAAAAGGGTTAACCACATACATTTCTAATTAGGAAGCTAATAGTAAATAGTAGATGCCATGGGTATCTGATAGCTAATACATCTAAACCATTAGAGTTTAGATTTAAACTTAGAGTGGCTCTAAGAATCTCCAAGGCACTGTGTTTACATGTGCAAGTAGATACAAGACAAGTGGACTTCTAGCTAGCAAGTCTCAGGGATCTACGTTGCTCAGGCAGGGATTACAAACTCAACCATGCCTGATTTTCTGTTAAGGTACTAAGTATGGGAATTGAGTCCACTCCAGTCTGCTCTAGGCAGTTGATAATCTAATAAGCAAGAGATAATGTACAAAGCCTGAGAAGTACTAAGTTCCCCGTAGGTTTGGCCATACACCATGAACACTGTTCCATATAATACTGAGTTGCAGAGATTTTTATTTACCAGTTTTAGTTTGCAAGACTCTCAACCTGTAGGCTTCTCAGTTTCTGTATTCTCTTCCATTTTGCATGTCTTGAAATGACAGAGAAATTACAGACACAAAACATTAATTGCCAAAACCCACAGTTTACTATTTTGCTTCATCTCCATACTCCTGTTAATTGTCAATAGCTCTTTAACTAGGGCTAGGATTGCATGAACACTTTCTTCCTTCGTGCTAGGAATTTTTATGGCTGAGCTTACACAGATCATGTGCATGTTATCAGAGTAACTTGTGTCACCCTCCAGAACTTGTTGGTAAAAATCTATTGTTGAATACATCATAATTCTCAAGTCCTACAACATTAAAAAATGCTAGTACTGACCCAGGAACTTCATCCTTTCTGATAAGTGCTGGGAGATGCTGTGTACCCTAATAAAAATAAAAAAGAATCATCAATCTTACCCAGTTGTGAACACTTCCAGAGCTACTGGCCTGGCAAAACATGGTTACTAGCACAGTGGCTTGCACAAACGGAGCAAAGACTCCAGTGGAGAAGGCACTACCATATAAATGGGAATAGTATTTAACCAACTCCTAAGCTTATTGTCATAGGATATAAAGCAGTCATTCTCTCAGCTCTCATCAAAGTACTTACTTTTCTTTTTCTTTTCTTCTTCTTTTTGAAAACAGTGATAAACATAAAGACTCACTACAAGGTGACCCTGAACAAAACAAACTTGTTTCAGACAGTTCTAAGACATGGAGATTCTGAATCTAAGTACTCACAGATGCTAAGGGATGTGGACCCCTGTCAGGCCACAGGAAGAACTACTTATTGTGGCCATCCTGTGGTGAAAGTAAACTGGGGATGGAAGATGGCCTGGAGTCTGTTTTATAAGGAATGTCCCACCCCCATGGTAGAATCTCCCAGGAAAGACTCCAGCTCTTATTACTACCATCCCTGAACAACGAATTTCAGTATGAATTCTTAGAATTGTCAACCTTCAAGTCTTCATAGTACTTAATTTTTCCAAATATCTACCTAATGACAAATACTGTTAAGAAAATTGATATTTAAAAATATTGAACATGGGCAGAAGAGCTGGCTTGGAGGTTAACAGAACTTAACAGTTTTTAAGAGGACCAGAATTTTGTTCTTGACACCCAAGTTGTATAGCACACAACTACCTATAACTCTACTTCCAAGGGGTCTGATATTCTCTTCTAGCCTCTGGTGACATTTACACACATGTAGCAGACACACACAGGAAAGCATACAGGCAAATACTGATATATAAAACTAAAAAGTACAAAGTAAAAATTAACCAAAATAAAGATCCAAGGACTAGGGTACAGCTTCCTGGTAGAGCACTTGTTTAGCATGCCTGAGCCATATGGTCCAATTTTATAAAAATAAGATTTTTATATATAAATTTTAATAAAAATCTTTCTAAATTTTGAAAAATCAAGAACTAACATGAGTTGATAGTTTGGTGCTGTTCAGTGCTTCTCTGAACTCAAACACTCTGGGGCTCTTTTTCTTCCCACTCTTCTCAGCTCACTCTGTAATTTGTCCTCAATGTGTGGCCTCTGGCCCAGTGAGTACTAAGCTGATTTCAGAGAATAGTACTGATGTGGAATCCTTCTGACAGAACTCCAATTTCTTGCAGCGTAGGTTATAGTTCTTATATGATAAGCAGGGATCCTAAAAGTCTTCAGACAGAGTTAAAGGAGGCCAGTGAATGCACAAACAAGTTTTCCTCAAATTCTTCAATGTCTGTTAGGTCTAAATGGAATAGGCATCTGCAGGATATCAATGGTGTTTAATTTAGGACAGTGGAGCATTTTCTTGTTAAACATTCCTGCTAAATCCTAACAGAGCACACACCAACCATACACATAATCCAAGGTTATAAGTAATTGAGGTGGTTAGGATGAGAGAGAATGGCAAGTAACAGAGAGCTTTCTTTGTTGTTGTTGCTCATAGAGCCACCTGCCATAGTGTCAGGTTCAATAATAATACCATGCTTGTTTTCCATCTCTTCTCAAATATATACAGAACTTGCAGAAATGAAATAAAATCATTCTTGTGGATGGAAGCATTAATCTAAAGTTTACTCTTTCTAGCTAACAATCTAAGGCAAAGACCCTTTCCTGGTAGATGGCTAGAGTGTAGATAGGGATTTTCAGTTGTTTTTCCCAAACACATTTGATTTGTTAGGATTCTGTAATAGAAATGGGTCAATAGAATGAACAAACGCCCCACCACACACACAGAGAGACAGAGACAGAGAGACAGAGGGACAGAGGCAGAAAGACAGGAATGCACACATAGAGAAACACACAGAGAAAAGTAGAGTGACTAAATAGATTGGTTTACATTATACGTTCTGTGTACTCTAACAATAACTGTCTGTATGTTAGAGACACTTATAACTCAATAGCTGCTCAGTACATGAGGTTTCATGCCTCAGTAATCCCTGTCTGGTGCTGAAGGCCAGGAAGATTCCTGGAGACTCTGGTATTCAGCTGATGTTGGAAGACTAAACAAACTGGGTTCTTAGGTCAGGGGGAGAGACAGCAGCAATGCTAGTGATATACTCTTTGGCAAATCGTGCAGGCAGGCATGTGTAAAGCACTGCATTTCCCTCAGATGTCCTCAGACATGTGAAGGAGGGACTCACTCTCAGGGAGGATGCTCTCACCTTAGTTCTTCTTCCTAGTAAATACCCTCCTAAGGCCACCCAGGAGCATGCCTCATAATTGGAAACCAGGATTAATCATCACACCCAGGTCCTTAACTCCACTCTTTACTTCCAAGAGAGCATGCTTCCAGGATGTTGCCAACCAATTATCAATTCATTGATGTGAATATCTTTACCACTGCCTGAAATGGATTATGCACTTTTAAAATGGCATTTGTCTTGGCACCTTATAAACTAAGAAACCTTGTCAGAATAACTTAATGACCCTTCTACTGCTCAGAAAACTAAATCTAATGTTAATACCAAAGAACATTAAAGGGCAAAGAATAATAAGCTATTAGAGAATGTTGACAGAGAGAGTGTATCATATGAGCTGGATTCTAAAACAAATCATCTGCATGCACTCTCCTAGGCAATCCCTTCATCTTCTAAGTGCCTGTGATATCCACCTAATAGAAGTTGGATGAAGTGCGAGTAAAAAGAACAATTCTCCACTAGACACACATTCAACAGCATTAAGATAACATTAAACATCTGTGATCCCAGTGTTCAGATATGGAGACAGGAGGATCACCAATTTAGGGTTAGCTGAGAATACATAGCAATATAGATTCTTTCTTAATTTAATTATTTCCCTTGCTAGGGGAAGTAAAGCAAAACTTCTCAGTCTAGAATGGAGGATCTCTTTCTTCCTAAGTCCTTTATCTGTCTCAATCTATTCTAGACTTAAACTTTATGAAATATTAGAAAAGTAGAATAAGAAGAACTCCAAAAGTAGAAAAACTGTAAAAGGCAAATTGTAATGATCTATTCAAGGTTCTATATAAGACTTACCATAGATTGGTGACAGAGATGTTCTGGATTCATCATTGTCTGCAAAGCACATTCAGATAGCATAAACCATGGGGGAAATGATGCTGGAAATCACTGGGATACTTTAACCAAAGCAGGTATTATTAGAAAAAACAATACTGGAAACTACAGAGATGGCTTCATCTTTAAGAGCACTTACAGCTTAATCATGAGAAATGGAGTTCAGTGCCCAATACCCACAGCAGGCAGCTCACAAATACCTGGAATTCCAGATACCAGGAACCAAAACCTTTGTCTAGGCTCTGTGAGGCAGCTGCACACAGTACGTGTACACACAATTACACAGGCCTATACATAGAATCACAGGCACATACATACACATACACACAACTCAAATGAAACAAGGCATTTTGAAAAGACTATATCAATTGTAAACTGTTGAAAATATCTAAACTGAAACTATCATATGTAAACAGATATCAAGTCCACAGAAAAAAGAACGCTAACACAAGAATTACCAAGAAACTACACCAGCAATGAAGGAATCAAAGGCAGCTTGGACATTGATTTTATTCTATCTACAGCTAATGTCTTGGTATTCATAGCAGACAGGAAGTGGAAATGAATGCCAGAATTTTTACAGTGCAGAATTTTTAGCATTTTATAGATTTCTATTCCAGAGTTTCTACTCAGTAATTATTAACAATCTTTTGGCTCTCTTGATGGTCTGGAAATGACTAGTCTTGTGGGAGCTATCGCCTCATTTTATTTTTAGTGTGTGTGCGATATATACAAGTGTAGAAAAAGACACTCATCTATGGATGAATATGTGGAAGTCGAAGGTTGACCTAAAGATGTCTTCTTCAATCATGTTTTTGGCTTTTTATTGCTTATTTATTTTATTTAATCATTTATTTATTAATTTACCTATTACATGCACATACAAAACTCAGTGAGTGTATCCACACCATGGGTATGCAGTATCTACCTAATTTTTGGAGACAGAATCTCTTACTGAACCTCACCACTCCAGATAAACTAGTTATCCACTGAGATCCTGGGAACTACTTCTTCCTGTCCCCTAGTGCTATGGTTACAGCTGTTGGCACTATACTGAGGTTTCTACATGAGCCCAGGATCCAAACAAAATCTTGTCATCATGCCTTGCACATCAAGAACTTTATGCACTGGGCCCTTCTCCCAACCCCCTGCCCAGAACTTTTGGCAGTTTCTGCCCCTTTTTCAGATTATCAGGTCTCTGTGCCCCCTTGGTTTATACCTCTTCCTTGCTTAGCCCAGTGTCCATGAAGTCTTTCTTGGCTAACTTCTAGTTACCCTTCCAATCGGGTATGAGTTTCCCTAATCAGTATACTCACTTTTTCTGAATACCTTGACCACTGAACCATTGACCTAAAACCATCTGTTTGTCCTCATATCTGATTCATCAGCAAATACCAAACAGAAGTTTGAGAACTGATCATAACTGAATCATCTGACATTTGACAAGGCTGCATTGAGAGACACCCAAGAATAGACCAGAATACTGATCAGTGAATGATAAATTTCAAAATACATAATTGACTGAGGCGAAGCACAACCAAAGTTTATCAGTCAAAGAAGAAATTCAGTGGAGAACGAGCAAGGCAGTCTCCCCAGGCTCTATTCTTGATTTTAGTACTCTTGATGCAAACTGAATACATGCATATGCATGTTAGGCATAGACACTGAAGTCACTAGCATCAGGGCACAAAATTCCTTCAGTCTAGGCAAAGAGCTTGAGAGAAGTGAGACAGGTCTTAGACTCACAAGAACAGTCAAATTTACATGGCAAAGGCTGCCTCACTAATTACAAGCTGAAATGGCTATTGAGTTTTCTGAGTCACGCTTTCCTCAACTGGAAAAAATAGAGGATTTAATAGCTTATGTCATTGAATTATCTGATAGTTAAATGTCATGATCTGCAAAAACAGTTAATGTGGTTTCATGTCTAATAAATGGTAATTAAGCAGAGAAATAGGAGAAAATCAGAGTGGGCTAAAAACCCTCAAGTCCCACCTCCTCTGACTCACTCCCTAAGGGTTCACAACCTTCCTAAACAGTGCCATCAACTAGGGACTGAGTGGTCAAGCATGTGAGCCTCTACAGGACATTTCATACTCAAACTCCACCAGTCATCTTAACTACATCTTTAATTACTTTTGTTTATCTTCTCTGCTAAGAAAAGCTCTTCAAATGACAAGAAGCTTCTACTCAGTCACTCTCATGCTAGAGGATTTAAATAGTCCTTAAATCAGGACTATTGCCTAAAGTGGTCTAGCTTTCAATGAGATAATACAGTAATACCACACCAGGAAGAGAACAGGCACTCAGTACACATACATACATACATACATACATACATACATACATACATACATACATACACACAAATACATACACATAAATTGTAGTAAATGCTAGAAGGTTCGTTGGTTTAGTAAAAAATTCCCACTGCTTGGGGGAAATTCAATAAAAAACAAACCTTAAAATTTTGTTCAATTCTATGATTAGAAAAATTGAATTGTAAAGCCATATCATCTAATTCTAGATTTTTCTAACTTTTGAGAACATTATTCTTAAAAAAAAAAAAAAAAGTATATCACTATGTAGAAACCTGTAAAGGGAAAAGTATCTCAGATCGACAAGGAAGAAAACAGCTCAGTGAATCTTTTGGACCAAAGTGTTCACTGTTACCATACACACAAAACTAGCATTTTTAGTTACCTGGACCTCACAGGTAATTCTGAAGAATTTCACTGAGCAGTCCCAGTTTAACTTCAGTGTGAATTTAGTTAAAAATTTCCAATGAGGAAATGGTCTTCTACTCATGTAAATTCTTAGTTGTGTGTAGTCTACAAATACATACAATTTCAGAACTGAGAAAATAAAGGCTTCCAGTCATCATTGGATATAACGAATTCAAGGCTGGCATGGGCTTCATTAGATGATTCAACAAAAAGTTTGAAAAAAATTCTGGGGATGTAGCTCAGATGTTAGTATGCTTGCCTTGCATTTAGGATATTTTGAGTTTTATACATAGCCTTGCATAAACCAGGGATGGTGATACATTCCTGTAATCCATATCTCCCAGGAAATAGAGGCAGAAATATCAGGAGTTCAAGCATCCTTGAATATGTAGTGAGTTTAAGACAAGCCTGAAATATGTTAAACCCTAGCTTTAATAAAAAATGGAAGAGGGTATGTGAGAGAGGAAGGAAGAAGAGGATGAAGAAAAGGAGATCTAAACTTTGTGCCTTCATCCTCCAAGGGGCAAATATTCTTAGAAACCAAGGTTTTCACGGACCCTGTGCTCCTAATTCAACTACTAGCATTCTGTTTGCATGCACCCTGCATACTGGTGTCAAATAACACTTTTATTCATCCTTTCCTTCCTTTATTATTCACTCTTTTATACAGGCAGGCATTCAGTTATGCAGTCAAGCCTAAAGGATAACCTGTATTGATGGGAATTGAGGTGTGAGTCTAGTGAAATTCTCAGCCTCTATCACTGCTGTACCATGGGATGAATTATGACATTGCTGATACCTGTGCCATGGATTGTTGGGAAGATGAAGGAGACAATGAATGCTCAGCACTAGAAAGCATTCCTTGCAAGAATCCCAGGAGTTACCACAAGATTTTCTGCTAAGTCTGATCTCAATATAACTCAGTAGCTAGCTACCTAATGCCTAACGCCCTAAAAACTGCGACTGGGGATCAACTCATTTTGTTGTTGTTGTTTGCTTGCTTGCTTGCCTGTAATAGAAAAACTACATAGAACTTATGAAATATTTTTATATGCATAATAATATAATTGTAGTTATTCAGCAATTACAATTTAATTTGTACTATATTTAGGTTTTTATATAAATTTTCTTTTATCTTTGATTGATTGATTGGTTGCAATAGGGCTTCTCTTTGTGGCCCTATCCATTCTGGAACTCTCTCTGTAGACCAGGCTGGCCTTGAACTCAGAGATTCACCTGCTTCTGTCTCCAGAATGCTAGGATTAAAGGCAACCACCTTCAGCCTATAAATTTCATATTTAATAGTTGATTCCAGTGTATTTAGCAGTTTTGCTGTGGAGCATGCAGAAAAGAATCTCTAATTGTACTACCCACAAGTAGTTAAGGTAATAGGGAATGTGGTGGATGGGAAATGAGATAAGAGATAAGTAGGTTATGTACATGTCCCGAAAAATAACTGAAAGCTGATGATTCAGTTACTTTCTTGTCTTCGTGGGACAAAAGACCCAACAAAGGACATTTGAAGAGAAAGAGTTTATTTTGACTGACTCAGCAGGTTCAGTTCATCAAGGTGGGGAATGTTTGGAAACAGGAGGAGGGGGCTGGTTCACATACCCCATGTCCTGGTAGCCTAGAGTGAATAGAAATTTGGAACAGGCTATAGAGGCTAAAGGCCAAGCTCCTATCACTCACTTCCTCCAGCAAGATTCTGCCTCCTGAAGAAGACCATGGGCTGGTGAACAAGTACTCAACACAGGAGCTGACAGGGATATTTCACATTCAAAAAGGACAGATGGCTTATGGGTGAAAAGAAGCAGAGGACACAACCCAGTGTCATTTTCCTGAGGTTGGAAGGGGATGTGGTAATGAACCAACAACCCGTTGCAGGCTAGAGATGTCAAGACAACAGTTTTTCAGATATTTGAGGCTTAGATTTTGGAAACATGCATTCCTGACTGAGGTCAGCTTAGCCTAGTCAGTTATTACAAATGTCTTCACAATGAATGGATTTCTGCTATAGTAGGTGCCTGCAGGTTCCTGTGAGATAGGAACTCTGTGAAGTCAGCAATTTAAATTCTGCAAGACCCAGAAATGTAAAAGGGCCTACCCTGGTCAAAATAAAGTAAAATTCTCTCTAAGTCATCAACTATAGCAGAAGTCTTAATGTTAGTCTTAGACAAGATTCAAACTACTTGCCACTTTGTCATTTTAAGGAGCAAGTATTTATGAGAATGAAATCATTTTTTCAAGCATAGTGTGCCTCCCATATATAAAGTCGTGGCAACATTTTCCTTACTGTATGCATCAGACATTCTTATGCAGAGAGAACACATCTATAGGTTTTATTTTATTTTATTTTATTTTATTTTATTTTATTTTATTTTTGCTTAGTGAACATGGCATCTTGTTGAGAAGACCATACTTATTAACAATCTTAATGCAAGGGGGTCAAGGGAGGGACAGACAGAAGACAATCATTGAGGTGACAGGAAGTTGCCAAAAAATACACAATTTGCTCCATTCCTACTTAATGGAAAAAAAAATAAACACCTCACTATGACAGAAAATTGATCAAACAAGTAAACAACCCAGAAAATTTATTTAGAGTGCCTGATAAAAGCACCTGTCACAACAGACAACATAGGGTATTTCTCGTCTACCTGCCAGGGCTACACTGCTCATATAACTATATCCATAGTATCTTCTTATTCTTTCATATGTTTTCTTTAATTTAAAATAGATTCTTTCTCATACAACATTTCCTGATTATAGTTTACCCTTCCTCCACTTTTTCCACTTCCCCCTTCCCCACTCTCCCTTCTCTCTGGAGTTACCCCCTTTCTGTCTTTCATAAGAGAAGAATGGGTTATAAGAGATAGGAATCAAACATGGCACATAAATATAATAAGATGAAGCGAATGCTATCATATCATATGTTGGAAATGGCAACCCAAGAATTGTCCCAAGAACAGTCACAAGAGTCAGAGACTCACTCTTTCTCATGGTCAGGATTCCCATAAAATTACTAAGCTAATGGCTATAATACATAGGCAGAGTTTCTGGTGCAGGTCCATGCAGTCTCTGTGAGATGATATGTACCCTGCCTAGTTGATATAGAGGGCCTTGTTCTCCTGTTGTCCTTTATTCTTCTGGCTTTCCTTTGCCTCTACAGTGGGCTTCCCTGAGATCAGAGGGAAGGGATTTAACTGAGATCTCCAAATTAGACTTTCTTTTCATATAATGTCTGGTTGTAGGTCTCTGCACATGTCCCCATCTGTTGCATGAAGAAAGCTCTATGGTGGTGACTGAATAAGGCACAGATCGTCATAGGAATGTTTACAACAACATACGGGAAACAAACAAACAAACAAAATCCAGGGTAGCTAAAACTCTTCATTTTTTTAAAGGATTATTTTTACTGTTTTAGATTGTGTGTGTGTGTGTGTGTGTGTGTGTGTGTGTGTGTGTGTGAAAGAGAGAGAGAGAGAGAGAGAGAGAGAGAGAGAGAGAGAGAGAGAGAATATACAAATGAGCTATGAGCTGCAGGAGCCCATGCACAAAGGAGTGGGATATCCCCCTTCAGGGATGAGGTGCAGGCAATTCTGAGAAGCATGGTATAGTTGCTAGGACCAGAACTTTAATCTCCTGTAGAACCACGAAACACTTTTAACTGCTGTGTCATCTCTCTAGCCCCTTCTCCTCTTTAATGAAACAAAACCTGAGGATTATGAATATTATGAAATTGCTTATACCCCAAGCCCAGAAATCTAAAATCCATTTAGTGAAGCACACAGTTTTCAAGGTAATACATAAAGCCTAGATTTCTGAGGACCTCCATGCCCTTAGAGGTCTTCAGTTGATCTGTTCATGTCATTTCAACAGTGAAGTTATGGACAGTTATGAGCTTTTTACTATAAATCTCATGAGTTCATTCATTTTTGGATAATTTAATAATGTTGCTAAAACAGATGTCATTTCTTAAGATAGGAGTGAGTAATACATATAATGAATTATGCAAGCATTAATTTTACTGAGATTGCATTTTAACTACAAACATAAAATAAAGTTAAAGTTACAATAAATGCTAAAACATAGATAACATTGTAAATTATATTATTTCTAGTAAGTTTGTTTTTGTAACTTAAATGAAGCCTACACAATTAGGGAATTTTGTCACCAGGAGGAATTTATATTACTGGGCAGTATGGGGATAGTTATAAGGCCAGTTAAACATCCCTGGCATACGGGACCAACAGGAAAAGATTGAAATTTCATTTATTTAAAAGTAGCAGAACCAGGCCTGGTACTACAGATCAGTAGATAAAATCTCTAGCCACCCAGCATGAAGACATGTCTTTAATATCTGGGATTCACATTAGTTGTGCTCTGACCTCCACATGAAATCAGTGATTATGAGGGACCCACATATATACACACAGGCATGAACACATACAATAAATAAATAACTGAAATATTAAGCCAAAAGATATAATGCATGAATATAAGAATGGCAAGCTGTGCAGGGATCTGTGCTCTTCAACATTTAGAAGAGCAGGATGTGGCCACAGAACTGCTAATAGACAGATAGCACATATCAATTTAAGTAGAAGGAATTAGTTAAATAATATTTGAGCACATCATATGTTCGACAGTCTATTTTTGAGTCAGACAGCAACTAGGTTATGAGAATGAGCAGCAGATGATCAAGTAGACAGATGCGTCCACCAATTGGAAGACAGAGTAAAGAGGCCAAGTATCCTTGAACATAGGAAAACACAGAAGCAGAATGTAGCTCAGAGTGGGGGACTAGAGTGGTAAGAGTTCCAGTGTCTTACTAAAGAAGAGATGGACACCTGTTATTCTTTGAAGCATAAACAGAGGAAAGAAAAATGAAAGGAAATTCATGGGAATCATACAGCAAGGTGCTCAGAGTGAGAGTCAATATTAATTGTCAAGTTGACAAAATCTAGAATCACCAAGGATACTGATCTCTAATGCTTGTGAGAGATTTTCTATACCAAGTTTATTGGGGTAGGAAGCCTCATCCTGAAAGTGAGTTAAAACATCCCATGGGCCAGGATCCTTCCATGAATAAAAAAAGGTAAAAGTGAGCTGAGATCCACCTCTTATCTCTCCTTCCTGTGAAAGGTTGGGATCAGCTTCCCCATGTTCCCACCACCATGATGTGCCCATCAAGAACAACTCTTCAGTCTATTATTTCCATTTGTCAGGTGTATTGTCTCAGCAAGAAGTTACTGATATCTCCAGAAAGAAAGACAGTGAGGCAAATAATTTGCTGAAGGTAGGTGGTAGTTTATGGAATTTGGTCTTTATTTTTAAATGATACTTCTCTACTTGGAGTTATAAATACATATAACACAATATACAGGTATTTTGAGAGAGTCTAGAGTTGATAACTAAAAGTCAGTATTTCAGCTCTGTCTTTAAGATCTTTCAAATAGTGTTCAGGTCTACAGTATTAAATGTCTGTGAATGAGCAGGAACTGCTGGAAGGATTTTAACTTGAGTTGATTAGCTTTTTTCATTTAAAATTTCATTTGCGGCAGCGCAGTGGTGGCAAACGCCTTAATCACATCACTTGGGAGGCAGAACCAGGTGGATTTCTGAGTTCGTGGCCAGCCTGGTCTACAGAGGGAGTTCCAGGACAACCAGGGCTATACAGAGAAACCCTGTCTCGGGAAAAAAAAAAAAAAACAGCAACAACAAAAAACCACTTCATTTGCATAATTTTGGTGGAATAGACTAAATTGAATTGAACCCCCCAAAAATAAGACAAGGTAGGCCCTTAGTAGGCCATTGCTACAGTAGGTTAAGTGGTGATACATGCAATAACTAAAAATGAATTTGTTAATTTAATGAGTAAAGGGGACAAAGACTGAAAAAAGTCAAGTGCATCTTGTGGAAAATAGTGATGAGGTGCAATATGGTGACCTTGGCTCAAGGCATAGTCCTGGCTTAGGAAACAGAGCTCAGATGAACATGTGTGCCTGTAATTCTTCTGAATTATGATGGCAGTTTGTGGAATGGACTTTAGACAAACACTGTGGTACGTGGGAATTAATGAATTATTTCAGTTAATATGAGCTTTTAAGCAAAGAATACCAAAAGGAGGGAAAAAAGATACAGGGGGATAAACGGAGAGATGGATAGAAAGACGGACAGATGATAGACAGATGGATAGATACAGAAAGAGAGAGAGAGAGAGAGAGAGAGAGAGAGAGAGAGAGAGAGAGAGAGAGAGGTAAGAGAGAGAGAGAGGGAGAGAGGATAGAGATAGATGGTAAAAGTTTTAGAGTCTTGGATAAGAACTAGAAACATGGAAAATTACCCAAAGTGAGATTCAGACACAAAAATAGGAAACACTCTTGAAGGAAAAGCAGAGTATATTATAATATGTGACATGACTGCAATGCTCGTGCTTCATGAAGACTCCTGGTTACATACAGACAAAGTGTTCTATTCAGCAGCTCCACAGTAAAAGTCCAAAGCATCTCAAAGTAAAAAGTTTTTAAAAGCTGATTTGGGTTCTCAGTGTTTATACTAATGCTAGCCCCTGACTGAAGATTTATTGGCTTCAACTAAATTTACTTTATAAAGCTAAAAATAAAAACAAAATATTTTCAATCTGGTTTGGATTTCAAGTTAAGAAATCTATTTCTAAAGCTATTAGTAGTTAGTAGATATGCTCTCAGGTAGGATTTCAAAGTGTCCCGCATTTAACAGAGGACAGAAAACGTTCTCGCTGATGCTGCCTTCCTCCATAAGGTTGTCCCATGAGTGGTGTGGAGGTCCCTGGTATGTGTGTGTGTGTGTTTGTCTGCATATGTGTGTATGAATATATGTAAATTAATATGAAGAGGTGTTAATTTTTGTATGTGTATGTGCACTTCTGTGCAGGTGCAACCATGCATATGCATGTGTGGACTTATATGAGTGTGTATGCAAATATATGTCTTTTATTTTATATATGTATTTTAGTATATTGTGTACATGCATATATGTGTGCTATGTTAATGTGTGTATGTGTGTGTATGCATATGTGTATTTGGCACCCAGAAATTTGTTCGCCTATGTTTTTGTCTAGCTGGGAGGAGCAGGAGTCAATATACAAGGGCAGCAGTTTGTTCTTCCCACGCTGTGCAGAGAATTATAAGGAACCTCATTCATTCTCTGTAATGCATCTCTTTAACTCTCATGATTCTACCTTATTCTGACCAAACTAGTAAAAAGTTTTTGACAATGTTCATATTTTTTTCAGGTCCAGAGCAGTCTTTTTTCACAGTGTAGTATTTGGAGATCAGAGATTGTAGTCTTAATCTAGTGATGAGTTTCATATTATCTGATAATCCTGATTAAAGTCATGCCATCCCCTGTGATTGATGGATCCAAGCGTGGCTCTTATGTTCATCATTTTTCAAAGAGAGACATGTCAGCTCATGGGCTCTCTTGGATTTCGTCTCTGCTATTTTTACTCTTAGAATCTACTTCTGCCTTGCACAGGTCCCAGAAAATTTTTAACACGCAACACTCTTCTTGTTATCTTATTAATAAAAATCAGGACATTGGTAAACAAATCAAAATGAAGATTAATATAACCTCACGGAAAGCCTGAACAATATCCCATATCATATATTCTATTCCATGATCACTTGTGTAGGTTCATTTGATGGACATCTTTAATATATCTACATATGAATGTATTTCTCAGAACACTTACTTGTAACCTTATTTTTAACAGTCAAGTAAAATTCCATTATATACTACTAAGCTGTTTTCTCTGCAGCCACAGAATTTTTAAAGGATTATGCAATGTAGTACATATAAATTTTACACATCCAGTTATTGCAAGGGTAACTAACCTAGAACTTAAAGCCCTTGTCCTATTCAATCTATATAGATCTCTAGTCCCATATATTTTGTACTTGGTCATTTCTCATTAGCGATTTTTGGGTTTGATTTATCACCTTAGGGTAATATTCAAAATAGAGAAATAAAGTAATCTGTGCTCTGAAATCTCCATTAAGAGTTACTACAATGTCAATGACAGAGAAAAAAATAGATTTTCTGTGTCTAGATACCAGAAAAGTAAATTCACTATTTTGCCAGAATTAAGGTGTTAGCAAAGACCCTGCTAGGAGAAGCACCAGAAAAAAAATCACTCTGCCTATTTCAGCTTTAGGAGATAGACAGCAATTTTGGGGGGGCTATGGGAACATCCTACCAATCTCTGTTTCAGCGGTCACTTTATCACCTCTAAATAAATTCTCCCTGTGCTTTTCTCATATGAGGAAACATGTGATTATATTTAAATCCCAGCAGACACTTGTATAGACACCTGAACTTGAACAGGTGAGATCACATGTTCAATACTCTTGTTAAGCCCCATGCTATGTTACACTCCCCCTCTACCTCTGGATCTTAGGCGCTGTCTACCCCATATTCTGAGATGATGCCTGAGTCTTGAGGGAAGAGTAGGAGGGAATTGATATAGTTACCCCATTTAGGACTTAGCATACATAGTGATTTTTTTTTTTTCTGTATTTTGCAATTGAGGATCTCAGTGTCAATTATCATTTACTCAAAAAATGAACTTTCTCTGGTGAGGTTTGAGAGATACACTAATGTATGCACATAAAAGTCCTATGAGTCTGCTTTATACTATGTTTATGTTCTTTTTAACAGAATAAAGTAGTAGAGTTTTCCTTACGGTCTGTCACATGGACAGCCATAGACCTTGACCTTGCTTATTGTGCCAGGCATGAGTTGTATCTTGTGAAATGTGCTTTAAGTCAAATTAAAAAAAGGTATATATTATTACAACATTAATGCCACTATTGCACCAGTGCACATACCTTGCCAATCCACTGATTATTGTTGCTCTCAAATTTCACAGTTGGGTAAGATTAATAGTTAATTTTCTACTCTGATAGCACGCATATCAACTTTCAGCACTATGAATGTTAGCCAGTATGGATGATTAGTCAATTCTGCCGGGTGACAAGGAGCAATGTCAATAACAGGTAAAATTTTGGGGTCTTGGAAAACTCAATGTTGCTCAAAATTATAAGTAGATCTACCACAACATCCAGCAACACAATTTTAGGAGTATAACCAAATGTCTCTATTTACTACTTCAATTATACTTCTTTATCCATTGTCAGTGTTACTTTATTCACAATAGAGAGGAAATGGAAACAGGCTAAATGTCAATATATTGGTGCATGGATATTGCAAATGTGGCTTCTTTATGAAATATAATTTTATTCAGTTGTTAAAAATGAAATTATAAACTTTTAAAGTAATTGACTAGAGCTGGAAATATTCTGAATGATGAATCTCAGACTCTAAAAGACAAAAACCACATTTTCTTTCATTTCTGGGTGTTGGTTTTGAATCTTCTGATGTGCATAAACTGGAGTACCTTAGAAGTCAGAAATCTCAGCAGTCAGCAAGGGGCCACGGGGCCTTTCAATGAAAGGGCAATAGAATACGAGTGTATGTACAGAGAATTTGGAATAGTGGAGCAAGAACGATTAGGTAGTGTGGAGGTGTGAGGGAAAGACTGAAGAGTAGGTACCGAGTGGATAAGTCACACAGGAAGCCATAGAAAAAGTCATATGCAAACATAGCACTGTAGATGTTTGCTAACATACATACATAAACCCACATCAAAAAAGCTTAAATGGAATTATCCTATAATGGGGGACAGTGCCATCAGATATAAAGCCAATAAAGGTATGAGTTCATTATAAAACATTCTTAGAGTTGCTAATATATGAAGAAATAAATATATATATAAAATTAATATTGATTTTGTGCCACTTTTATTCAATCATATTGGAAACACTGAGTAATAAAATGGTTTTGTTCCTTTTAAGAAAATTAATTGGAGTTCACTGAGCAGTGGTGGGGCATTTTTGTCATGATTTGACTTATTCCTTTCTAAGCTGTGGTGAATCATTATATGTGCTGGTTTGAATATGCTTGGCCCAGGTAGTGGCACTATTAGAAAATATTGTTGGAGTAGGTGTACCTTTGTTGGAAGAAGTGTGTGACTGTTAGGGTGGACTTTGAGATCCTCTTTCTAGCTGCCTGGAAGTCAGTCTTCTCCTGACTGCATTCCATTCACGATTTATTGGTTTCTTTTCCAACATAGTGTCTGACTATACACTGCCCTGCTAGACGCCTTGATGATAACAAACTGAACCTCTGAACCTGTAAGCCAGCTGCAACTAAATGTTGTCTGTTATATGAGTTGCTTTGGTCATGGTGTCTCTTCTCAGCAATGGAAACCCTAACTAAGATAGAAGTTAAGAGGGAATGGGGAATTGCTCTGATAGGTCTGGTCGTGTTTTTGTTTGGAGGAATGTGAATTTGGGGACTTAGTATGTGAAAAGCCATGGAATGTTTTAAGCAGAATATAATGGGGGCTATCCTAATAGGAATATTGAAGATCTTGGTACTGAAGATGATTTGAACTCAGGAGATTGTTCTTATTAGGTTTTGGTAAAAAATGTTGCTGCTTTTTGTCTTTGCCAAAAGAATCTGCCTGGGGCTAAGTTAAAGAGATTTATATTAATTGCATGGACAAAGGAAGTCTCAAAGCCTATCCCCAGAGTAAAACACTTCCACAATAAGGCCACAGCACCTAACAGTGCCCTTCCCTGGGCCAACTGTATTCATACCATCACACCATAGTCAGATAAAGGCTCCAGCTGGCATCATTTGTATTTCCAGTGTCTTGGATATCTGTGGATCCTCACGTTTATGGATATCATCAGTGTCTCTGGAAAACCTACAATATTTTTTACCAAAACACATCGAATAAAATTATTTGTTGATGTCATATATGTGTATAATGCATTGTGATTCTCATTCATACTATCATATTGTTGTTGTTTTTTTTTTTTCTGTTTTGTTTTGAGACTCTCAGAGTTTAACCAGGGCTGCCTTCATGAGCATGGGGTCGAAGCTGTCCATTACAGTAAGAAACAAATCTCCAGTAGCTTCCTGTTCCTCTAGTTCAGCAAGGACACTCCCTTGCTAATAGCAGTATATCTAAGATCTCAGGTTTTTAAAAAAAGATTTTTTGAGATACCCTTCTTCCTGTGATATTCTCGAAAACAACCAGATAAAGCCATAACTATGTCTTTGTGATAAAAATTAGGTATTACTAATTTTTGTCCATATCACTATGGCAAAATAACTCACACAAACAATTCAAAGGAAGAAGAGCACTCTGACTCATTTTCAACCCATTAGTTCATAGGAGGAATCTCTGTTGACTGGAAGGTATAGAAAGATCCCCAAAGAGCTGAAGAAAATGCTCAACAGTTAACAATTCACTGTTTTTATGGAGGAATCGAGATCAGTTATCATCATTTTCCAACATACATGGCAGATCATGACTGTTTTTTATTCTTTTTCCAAGGTACTAGACATCCTTTTCTGCTATTTATGGCACCTGCACACAGGTGGGACACATAAAACTGTGCAGGCATGAGCATTCATGTACAATGGTACATACATACACACACATAAATCAATAATAATAATAAATAAAATGTTTAAAAACAAAGCTCTTCACACCTAGATGGACCAAGAAGTAGAGAGGAAGGTGGAATTAGGGGTTGGAATAATTTCAAACATCTTTTTTTGGTGACACATTTCTACCAGCCAGGCTCAACCTCCTCAAAACTCCAACTGCACTGGGAATACATTTTTAAATCATAAGTCTCTTGGGATATTATAAATTTGATCCCCTTTATTAAGTACATATTCTTGATCTCCTATGGACACTTTCATGACAACTTGATTTTTCCCTTTCTTTTCTCCTTAAGGAGACTTCTTGGGCATGACAGCTCTTTCTTTATTTTCTGCTTTAATTTGTTGTTGTTGTTGTTGTTGTTTGTTTATTATTTTGTGGGGAATTTTTGTTTTTTGATATTTTGCCTCCAGAAATGTCCTATTGGTGCCTTTGAAGTCTTACCGTTCAAATTTTTCCCAGAAGAGAGGATTTATTTGTATAGGCTTCTATTTCTCAGGCAGCTACCTGTAACTATGAATGTGTGTGTGTATGTGTGTGTGTGTGTGTGTGTGTGTGTGTGTGCACACTTGTGCGTGCATGTGCGTGCACACTTGTCTATATGCATGTGAAGGAAAGAGAATGATCAGAATGACCTTGGGTGGTGTTGAGACACTATCTACCTTGTTTTATTAAGACAGAGTTTCTGCCAGGCCTAGAGCTTGCCAATGAAGCCTAGAGATCTATCGCCCCCTGTCTCCTAAACTCTGGGATTACAACAAATCTATATACTACAGCCAGACATTTTACATGGGATTTGAGGGTTAGAATTCAGGTTTATTCACGTACAAGGCTGATATGTTATAGATTGAGAAAGCACCCTAACTTTTCTAGACAGCTCCTTTGCAATATCATGTTAACATGACAATTCTCATTCTGTGCATGTGTGAAATAAACAAACTACTAAGAAAGCATAAGACAAATGGAAAAACTTACCTGTCTTCCAAGTAGTAAGCATCTGCTCTTATTAGAATTACATTGGCCACTGACTTATCTCTCAGCACAGTTTTTCATAAGAGATTAGAAGTTGGACTCATCACACGTAAGAAGAAATTATTGACTGTTCCAGCACAGCAATGCTGACTTGGTGCCCAAAGTCTGACACCCTTGGCCCCATCTCTGAAGGCCAGCTGCAGTGTCTGATGATTTTAACTTGAGCCAAGAATAAACATTCAGAACCACAGTGTCCTTTGTAAAATAAAAGTCAGATCCTATCTGGACATCCACTGAAGGTTGAAAGGCAATTATTGTAAAGTTGCTGCCATGTAAAAGGTCATGTGAAAGCAATTCCTAATACCAGGACTCTGTGACTGGTGTAATTTTGAACAAATTATTTTCTTTACTCATGTATTTGCTTAAAATATCCAGAAGTCCTTTGTTTTACCTCCCAGTATATGTGCATTGAACATTACCAATATGCCACAGAATAATTAACTGTACCTTGGATGACCTGCTTCTAAATGCATCTCCATATTGTTCATTCTATTTAACGAGTGTAGTCAAGAATGAAATCACAATTGTAAGCCTTGCTTAGGAGATCATCAGCAGTAGGTGTTGTTCCTGAGTTAATGCTCAAAATAAATCTAAGATAATGCCTTGAATTTGGGTGTTGGATTTATTTAACTGGAATTTATGTTATCACAGTTTATTCAGAGGTCATTTGTGATGATTATTAAGAATGTCTCATGTATTCTCATGTATTTGTGACTAAGTATATAGGCAAGAAGATATACTGGCTCTTGCCTTAAGCACTGTTCACTATTGGAATCTCAACTTCCTGTTACTTAGACTGAGCACTGAATCCCCACCTCTTATTCTTGAGATCCATGCTTCTGTTTACCTTCTGCCAATATCTCCCTACCTTAGAATAAAAATGGTCCTCCTAATGCTTTGCATCTGAATAATCAGATAAAAGAATGTAATTCACATCTCTGATATCAGCAATTATGGTTTGAGTATTCAGGAAGTTGTGAGACACCCTGGAAAGCTGAAGTTGTGTTAGTAAAATGCTATCCAATGGGAGAAAAATTCAGCAATAACCCAACAGACACCCAAAACAGAAGTACTTGATCATAAAGGGACTCTGTGAAAGGCAGAGACTAATCTCTGGATTTATCTGCCCAAGGACAGATAGCAGTGAGATTTTTTCCTACTGGCTAAGAATTGACCCCTGGATCAAGAGCTCTTTTAAAAGTATGTGATTGTATATTACAGTTCCAAGCACTTCCAGTGTCACAGTACAGAGCACAGAAGTTAATTCCACCTGTGTTAACCAGGCTTATATGAGCTACTTATTGAAAAAGAGGCAGAAATCAGAAGGTAGAGGGGGTATAAGATTCAGGGCAGAAGAAGCAGGAAATTAATCTTTGAAAACTTAATTCATTTGCCTGAAAACACTCAGCTTGCTAACTGTCTGGTCCATGCTTGAGACTGCTTTGCTGATAACAGCCACCTTTCTTCACATTCCAGATCATCAACTCCAGGAAGTGCAGCTCCTGCACTCTGCTTGCACAGGAGCCCCTGGTCCTCTGTTGTCCTTTTCAGCTGCTAGAAGGCAGGAAGAAGGCTTGTCTGTCTTTCTCTAGCAACCCAGAAATAAAATACCCCTACAAACTTACAACTTCTCTATAGGGCTTCATGAAGTAGATGCTTGTTTTGACTGTCTTTGCCACTCGGGTGATCAGTTTCTAACTTCCCATAATTTCATAAACACTTCATCTGTAATCTGTTGATTGCAATGCATTGAGTCACAAGACCATTTTCACTACTTTTTGACTAGCATTTCTAGAATGAAACAACTAAGAAAATAAAAATATCAAAGGACATGATTTGTGTCACCTTAGCAAAAGGGAGGGAGTGTTTCCTTTTGGAGTATGTGTATATGTGTGTATGTGTGCATGTGTATGTGTGTGCATGTGTGTATGTGTGTGTGTGTGCATGTGTGTGTACATGTGTATGTGCATGTGTATGTGTATGTGTGAGCATGAGTGTGTGTGTATGTGTGTGTGTGCATGCGTGTGTGTGTATCTGTGTGTGTGTGCATGTGTATGTGTATGTGTGTACATGCGTGTGTGTGTGCATGTGTATGTGTATGTGTGTACATGCATGTGTGTGTGTGCATGTGTGTGTGTGCATGTGTATGTGTATGTGTGTGCATGCGTGTGTGTGTGTGTGTGTGTGTGTGTGTATCTTTTGAGCCTATGCAGGACATGCTTTAATATAATATACCATTAAAACAACAAAGTCATTTGCTAACTCATGGTTTCTAAATGTAGGGACTGCAATGTTTCAATGCTTGGGTTACAAATCCTGGCACCATCACCAACTCGTTGGATTTTATATTCTGTCCATAAAATAGCATTGTCTTCATGGGGTCCTGTGAGGAATAAACTAATGACCATAAACAGAACATCAAAGCTAGTTCTTACATATTAACATCACTCAATAAATATTATTTTATAAGTAGAATCATTGTATGAAGTATAAGTTTTCTATGTTTTTTTTTCCCCAGCATGGAACAAGGGAGAGGAAAATCATCCACATTTTCAGCCTCCTAGGATGATATGTGTTGAGAATTGATTTAAGTCGAAAATTTCCTGCAACTGACTTTACATTCTCTTCCAAAGGACTCATCACTAGCTAATGTTCTGACTGTACAAGCATAATACTCATCAAGTTAAACCATGAATATCTTCAGAAAATCAAAGTGCTTATTGTCATGAACCAAACTCCATTCTAAAGTATGCACTGTATCCAGTTTCACTCCAGCAGATGATCTGAGTAAAATTTCATGATGCCTCAAATAGTCTTCCCATCTTAACAAAATATTCTCAAATTTCCATACGCTAGCATATAATTTTCATACTGTTACTCACCCCAGAGGAGACACCAAGGACAGACAAAAGGAACAATTCTGTCCAAAACAAAGCTATGCGAACCAGCTAGTATGCTGGGGTTACTAACATGAAGATAGATGGCTAGCTGAAACGCCTACAGATTGTTGGTGATGACCTACAAACCTGCCTCTGTAAACATCTTAGCATTACTGGAAGGCAGCTCACCTCTTCTGGTCAGAGTCTTCTCCCTGGACTTGCTACTGTTTATATAACCCTGGAAAGCTCCCCTGTGGGTCTTATAAGTTTCAGGAACTTTCTGATCCCACTCATTTTATTTTCTTCCTGGGGCTATTAAATTTTATTTACTTCTTGATTATTAAGCAGACTTTCCAGGATGCAATGCTTTAATTTAGAGGAAATTCCAAGCACACAACCCATACTTTCAAGCTCAGAGAGAGCACTACAGTCTAGTTTTTTGGGTGGAAGCAGTGACTTTGAGCTATCACTGTCTGAGTGTAGCAGTTTTTTTTTTATGCAATCTAGCTGAGTCATGCCAGAATTGATTGTTCACCAAGTACTGCTGAGCAACTTTGAGCAGCATTTTCTGTCTCGTTAAGCTTGTGAGATAGTAAACACTGAAGTTTGCCATGATCATTCAGGGTGGAATACAAGTAGAAACTGACACTAAATCTAGAGACCAATAATTCTGAGAATTCATGGATTACAGTATGCTGACTGATTCCCTGGGCGGGAAACAATCCTGTTGTAATTGTCTATGTACATCTTTAGCAGTGACTCCATAAATTGATGTTCCCCGTCCTTTGCAGTCAGCCTGAAGGAACCATAGGTAATGGGATGCTGAAATGTCAGAAACAATGAGAGCACTTTTTCCTGAGTCCCAATTATGGTCAAAACTTTCCAGCATCATTGATACATTTCATTGTCTTCTATTGATGAAATACTGTGATAATCACCACTTGCCTCCAGTGACAATCCACAGCCATGCGCTTAAATATCCCTCACAGGGGTGTCAGGGAACCACTTACATGTATCCTTGTTTGTTGTCTTGTTTCTATTGATAAAGCGTTACATATATTTACATGCTTGCGTGCATGAGAACAGCCATACTTGTGTCACCATGAAACTGTTGGAAATCTGAGGACAACCTAAAGTGTCAATCTTTCCCTTCCATCCTGTTTGACAATGGGTCTATTTATTGCTCACCAAATTGCACAACAGTATTGCTGGCCCTCAATCATCCAAAGTTTGTTTGTTTGTTTTTGTTTGTTTGTTTGTTTGTCCCAGCCTCTCATTTCACCATAGGTGTGCTGAACTTGTCACCATGAACTAACTTGTCTAGCTTTACAGGGGTACTTGGGATCCCAATTCAAGCCTTTTGTTTCACAGCAAGTATTCTCTCTGACCCTCACTTGTATTTTTGTTTTTAAAACCTCCTTTTTATTCAAATACAGAATGGAATATGTTGCAGCTTCAAAGAAGAATAAAATTCTTTCACTTGCAAGTAAACGGGTGCAACGGAAAAGAATCACATTAAATGAATTAAATCATTCTAGACAACAAATGCTTAGACTTCAGAGGTACATAAAAGTATGCATCTATTGATAACTCAAGAAGAAGTGAACCAGTGGGGAAAGGAGATTGATTGCAGGATAAAAACAAGGGGAAGGGAGAGGGCATGGGTGTGGGGAGCAAAATGATCCGAGTACACACACATAAAAGTCATGTAAGAAACCGAAGTTCTGCATTTAAAATATGTGGTATACTATAACTGAGAAATGCATAAATCCTTCTATAGGTGGCAGTTTTGTATTACTACCTATATTACTATCTATATTACTGTTTATGTTGTTACCGCCTATATTGTTTTGTTTTCTAATACATATTTAATTTACAACATCACAAGGCACACAAGTCTACCACTTCTTACAACACCTGAATCATCTATTAGAACTTTCTCTTAGGCAATAAATTTGTAACAGGAAATAAGCCTCTTATTTGTCTCGTCTAACAGCCTTTCAGGTACATGCACCTGACAACATTTTTCCTCTCTGGAATGAATCTACAAATCGACTTAACCACTTCCTTCATTAAGTGGCTTCATAGCGTATCTGCATCCCAACAGCCCTCCCTACCTGCTCTCTGGTGTGTAAGAGTCACTTTTAGAAAGTGGAAGGAAGCTGTTCAAAGATGTTAACTTCCTCCTTGTCTTCTTGACACATAAGCATCCACCTCTTTTGCTTCCTTTTATTGAGCTATAGGCCCGAGGGACTGACTCCTCTGAAGTGTAAAACAGATCATGCATGAGATAGAGCATTTCTCAGCATATTGTATGAGTGCTGTGTGTTTCACTTACATTGAACTGGTTATAGAGAATTGACGTTTTTCTGAAAACACTGGGCAAATGTCATTATAGTAGTAGTAGTAGTAGTAGTAGTAGTAGTAGTAGTAGTAGTAGTAATTCCTTGTTTCTTCCTCTTTCTCCTTCTTCTTCGTAAGCTAAACAAGCAGGAAACAAATGTCTTACCTATTCCGACATTTCATTTAGTGTTAATTTTGAGACAACTGTAGACTCCTCTATATGCTTTTAAAATAACAATGGACTGGGAGATTACTATGGGTAACAGCACACTGTGTAAGTACGTGCACTTGAGTTTGCCTCTCCAACATCCCTGAGTCCTAAGAAGTCAGGTGTGCCTGTGTAGGACACTACCACAGGGTTAGAGGGATGAACAGTGACAGGAGGATCACTGAGGCTTGCTGGCAGCCAGCCTAGCTAAAGAAATACTGAAATCCAAGCTCAGTTGAGAGACCCCATTTTTAATGGCATAAACCAGGAAGGAGGCAATGTTTGAAATGTAAATAAATAAAATAACTGATTAAAAATAACTTTTAAAAAATACCGGAGAATAGCCAAGTCAAATAGTGATTTCACAAAGACTTTTAAGGAACCAGCCAAAGATGTTCCAGATATCTGTTCAGGTACCTACCTTTACCATGACTTGCAAACCATTTGATTTCTCCACATCCCTGAAGTACTTGGTGGCATCACTGTTGTGCATTCTGCTAGCTGTGTTCTGATCTTCCCCTCTATTTTAATGAGCATTTCTCCCCTGGCTAATGAAACTGAACATTTTTCAGATGGTGATTTGCCATTTGAAGTTCTTTTGGGAGAAAATGCACTTTCCGTGTCTTTCCTGACGATAACTGATCATTTACTTAATATTCAGGTTTCAGCACTAGTTCCGACACTGGATATGGATCTTTTGATGTGCAGGTAGTTTGAGTAAGATTTCAGTGTTGTTCTTCAGCTTCTCAGAAGGAACACCTGATTTGAAAGAAGTCTGATTTTTCTTTGTGGATCATGTATACTTTGCCAAATCTTAGATGCAAATATTTTCTGCCAAAAAAAATTTGCTTATTAAAGTTTAATGGTTCCGAAAGGCTATTTTTCCTCACTGAACTGCTTTTAAGCATTTTTTTTGTAAAATCAATTAGTGTGAGTTCCCATTGTGGTGCATTGATGTATGTATCTACCACTCCACTAACATCGTACAAGTTTCGTTTTGATGGCTGTAAGGAGAGTTGGAGAAGGTGAATTGATGCCGCCCCTTCATGTCTTCCCTTCTTTTTGAAAACACTTTATTTTAAAAAGTTGAGTTATTCTGATTCTTTTCTCTTTAAATATATACACAGGGATGACCTTTCTGAAACTAAATGGCTGACTTTGACACTGATGAGAAACATTGCTCAAGTGTGCTTCTCTAGAAAGAATGGAGTCTCTCTTCATCTGAGTTTTGTGCTATAGACATTCTTCAGCCTTCATTTATGTAGATAGTTTAGTTTCTCGTGCTCAATTGCTAGTTTCCAGGATATAAAATTTTCCCTGGATTTGGTCTATATTTAGACACAACTGCTAATAATTGGAATGGTTACAAATATATGTAATTTGATTTTCCTCATATTCTCTCTTTAAGTATATAAAATATATTAATATTTTTAAGTTTTCTTAAATCCTCCATCTCAGAATCAATTTTGAAGATTCTTAATTTATTATTCAGGCAATAATTTTAAACAATCTTTGTTTCTTTCCCATTTCATATAAAAAAAACAGATACTGTCTTACCAATAAATGTAGTGTCAGCAACAATACTTTTAAAAATACATTATTTGATATTATTGTGTGTGCAGGATATGCGCAGTGGGACATGCATGCATGGTGTAATGGTGTTCATGTGGAGTTCAGAAGACATGGTTGTGATGTCATTTCTCTTCTCCCTTCATGTCTGTTCTACGGATGACATTCAGGTCATCAGGGACAGGAGCAAATAGTTTTTATTCACTAAGTTATGCAACTGGCCCTATTCATAGTATTTTATGGAAAGTCTTCATTTAAATGAGAAAATTCTTCTGTTTTCAGTATTCTTAGTGGGTTTTTCAGGGGTAGGGGATGGCCAGTTTGAGAAAATAAATCCAAAGTATTACATATATTGGACATAACTAACATTGATCTGCATTCCCAGCACTAAGAATCTTCTTCACAAATAAGGGTTGAATTTTCTCAAAGGCATTTATTATATTGATATCAGGTTTTCCCCTTTATTCTGTTAATGGGCTGGTTTATCTTAAAGGACTTTTAAATATTTCAAATATTTAATATTTAATCGATAAACATATCCAAAAAGGGGAAGATCATCTTCTTCCCCTTTGATACTATTTCCAAAAAGTATCAAATTACTTTTGTACTTTTGTATGCTGCTAAAAGTTGTGAAAAGATTCTGTATTTCTATTAATGAAAATGGTTCTTTCCACTCTCTCTCTCTCTCTCTCTCTCTCTCTCTCTCTGTATGTGTGTGTGTGTGTGTGTGTTTGTGTGTGTATGTATATGTGTGTGTGTGAGTGAGTGACAGATAGAAAAAGTGAGAGAGAGAGAGAGAGACTTCCAAGCAGTTGTTATGTTATTCGGATGTTGAAATTCAAGTGTCCTATTAAGCCTTCGTTGTTGTGTGATTGCCTGGCTCCTTAGAACTCCTGAGCCAGATAAGAACCACCATCCCTGGGAAGGCTCTAGGGCTCTGTAGATGAGAGGTCGGTACTGCCAATGGCCTTCAAGTCCTAGCTGTGACTATGACTTTGTTCTCACCATGCAAATGCTTTCTTCCAGCTTTCATGGGATAAGAATTGAGTTCTGATTCAGTCAGTATATGTGGAGAGAATTTTATGTGATACTTGATCAAACAGATCATTAAATCTTCCTCTGGAGAACATCCCTGTGTTTGGGATGGTGGTGATTATTTTTTGCTTGTTTGTTTTGCTTGGTTGTTGTTGTTGTTTCTCAGTCAAGACTTATTTCTACATTCCAAGTTTGTGATGTATGATGCAGGAAGGAAATACTCAGACTTTCTTGCTATCAGGTCTCAAGGTCCCCATCAGGTGTACTTGAGTCTCCTCAGTTCTTTCAGTCTTCTTATGCTTGCATAATTTACAGAGTCTAGGGTTTTCATTGTATTCGGGGACAAGAATGTAAAGATTTTGTCCACTTCCCTCTAAACCCATGGTTTACTTAATGTAAGAGAAGAAACTCGGAATTTTGTTGGACTACCATACTTTGAGCACTTCCCTGGAAGCAACTCACTGAATGTTTTCACTCCTCTTTAGTATATCACAAATCAGAAAGCCCAAAGATGGGACAGGAGAAATTTTTCAGCAATTAAGAGAGATTGCTTGCTGCTCTTACAGAGAAACCAAGTTTGTCTTGCATCAGTCACATCAAGCAGCTCAAAAAATTTAATTCCAGCTACTGAAATTCCAACATCCTCTTCTGACTTCTGTAGGTTACCTGCACCCACATGCTCATATATGCAGGCCTACAGACAATTACAAAATAAAAATGTTAAAAGAAAACAAAGAAAGATGATGGAACTTGTTCTGGGCCATACAGATGAAGCATGAAGTAACTGTGATTTTATATGCACTTGTTATTTCTAGCTCCAATATTCTTAGTACTTCCTTTCAGTGAAAATTAGCACATTGTCCAAGCAGCTTAAACTTTCTAAACTAGGGTATTGTGAATAGCATTTTAATGTTCAAATAACTTCATCTGATCCATGTGGGGGATACAGTTTTGTTAAAACCATAAAATTAAGAAGAATAAACAAAAAATTTGTTTAATTCATCTCAAATGAGGATGGATTGGCCTCAAAATGGAAAGCTTCTAATTCAGTTTTCATTGCCCTGTATGATATTTTAGCCTTCAACAGAAGAGATACAATTTAATTAATTTATTACTAGGTAAATACAGCTTATTTCAGCAGAGTTCATAACTGGAAAAATGTTTTAAAGGATCAGAGATACCTAAGAAGTCCTGGTGGAGCTGCATTCCAGTTTTCCTAACTTCTTTATGCTTCTCGATGTAGTCTCATCTTTCAGAGTTAACTGCATGACAGTGGCTATCCCCTCGTGTGGAAGTTGATTCTCTGTAAGTCTACCTTTACACCCAACAGCTGAATCACAGATGGAAAGCATTTAATATTTCCTGTTTTAAGAATTATTTTAGTTTTGTTATGTGCATGATTGTGTGTGTGTGTGTGTGTGTGTGTGGGTGGGTGTGTGTTTGAGTAACTATGTGCACGTGAATGCAGGTATCTTCAGACAGAGGATGCTAAATCCCCACGAGCTTAAGATACAGATGGCTGTGAGCTTTCCAAAGTTTGTAACTGAACTCAGTCTTTTGGAAACTGTACATATACTTAATGTCTTAGCCATCTCTCCAGCCCTCACTTAACCGTTGGCTTTCATGTTCTTATGGCATATTCCATCCCTTACATAACTTATTTCAACAAGCAACATTGAAATTATGTGTGGATTAGGAAAAGAAAATGTAATCAACAAAAATAATGCATAGTTGTAAGACATTATTTCTTGATTGAATAATTTCTCTTTTAAAAATATAAAAAAGCCAAAAATTTGCCCTTATGTTGAAAAAGAACTTGAAGTGATTATGAAAATCATGCAGAATATCAGTCTCAATGTGATTTTTCTTCTGAACTTTCTCAAAGAAAGAAGAAAAGAGAGAGAGAGAGAGAGAGAGAGAGAGAGAATGAAATATTAACCAGTCACTTGAAAAAGCTGTTTGATTTCTTTAATTAGAAAATATATGAGTAAAGAACACTTATGAGGCACTGCTTGAGAAGTTTGCTTTTCCACAGAATTGACTTATTTAGCTAGAATTTATGTTAATACTGTTGATTTTGGCCTAGTATCTCCAGTGAATTAAATATATTCTCTTGAGTCCTTTCAGTTCAACAAATTTTAAAGGTAATTAGCAAAATCCATGCCCCTTTATTTTATGTCCTTTCTATTGTTTTAGAAATATATGTATATTTCATTTTAATCTATCTTTGGTAGTTTCATACATAGAAATATATAAGCATAGATGTTTTATTCTTTTAAATCTAATTTTTATTATTTAATTTTAGAACTTAATGCAGTGTTGCCTGACCGTATTCACCACCTTTCCTCCCCCAGCTCCTCCAAGACCCACCTACCACCTCTCTATTTTCCAGTTTTGTATCCTTTTGGTTTTTTAATAACCCACAGACTCAAATTTGTGCTGCCCATAATCATGGTTAAAAGGCCAGTCACTGGAGCATGGTCATCCTACCAGGGGCCATACACTTAAGGCAAACTGAGTCATAAGAGTCATCAGCTGTCAGTAGCTCCTCAGTCATAGTTGGGGGTTAGTGAACCCTCATGCTTCCATGCCTCAATAATGACTGGCTTGGCCTTATGTAGATCTGAGCACTGAGGTGTTGTTCAGTGGTAGAACTTTTGCTTGTCTAGTCAGAGTCCTGAATTCAATCTATAATATGATCAATAAAAAATAACATATATGTATAGACAAAATGTGCAAATAATACCATAGTTTTAAGTAAAGCACTGAGCTCTCTGTTGGTGTGTTATATAATCATAGTAGTAAGTTAGAAAGTAGGTGGAGAAGGGAAAGGTAGTACAGTGGTTAGAAGTGCTGAATAATTATGAGAACATGAATATCGGAGTTTCAGAGCCTCCCTAACAATCCTTTCTCACACTCTTTTGGCCTCCGAATGTACAGAGGTGTGTAGACCCTTCCCCCATGCATGTGCATGTACTCACAGACACATACTCCTATAAATAAAAATTTTAAAACAAATACAATTTTGAAAAGAAAATAGGGCAAAGAAATATGCATTGACTGTAAACTAAACCATGGCCAAGACTCTTTCATGTAACCTTTTCAGAGAAGGCTTTCAAAATAGACAATATTCACTCAGATTTACACTCATGAAAAAGCAGAGACTACGAGAGATTGAACAGCTTGCATAGTGCTACACAGTAATGAGAAAAAGCTGGATTCAAGCTGGGTTTCAGAAAAACAACGCAGCGTTCTGTCAAATATCTTAAGCTTGTTGATCTCAATAACCAGCATGAGTTTAATAAATATGTGTCTCAAGATTTTAAAGGAAAAGAGAATGAGGAGAAAGCAGAATCGTGAAAGATGTAGGATTCATAGCATTCTGATGCATTAAGAGAAGAAATGTACATCTCCCTTCTGCTCTGTACCCATGTGGGAGAAGATCATCCTATCTACCCTTTATCTCAAAACTGCACAGTTTGCAGGGCTTCCAGAAAATCTACTGAAGCCAGGGCAACAGGTAGGATAGCCACCCAAACAACTGCGGCAGATGGGACCACCGACACCCCAGGTGCCCAGTAGATGTGGAACACTTCCCCCTACAAACACACACCATCTCTCTTCCCATCTCCACCTGCCTGGAGGCAGATCAGCCTGCCTCCCCTTCTCTCTCAACACTGCACAGTCTGCAGGGCTTCCAGGAGATGTGCTACAACCAGGCTAACAGTCTACAGGGCTACCAGGAGATCTGCTGCAGCCAGGGCAACAGTCTGATAGTTTCCCAGGAGATTGACTGAAGCTAGGGCCACAGATCCTCCAGGAGATCTTCAGCAACCCAGAGACACAGGAGGCAGGCTCCTCACAGAGTCACCTAAGCCAGCTAACACCAGATAAAACCAGATGGCTAGAGGCAAGCACAATAGGGGGAGGGTGGAGGGAATGGGGAGGTTACAAAGGGGAGATCTGAAAAGGGGGAAACATTTAAAATGTAAATAAAATATGAAAATAAAAAAAAAAAAAGATCATAGGCAACAGAAGATGATATACTTTGACACCATCAGAACCTAGCTCTCCCACAACATCAAACCAGGAATATCCCAATATAATTGAAAAGCATGATGCTGACCTAAAATCCCATCTCGCAAAGATAATAGAGATATTTAAGGAAGATAAAAATGACTCACTTAAAGAAATACAGGAGATCACAATCAAAGAGGTGAAGGAATTGAACAAAGTGGTCCAAGACCTAAAAATGGAAGTAGAAACAGTAAAGTAATCCCAAATAGAAGCAACCCTGTATACTAAAAACCTATGAAAGTGGTCAGAAGCTACAGATGCAAACATCAGTAACAGAATACAAGAGATTGAACAGAAAATCTCAGGCTTAGAAGATATCATAGAAAACTTTGACACAATGGTCAAAGAAAATCTGAAACAAAAAAAAAGCAAAAACCTCCTAACCCAAAACATCCAGGAAATTCAGGACACAATGAAAATACCAAACCTAAGAATAATAGGAATAGAAAAGAGCAAAGATTCCTAGCTTAAAGGGCACGAAAATATCTTCAACAGAATCAAAGAAGAAAATTTTCTAACATAAAGAAAGAGATGGCCATAAACATACAAAAAGCCTACAGAACACCAAATAGATTGAAGCAGAAAAGAAAGTCCTCCCATCACATAATAATCAAAACAAAGTTCACCAAACAAAGAAAGACTATTAAAAGTAAGAGAAAAAAGCCAAGTAGCATATAATGGCAGATCACCCATGCTCATGGAATGGTAGTATTAACATAGTAAAAAAGGCCATCCTACCAAAAGCAAGCTACAGGTTCAACACAATCCCTATCAAGATTTGAACACAGTTCTTCACAGATATGGAAAGATAAATTCTCAGTTTCATATGGGAAAACAAAACATCCAGTATAACAAATGCAATTTTTAACAATAAAAGAAATGAAATGGCAATCACCATCCCTGACCTCAAACTGTACTACAGAGCAATAGTGATAAAAACCTAATGGTATTGGTATAGAGACAGACAGGTTGAGCAGTGGAACAGACTTGAGGACCCAGAAATAAGCCCACACATATGGTCACTTGATCTTCCACAATGAAGCTAAAAACATTCATGGAAAAAGAAAAACATCTTCAATAAATGGTATTGGTCTAACTTGCAGTTTATGCATAGAAAAATTAAAATAGATCCACATTTATCATCTCCCACAAAGCTCAAGTACAAGGGGATCAAGGACCTCAACATAAAAACTATATACACTGAATAAAAGAAAGTGGGAAAGAGCCTTGAACTCATTGACACAGGGTGAAATTAAGACTCAATGGCTCAGACACTAAGATCAACAATTAATAAATGAAACCTCATAAAACTGAAAAGCTTCTGTAAGGCAAAAGACACAGTCAATAGGACAAATCAGCAACATAAAGCAAATCTACACCAACTGCACATCAGATAGAGGTCTAATATCCAAAATATGTAAAGAACTCAAGAAGCTAACCTCCAAAATAAATAAAAATGGGGAACTCAGCTACACAGAGAATTCTGAACTGAGGAATCTTGAATGGCTGAGAAGTGCCTAAATAATTGTACAACATCCTTAATCATCAGGGAAATGCTAATTGAAAGGACACTGAGATTTTACCTCACACCAATCAGTATGACTAAGATAAAAAACTCAGGCTACAGTAGATGCTGGAGAAGATGTGGACAAAGAGGAACACTCTTCCATTGCTGGTGGGATTGCAAGCTGGAACAACCACTCTGGAAATCAGTTTGGCGGACCCTCAGAAAAGGAAAGAGTTCTACCTAAAGATCCAGCTATCCCACTCCTGGGCATAGACCCAAAAGAATATCCAACATATAACAAGGACACATGCTCCACTATGTTCATAGCAGCCATATTTATAATAGCCAACAGAAACAACCCAGATGTCCCTCAATAGAGGAATGGATACAGAAAAGATGATATATTTACACAATGGAATACTACTCAGCTATTAAAAATGACAACTTTTTGAATTTTGCAGGGAAATGGATGAAACTAGAAAATATCATCCAGCGTGAGGTAAGCCAGACCCAAAAGGACATACATGAAAACACAAGGGGAAAAACTGGAGCAGAGTCTGAAGGAAAGGCCATCCAGAGACTGTTCCATCTTGGAATCTATCCCTTCCACAAACAACAGACATGGACACTATTGCTGATGCCAAGAAACTTCTTGCAGACAGGAGCCAGGTGTAGTTGTCCTCTGAGAGGCTTTGCCAGCACCTGAATAATACAGATGCAGACAGTTACATCCAACCATTAGACTCAGCCCAGGGATCACAATGGAAAAGGCAGGGAAGAACTAAAGGAGCTGAAGGGGTTCGCAACCCCATAAGAAGAACATCAATATTAACTAACCAGACCCCTCAGAGCTCCGAGGTTCTACACCACCAACCAAGCGGTATACAAGGGTGGATCCATGGCTTGTGCTATGTATGTAGCAAAGGACTGCCTTATCTGGCATCACTGGGAGGGAGGTGCTTGGTCCTGTGGAGGCTTGTTGCCCAGCCAAAGAGGGATGCTGAAGGAGTGAGGCAGGAGAATGTGTGAGTGAGTGGGGAATACCTTTTTAGAGGCAAAGGGGAGGAAGATGGGATAGGGGGGTTGCAGAGGGGAGATTAGGAAGGGGGACATCTGAAATGTAAATAAATAAAACAATCATAAAAAAAGAGGAGAAATGTAGGGCTAGGCAAGAGGTGGAAACAAATCTCCTAAACCTAGAAAAACAGGTGAACCTGTTCAAAACAGAAATGCAATAGGAAGCAAACAGAGCCTGACATGGTGGGGTCAAATTATAAACAGAGGAGAATGTGTTACTACTACTAGCCAGTGTTACTAATAATACCCAGTGGATCAGAATCACGGCCTTTCAGTGAAAGTCAACCAGAGCAGCTCTGCTAATCAAAATTGAATGTGGGTTACATAAGACAATGATGTCTGATGGACTACTTCCCTGATATGGGTGATTAATATAGGACAAATAGGGATAGCTTATGTGGCTAAAGTTAATAAAGGCTAGGATCCAGAATGCAGTGTTACAAAGCTTATCATTTCTATAATTCTGGGAATGATATATTTATTGTCTAATACTCTTTTCAACGTCAAGAAAATGGGAATGTATGGCAGACTCTAAGATCATGATGCCATGAAATTGCACTGTGTCGTGATATCATGCAGAATGAATATACCCTTTAGAATATATATTCTGTGAGTTAGATTCCTTACATTTAACATGTGATCCAGAGAAGCCAAATGGTTGGAGGTTTATGACGGAACAGATCTGACTCATAATTGCCTCCAGATGTTACTGGCTACACATTTCAAGTTAAGAAGAAAACAGAGGCATTAAAGCATTACTGTTCATACAGGTCTACACTTCTCATGGTAGATATTTGTTCTGAACCTTAAAATACAAGGATCATTCATTTATTGAAGTCACACATCCACTTCTGTGCCCTGAAAGTCTTAGGTGAACACACCTCAGCCCTACATGGCACTGTAGGTGCCTTCTGCTGAGTCAGCTAACAGAAATGAAAACTCTAAGTAGGTCAGATACATGCTACCCAAAACTGCTGCAGATTGTGGCACTCTCTGGTTTGCTTGTGACAGGAGGATCTTGGCTTCACTGTCACTTTTGTGTCAGTCTGAGCTGGTGCCTTGTGAACCTGGTAACTAGTGTAACCTCATAACTAGACATCATATTCAGTCTGAGCACCAACCCCTCTTTTTATCAGATTCTGTTATGAGCATTAACTCTTTGTCTTTAAGACTCCACAGTGCCTTTCTGGAATCTTCAAATAAACCAGTACAATGCTACATTTAGTTATATCATTTATACAAAGAAAACACATTAAAATGTAGGAAATGAGATTTCAATGGTCAATTCTGGGTCAAGAAACTATGCAAAAATAGAAATTCCAGAACAACTTTACCTGTCTATTCTTCTAGTAGCTGTTATAAAGGAAAAGAAAGATAATAATTTAGTTTCTTTTAGGCTATTCTACCCTGATTTCTGTTATTTTCCAATGTGGCTAATTATTTACACAGTCAGATGGCTGAGTTTATTTTAGTTAGGTTTTTTATTTTAAGACTTTTAAAAAATGTGGTAGTTTGAATGATAATTACTCCCACAGGCTCATGTGTTTGAATGCTTTGGACACCAGTTAGTGGAACTCTTTGGGAAGGATTAGGAGGTATGACCTTCTTGGAGGAGATGTGGTATTATTGTATAATCTATGTCACTGGGAGTCGGCTTTAGGCTTTGATATTTAAAAGGTCCTGGCAATTCTATTTCTCTCTCTCTCTCTCTCTCTCTCTCTCTCTCTCTCTCTCTCTCTCTCTCTCTCTCAAACTAGAGATTATTCTCTCAAAAGCTAAGTTCTCAGCTACTGCTCTAGCATCATGCCTGCCTGTTGCTATGCTCTCTACTCATGGAAAAACCCTCTAAAACTGTAAACAAACTCTCAATGAACTTTTTTTAAGTTACTTGGGTATGGCATCTCTTTACAGAAATAGAAAGTAACAAAGACAATTTATATCTATATTGTGTACATTATCTCTGTGAATGCCTGCAATAGCCAGAAGAAGGTATCAGATTCCCTGGATCTGGGCTTACCAGCGGTATGAAACTACTTAACATGGGTGCTGAGAACTGAAATAATGTTTTGAAAAATAGTAATAAACTATTTTAACTACCAGTCCTGAACACAGAACTTTTTGAAATTTTCTTTTGTGCAGTTGGGGTATGCCTCAATAGTAGATCTCTTACCTAGCATTCAGAAAATCCCTGCATTTGATCCCAAATTTACTTCATTAACCATGAATCATAGGACACTTATAATCCCTACCTCTGGGGAGGTGGAGATAGAGATAGACTAGTCAGCTGTTCCTGGTTTTCTTTGGCAACTTAGCAAGTTCAAAACCAACCTGAAAAAATGAGAACTCCCCATGCCATGGGAAAACAATTTTTTTCATTATTGGGTTAGCCAACTTTCTGTGATTGTGGCAAATGCCTGGGATAATCAACTTATGAGAAGAAAAGATTTATTAGGCTCAGTGGTGGAATTTCTGTAGGCATATTATCTATTCACTCGGGTATACGAAAGGCAGCACACTTCTTTGAGAATAAATGGAGGAAAAATTTTCTTATTTCATGACAAAGTAACAAAAGAGAAAGATGAGGGATCTGGGTCTTTTAATTCTCTTTTAGAGTAATTCCTTCCAGTACCACTTGAGAAAGAACCTTCCACCAAGCGACATCTTTTAAAAGTTCAATACTCTCTCAATAGGTTCATGCTGGGGACTGGAATTTTAACATATGGGCATGGGGAGCATTTTAGGACAAAGCACACTGAGGGATTCTTGGTTGTAATGTGATTCCTCCACAGACAGTATGCCTGGCAGTTCCCAAAACTCACAGCAAAGAAGTTCTTTCTCTTTTCTTCTGTTTCCATCTGCACGGCCCACAGTCTCTTCTTCTTTCCCCCATGGATATATTTTCTCCTGAAGAAAAAAATTTCGCATGTAACTTGTTGTTAAGCTTTCCCAATTTAGATGCATGCAGACACTCTTGATTCCTTATATTGTTTAATGTTGCTAATTACATAAGGCTTGACTGTGGGGTATGTGGATTTGTGTGTATGTGTATGTGCTTTAGTCTCTCTCTCTCTCTCTCTCTCTCTCTCTCTCTCTCTCTCTCTCTCTCTCTGTGTGTGTGTGTGTGTGTGTGTGTGTGTGTGTGTGTGTGTGAAGTCCTCTGATTCATGGTTGAATCTGGGTCTTTCATTGGCCTCGAATGCCTTATAGTAGACTAGACTACCTGGTCAAAGAGTTGCAAGAGGTCTACATGCCTTTATCTCCCATTTTACCATTTCTGGAGTTACAAACACAGGCAATCTTGGGCAATCTTGGCAACCTTGCTGGCTTTTTGTGGGGGTTCTGTGCACTAGATTCAGACCTTTATGCTTGAAAGCAAAGTGCTTTCTTCATTTTACCATCTCCACAGCCCTCTGACTGCCTTGTAAATCCTTCAGCCCAAGAGACCCAGTGAGTAATGACCAGTGATGGTTTCTTCTTCATTATCCAAGCTGTAGGCAGCTAAGGGAGGTAGTTATGATCTATATACACTGTATTAAGCCATAAAACTACCAAAGGATATGTAATGAAACTGAAGAATAGAGAAAGTATTAATCTTGGTTATTTAATTACCCACCATATCCAGGAAATGGCATGATGGAGATTGGAGTTGAACTTGTCATTCAAACAACCTGTACTCACTTCCAAATATAACTTGTCTCTTGTTGACCATATAAAACACCTGGCCATCTGGGTTCTCTGTGTCTCTCATTGGCATCCTTAGACTTTATATAATGTAACTTTATGCGCCTTCACAATGAAAAGTATAATTTTTCCCAACACAATTCTTGGTGACAAGGAGGTCAGGTTAAAGCAAGAAGGACTTAGAGAACAACAAATAAAACTCTCACAGAAGGCTGAATCTTGCAGGTTCTTTCCATTGGGTTGATGGGTTTTCATTTCTTATCTGATATTATAATAGAAGCTTCAGTATTTATTGGTTTCATAATGGCCCAGGGCATCAGAGAAATCTGAGTTAGAATATTATTCTTTTTTCTAAAATAAAATTGTTTTTTGCTTGTGTGTATGTTTGTATTAGTGGGACATGCTTGTGCCATGTTGTACGTGTAGAGATCAGAAAATAATTTTCAAGACTCATTTCTCACCTTCTATCTTGTTGAGACAATATGTACACTGTTCTTTCTGACACGGTGTGGCATAGTCCAGACTAGTTTGTTCCTGAACTTCTATATGATTGTCCTATCTCTGCCTCCTACTTCTAATACTAGTGTTGAGATTACTGATGCATGACATCACATCTGGATTTGAAGTGGCTCATTGGATCAAATTCATGTTGGAAAGTTTTTGTGGCATGTGCTTAAATATGCTAAGCCATCCCTACCTGTTGCAAAATCATTATTCAACAACTATCTACATAAGACTGTATTTGCAACACATTGTTATTCTCAATAACTTTCTTTACACCGTATACTAGGCATTATACTCACTATTCTTTTTCAGCCCAAGGTGTCCAATGAATAAGTTCTTCTCCATCACAGGATTGGAAGGCAGCTAGGGAGGTGGATATGGTCTATATACATTGTATTAATTTATGAAATTACCAAAGTATATTAATAAGAATAAAGAACAGACAAATAAGATAGTAGTTTTGTGCAGTGTTGCTATGTATTTAAAACAATTCCTTCAGTTTTCTGATCTTCACTCTATAATCTATGAAGGAGAAGATAAGGATAGCTACCCAGGAATTCAGAGCAAGGAACAGTAAACATATAAAGCCCTCAAAAGAGAACATATGTGACCAATATTCAATAAATAGTCCTGATAATTATTATTTTAATTAATTTTATAATTTTATTTGCATTTAACTTTATTCACACTGCTTGTACATATTATATTGATAAATATGCTTGCATGTGTTCATGTGTATGTGTAAGTGCAGGCAGAGGTCACAAGGAACTTCAGGTTGTTGTTCTCACCTTTCACCTAGTTTAAGCCACGTTTATCCTTGCTCACTGCTGCAAAGTCCAGGATAGGTGACTGGTGAGGTCTTGAAGATGTACTATCTCCATTTCCCATTGTGTGTCTAGTAGGGATTTGAGGGATCACAGACAGATGCCCTGAGGGACATAAATGTGGACTTGCATTTTTCAGGAAGGATGTGTTTAAAGTGCACACAGCTATAGCTCTGTACTCATTGGAGGAATGATCTTTAAGAATGCCCAAATCACCAGGATCTCACAGAATGTGTTCACTTTAACATATGAGATAAGAGGACCATTTTATTTTAGGAGGGGTGTACACATATAGGCACTCTATAAACAGTAGAACACATTTAACAAAGTGAACAGCAAAACACAGCCACAGTTGGTGGACAATTTTGCAAATATTCATTTTTTATGTCCTTATTCTTTCATGGCTGTGAAGTGGATTAATGGATCAAGTGCTTGCCAACAAAGTTAAAAACTGGAGTTGGGATCCCTAATAGACATGTAAATGGTACATAAGTATGGCTACCTATTCATAATGCTAATATACAAAGATAAGATCCAGAGGGTGAACTTGCTAGCTGAAATGAATTAATTTACCCTGAATTCAGTTAAAAGATCCTGCCTTAACACATAAGAGGAGAATAACCAAAAAACACACATGGCATTAACTTCTGGCTTCTATATGAATGCAATTCATGCAACCCCTCCACACACATACACACATGCACAAGCACATGGACACACACGCATGCATGTATACAAAGTAAATAATAAATAAATAAATAAATAAAATCACAGATGTTCTTATGTACTCATTCTCTGGCCCTTACTTGTTTCTCTACATGGGCATAAGACAGGGAAAATACTGTGGACAATAAAGCAACAATGATCACAGCATTGCTTCTGCATGCCAGCTTGAAAAATATTTGCTTTTCAACTCATCAAAATTGGTGTGCTGTGTGTTACTAATATCATAGACTCGTTGTTCAGAAGTTAGCATAGAAATCTGCAGAAGCAAGGAAACTATGGAGAAAGAACTGCTGGTAAGAACAAGCACCCACTCAGGCACTTTGAGTTAATAGAGAACTAATGGTAAGTATATACAGTTCGGTGGAAATTAAAAGTGGATAATGAGTTTCCCAAAATGGACTGAAGTAGCAATGCTTGATGGTTAAGCACAATGAGTCAAAGAAAACTGACTTGTTATAATGTTAAAATATGTGCTTATTTTTGTTATATGTGTCTATTTAGACATGGAGGTGAGGGTCAAACTTGGGTGTTTCTCTTGATTTTTAAGACAGGGCCTAACATGAGGCTAGGTGCTAAGTAGGCCAGGCCAGTTGGCTAACAGAACTAAGCAATCTTCTTCTAGTCCCTTTCCTAGTGCTGGTTTTACAAGCTTACCCCACAATTTCTAACTCAGGTCCTTACACCTACATGGCAAATACTTTACTGTCTAAGATATATCTCCAGCTTAGAATTTTTTCTCTTTTGCAGCAGAGGTCATTGACTTTCTTTCTTAAAGTAAGATAATTTTTATTTGAAGAGCTCTACAGATGAATTCAGAGCCACTACACATAGGGTTGGGGTTTAGCTCAGTTGAAGAATGTGGGATAAACTTGCTTAAGGTCTGGGTTCATTCTCTAGCATCCTAGAGAGGGAGAGGAAGACACTTAACTCACATATAGGTGAGAAGAAAGGGAGAGTGACTGAGGCCATGACAAGAGACTTTTATTATAATTTTTAGCCCCCGTAAATTAAAAAGTATCAATTCTGAAACAAAAATCACGATTCTGTCTTCCTTTCTCCCTCTCTTAGGCAATAATGAAAAGCAACTCCACTCTTTCTCTGTCTGTGTTTCCATCTTTTTCTCCCTTCTCCCACTCTCTTTGACTGTTGACGGCACGGTAAAATGAACCCAGGTCTCTCTGTTCTGCTGCTTTTCTTGTTTCCCCCACTCTTCTTCTCTATTACTCACCATTCCTTATGTACCATAACAACTATCCGTAAGAACTTCTATCCATAATTTATTGATTAGTGCAAAGGTAATTTGAAATGAATCTTGGTATGTCTATATATTTTTCTTATACGTGGTCATGTGGATGTAGATGAGCATGGATATGGCAGAGTAGGTGCAAAGAAGTCAAGGATGTTCTAGTTGCTTTTCTGTGCTGACCAAAAACAGCTTTGAGAAGAAAGGGGTTTATTTGGCTTGCAACTGAGATCAGGATCCATTATTTGAGAGAGGTAAAGCAGGAACTCAAAAAGGAACCAGAGTTCAGGGATGATAGGTACTCTATAGAGCACTGCTTCCAAGCACAGCCAAAGAGGTACATCAGGAGCCATGAAGCATGCTGCCTGCTAAACTGGCTTGTAGGCATTCTTATCCTCAGATGACTTTCTTCTACACTTCAAGACTACCTGTCTAGGAACAGTACTGTCCATGGTGATCTCAGTCTTTCTACATCAATTAACAATCAACACTGCCTCCCCATGATACCCTTTGGCCAACCTTATTTAGGCAATTTAACCCATTGAACCTCTCCTCTCATATGTCTTTATCAAATTGAAAATCAAAGCTAAGAGGGACAGAAGAGTATCATTCTGTTGGTTTTTTTCCATCTTGTTTAATAGTATCTGCTTGTTATACACTGCTGTGCTTGACAGACAGTCCATATGAGTGTGCTCCTACCTTTTCCTCCCATCTCACCATACGATCACTGACATTCCAGATTTACAATATTGCACCTGGCTTTTGCATAGGTTCTGGTCTCTATGCTTGTGTGGTAAGGATTTTATACATTGAGTTATCTTCCCAACATCTGTCTACGGGTTTTTTGGAGATACTGAAACCTTGCATAAGGGTCTTGAGTTCATGACTGAAGTACTTTCTTAAAACCACTGCAGATATGGAGGAACACTATACTTAGCAAAAGACACAGATTTCACACTCAGACTCAGACTTTCTGAAATCATATCCTATACCTACAACATTGTCCTGGTATATATTGGTATCCTCTATGCAAATACCAATACCTCTGTGTGTGGAGGAGGAGGGGGTTCTGATGCTAAGATCCTGTTCTGCAATTGGTTCTTGATCTCTCAGTAAAGAAGCCTTGGGCCAACTGCTGGGTGGGAGGAATAGGCTAGATTCCTGGGTCCCTGGAGGAAAAGAGACAGACACAAGGGAGGAGAGTTCTTCAAGCTTCAGAGGGAGAAAAGATGACCAGTCATGTGAGGTCTAGGGCTGAGCAGTGGCCTGTGGCCATTCCTACAGGGAGGAAGGCAGGGGTGTATCTGAGCAACTAAGTTTAGAGCAGGCAGGAGGTGTGGAGATAAGAATATTGATAAGAACATGTGTTTCCAGGTAAGACATAGTAGTGCTCAGCCATTATGGCCAAAGGCAAGTTGAAATTGAACAACTGCGTGTCTGTGTTTTTGATCCATGGATTCAAGGGAAGCTGGGTGAGGGCTGGTAGTGCAGCCCATTCCCAGAGTTAAGGTGGGTTAGCTAAAGCTACACACAACACCTAGGCATACCAACTGGAAGAAGCAGAGTTGGGAAACAGCAAAAGAGACATAGTAATGGCAAGCAGGAAAAGACAAAGAATAGAATGCAAGTAACATGCTTGAAAGAGATTTCAAAAATATTCACTACCAACTTGAGACCCAGGGCTTGATCCTAGCACCATACAACCTTAACAAGAAACACACAGAAAGACAGACATATAGATTGTACACACATTTATACATAGGTACAGACCTCAAAAACTCACACAGACACAGACTAAATCCCAGTCACTACCATGTCATTCCTTTAACATATTATGTTAATTAGGTATCAAAGATTAAAAACAAACCTAGGAAATTTTTTTCTTACCACTTATTGAATAGATCCCCCAGGTTTAGTTAAATTACTATGATTATGTAATTCATCTGTATAGTCTTTAGCTATGTTCAACCTGTACACCCATATGTCTACAGATTTTGCCAACAAAGCTATGGTCCTGATGTTTGGAGTTATATAGAACTAATAGTAGGTGTTAAGACTGTTGACTATGTAAATGTCTGCACCAAGCTACTTGTTTACTTAAGGCTCGTCTCTGAGGATGCTGATTTTCTGAGATTTGCATTTTAATTAATGTGAACTATCAGTTTAGGCTTATGTGAACAAATGTGCCATTATGCCTGACACTCATGTAACATTGCTGTGTCTCCACTGCTCAATTCTGGAAGTGGAGGAACATTCAGTACTTATTGTAGCTGATAAATAGTATTATGACTCTTCATAAGCTGACACTTTCCAAACACTAAGGCTTTCAAATCTATTACCACTGGGTCAGAAATATTGAGGAAACAGGAAATATAGAAAAAGAAAGTGACCTCTGAGTTTTCCTTTGCAGATATCGAAGACACTGCACAAGCATAGGAACTAACCCAATCCCTGGGGAAACTTTTTGTAGAAATTAAAAAAATATATAACTAAACTGCCCTATGAACTAGATGAAGAAACTACCAACTAAAATTGCTGAGTAATGTAGTAAAGAAATGGAAATTATCCTCAGGGGACAGTTAAACTCTGGCTACTGGGTGAATTTGTACAGGATAAGAACAAGGGGCCAGAAGTTAAGTGGCCCATTCATTGGCTTTCTGGCCTCTCCCTAGGCAAGCCAGAGCAGTTTGATTTTAGGCAGTAGGCTAGGAGGCATACTGATTCTGTGGTTTAAAAAAATAAAAGCAAGAGACTTTCAGAAAGAGATCAGAAAGCAATGAGAACCCTTGTATTTATTCAAATGAGAACCTGGACCAATGTTTTCATTCCAGGTTCAAAATATTCTGCCTCTGAGCAAATCTGCTCACTCACTGTGTACCTTGGTATCTCCTCCCACACTTACTGATGATTTCTCCTGAGAAATACCTTCACCTTCCAAAGGTTTCAGACCACACACCTAAGATTTTCACTAAAAAATCTTATTTATTCTTCTCACAAGGTTGTTCTGAAGATAAATAAGATAACAGGAAAAACTCTGAGGACTGTGTCTTTGAACACATGGTAAAATCTGAATCCAGAAAGAAGTGCAGTGGAGATGACTTAGATGGAGTAAACTACTTGCCATGTGAGCTGGGGTAGAGGAGTTTGAACGCCTATAACCATAGAATACTGGGATATGGTAGCACACATTTCTAACCTCAGAATTTGTCTGGGAAAATTTGAGGCAAAGATTCCAGGAAATTCAAGGGCTAGCTAGCCAGGTATAAACAAAGAGACAGATCATATCTTAAACAAGATGGAAGGCAGGCAAGAACTGACTCCCAAGTCCGTCCTCTGACCTTTTCACTCACAACATGGTTCAGATACAGGAAAACACACACATATATAAGAATAACACACACATATGTATATACACACACAAACACACAGCGAGAGTGTGTATTTGACATTGAGGGAGTGGTTTATATACCCAGAGTGAAAGAAATGCTTTTCCTCCCCTCCTCCCCTCTCAGGAGATAGGGCCACCTAGCTAGCAGATATTTTCTGTGGGACATAAGAAAGGGGCATTCCTCCCCTTCCTAGAGATAAGGCCAACTGGCCAGCAGATATTCTCTGTCAACATAGGCTCTCCCAAACAACAATGGCCTTGGGGTAAAGAATAACCACAATGACACTCACTAAGAATCCCCTAATTGTGTCAAAGGTCAACAACCAACTCAGGCTGTGACCAGAATCTGCCTCAAGAATGTATAAAAAGTGTGAGCTTTGAGAATTGGGGGTCTTCTTTGTCTTGTGTGCAGGACGACCCCAATGCATTGGAAATAATAAACCTCTTGCTGATTGCATCACTCTTGATCTCCGTGTCTTTGCAAGAGGGAACTACTGGTAGTTGTGACCTTCAGGGGTCCAACAAGAGTTTAGAGTCTAGGCTCCTATGGAATTTGTATGCTAAGTTCAAATGTAGGAATCCCAGGCTATACTAGTGTGTTGAGCACCAAACTAGGGAAATAGAGATATAAAATGTAAGAGCTATTTCCTACAGGATGCAGTCATAACTATGGAAAAATATACTGATATTCTAGGACCTGTTTGTTTTTCTAATCACACATTCAGTGTGAGTGGAAGCCATAGTAAGGACAAGCTCTGGGTTGATCTATAGGATATCATGAGGCACAGCAACCATGCATCAGGCCTGCCATCACATCCAACCCATTACTTCTTCATGCAAAAGGATAGCATTATCCATATTCATGATAGCTTGGTACTTTGAAGAACATTGCTTTGGTCTTTTCTTTGTGGTTGTTAATACACAGGAAGAAATGTATATAATGCTGTTTGAAAGTCTCCTGACAACTGGGGAAATGACACAGCAATTAAAACAGGTGTTATGAAGGTTAAAAGACAAGAATATTAATATCCAGATAAATGTCAGGGATATGTGGAAACCATCCTCTACTTGCATTCTCTGAAAGCAGGTAAGGGATTTCAGGAAGACTAGCCACATTGACAAGTTCTGTGTTTAAAAGTCCCTGATTCAAAGAATAAAGTGAAGAATGACTTGGAAAATTTTTCCTCATCAACCTTGGGCCTGTACATACATGTGAACTCATGTGGATATCCACCCACTCACAGAAACAAGCACAAATACATCTAAACAACCATACATACATACTTGAAAATGAGATAAAACAAATAAGTCTCTAGAGATCTTTATTCTAGAACAAATGAGACACCTACTTTCTGGGTCATTCTGTGGCATTCAAAATGCTCTGCTTTTTACAGGAATACAAAGGTAATTCATCTTTCATTATACGTGTGTTACATACACTTAAACAGCTTAAACTTTGAATTTTGTCCACATAGGATGTAGGAATCTATGTTAGTAAAGCTTTCACATCAGTAAATGCAAACCTTCATTTCATTAACAGATGTAGGATATCAAATTGTGTAGGTATATCATAATTTCTTTCAACCTATCTTCAACTAATGGGCATGTAGGTTGTCACAAATTACTACTATTAAATTTATATGGGCTGAGGGTAGTTCAGTAACAAAATTGTTTGCTGCATAAACGTTAAAACCCAAATTCAATTCCTAACTAAAAAGCTGGGCATGATGGCATCTATTATGGCCTTAGCACTGGTGAGATAGAATGGTATCCCTGTGTTTCTTAAGTACTCAGCTTAGCCTAACATGGAGGCTACCTATCAGTGAGAAAACTTGTTCCAAAACTAAGGTTAACAGCACCTGAGGAACAAAAGTCAAGGTTGGCCTCTGCCTTCTACATGCACACATGCAAATATACAAAGATAACTAACTAAATAAATAAATAGATAGATAAATAGATAGGTAAATAGTAAATAATAGTTCAATACATGTCTTTGCACATCTGACATGCAAATATTTGAATACTTATATAAGAAATTCTAAAATAACATAACTGAATCGAAACATGAATACTGGTCATACTTGCAAATATTGTGACCCCAGGTTCAGATAGAGACACTGTCTCATAGGAGTAAGAAGAGAATGAAATAATATATAAGAACCCTACTCCATCCACTTCCCCATAAGTTCCAACTCATGTGTACTCTGTACACACTTGTGTACATGTTCAGTAAATTTGCTGCTTTCTTATTCAGCTAGACCAGCAGCACAGTAATTCCTAATGATCTTCCTGTTTCCACTATCACAGTGCACATATTGCAGATATATATTACTTTTCCCAGCATTTTTACATAGATGTTGGGAGTTGAATTCAAGTCCTCAGGCATGGTGACAAGGAAACTTACTTCCTGATGTGCTGAATAGTTTTGTCAGCCTGTAACAATCTAAAATAATTCGGGAAGGAATTCTTTATAATGGATTGTCTAGATTAGGTTGTTTGGAGAGCATGTCTGTGTAAGACTATTTTGATTATGATAAATCATACACCTACTGTGGGTGACATCATTCCCTATCAAATGACTCTGAACTGTAAAAGAATGGAAACAACAAAATAAAAGCAGAATAAAAACAACCACAAAACAAACAAACATAACAAAAACAATAACAACAAAAAGCTAAGTGCAGCAATGCATTAATCTGTGCACTTTGTGAATATATTGTTAACTGTTTCTGTAGCTTCTGTATCTGTGACTTTCATTCTGTGAACTATAAGCTTAAATCATGACCTTTTAAAAAGAAATTCTTTCCTCTAAGTAAGTTTTTTGTCAGGATTTTGTATCACAGCAACAATAAACAAAGCTAAGGTGTTGAGTCTGGCTTGGCCGTGTAAGGGATAGTGTGACATGATTTCCTGCCCCTGGAACAGAGCTAGCAGGGCATGGACTCCACAGTTGCTGTGGTTGAAAGGGTTTTTTTTTTTTTTTTTTTTTGTATAATAGTGCACATATTTTCAAGTTTGACTTTGAGGAATGTCCTTTCTGCCAAGGTTAATGACTCCATGATAATCAGAGACCGCATTCGTCCTTGAGGCAAGGGCATGTCTATCTCTCAGCCAAATGGTAGAACACTATGACCATCAGGACAGCAATAAAGACTGTGAAAAAGAAGGCTAAACACATGAGTTTGAAAGTATATGTTTTCTCAACTATGTAAAAATATAAGGATGCAATAAGAATTGTATAATGATTTTCACAGATTCAAAGGTACAGAGACAGCTAGACTATGAATCAGCTTGTCAGAAAGAAACTAAGAAAGGAGATAAAGAGATTTAGGGAGTAGGCATTCCCTAACATTCCACTCAGCTAAGTTAGTTTGTTTTGTCTTATTTTATTATTTATTGTTTTGGGTTTTGACTTTTGTTGTTGTTGTTTATTAGTTTGTTTGATGCTTAAAAAGGCAGATGGATTCCTGAGTTCAAAGTCAGCCTGGGATACAGCTAATTAAAGTCCAAGTATGCTCAGAATGCTAATTTCACCTCTCTATCTTATTGCCTGAGCTTGTGCTTACTCTCTCTAAGAATCAAGGGGCTAAGGTCATGTGATATTGATTCATAGGATAATGAAAATAAAACCTATAGTAGTGACTGAATTAATTCATAAAATAAAAATACTGGGCTTTTGATTTCCAAGAAATGAGCTACTCAGAGAGATTTTAGGATAGCAAGAGAAATCTGTCTTGAGCAGAGCAGAACACAGAGTGTACTCTGAAAAGCTGTTTCAAGCAGAACACACAGAGAAAATGCAATCAGAGAGCCATCTCCAGCAGAACATATGCTGTCAGCTCACACCCACTATTTGACTTTGAGTCATTTCTTTTGCTGCTTCAGCCATCCCTTCTCTCAGAACTTCTCTCCAAGCTGAGGCTGGTACTTAGCACTAAAGCAACAATGTTTGGACCCTACCTTGATCCCCAAATTTCTTTAATTTTCACAAGAAATACTCTGGTAGTTGTTTCCTCCTAACTGTATTAAGGAGCTATGTGGTGATCTTAAGGTCATCTAAACTGGGTTTTTAATTTTTACAATGAAGAGATGAAATATGAAGATTTGTTTTAAAAATTAAACAATATATATGCATGAATGTTCATTCACATGTAATCTATATGTACTGAATGTGCATATGTGTGCTTTTGTTTGTGTGTGTGTGTGTGTGTGTGTGTGTGTGTGTGTGTGTGCAGTGCATACAGAGATCAGAAGAAGGAACTGGATGTCATGGAACTGCAGTAAAAGAAAGCTGTAAGGGAACACCTAGGTGCTAGGAATTGAACTTGATTCCTCTAGATAAGAAGCCATTGCTCTCAAAAAATGGGGAAGAGAGCTAAACAGAGAATTCTCAACTGAGAAAACTCGAATGGCAGAGAAGCACCTAAAGAAATATTCAACATCCTTAGTCTTCAGGGAAATGTAAATCAAAACAACCCTGAGATTTCACCTCACACCAGTCAGAATGGCTAAGATAAAAAATTCAGGTGACAGCAGATGTTGACAAGGATGTGGAGAAAGAGGAACACTCCTCCATTGCTGGTGGGAATGCAAGCTGATACAACCTGTCTGGAAATCAGTTTGGTGGACCCTCAGAAAAATGAACATAATACTATCTGAGTACCCAGCTATTTCACTCCTGGGCATATACCCAGAAGATGCTCAAATATGTAATAAACACACATGTTCCACTATGTTCATAGCAGCCATATTTATAATAGTCAGAAGGTGGAAATAAACCAGATGTCCCTCAACAGAGAAATGGATATGGAAAATGTGGTACATTTACACAGTGGAATACTACTCAGCTATTAAAAACACTGACTTCATGAAATTCACAGACAAATGGATGGAACTTGAAAATATCATCCTGAGTGAGGTAACATAGTCACAAAAGAATGAACATGGTATGTACTCACTGTTAAGTGGTTGTTAGCTTGAAAGTTCGAAATACCCAAGAGTCACTTTGCAGCAACAGTAGGGCTGAGTGTGAGGTCCCAGATGAAGGACTTGGAGAAGGGACTGAAGGAGCTGAGAGAGTTTCCAGCCCCAAGAAGGCAGCAACAGTGGTAACTGGCTTGACCCCCGATACTCCTGGAAACTGATCCACCAACCAAAGAATACACTTAGAAGGACCCATGGTGCTCACCACATATGTGGCAGAGGAGGGTCTTGTTAACCATCAGGGGGAGGAGAGGCCCTTGGGCCTGAGAGTGTTAGATCCCCCAGTAGAGGCGAATGCCAATGAGGGAAGCTGAGAGTGGGTAGGTGGGTGGGTGGGAGTATACCCCCATAGTGGCAGAGGGAGGGGGAGAAAATGGGGAGGTTCCAAAGGGGAGATCTGAAAAGGGGGAAACATTTGAAATGTAAATAAAGTATGAAAAATAAAAAACAAAACAAAACAAAACAAAAAGAAAGATGTTAGCTATGGCAAATACCTTGCAGACATATAAGCTTTATTAATTCATTTTCCCCTCTGGCATAGTTATCTTTTGCCAGTGTTGGGGGTTAAAGCCTTAAGCTAGGCAACTCATCTACTGCTGAGACTACTCCAGCCCCAAATTGTTTTGAAAGCATACTGATTGTTTAAATAATTATCTTTAGTCATTACACACTTCAGAGCTAAAAAAACTTATACTTTCAAATTATGTGACATTTGATTCCATTTTTTGACTTTTTATGTAAATTACTAAATTATCCTAGATTTTCTTTATATACTTTAAAAGATTTTATTGTTTTATTCACTTGTATGTGTTTAAGAGAGAGAGTGAGTGTATGCCGTGTGTGTGTGTGTGTGTGTGTGTGTGTGTGTGTGTGTGTGTGTAGTTGCCCATGGAGGCAGGAAGAGACAGTCAGATCTGGAGTTACAGGAGGTTGTGAGCCATTCAACATAAGAGTTAAGCGTGGGTCCTCTGGAAGAGCAGCAAGTGCTCTTAACAACTGAGCCCGTTCATCAACCCTGAACTATATACTTTTACATTTAACATGAATTATGAAGTGAATGTTTCCATAGTTTATAAGTTATTGCTTTTAATAGAGTTCTTCTAGTTCTCCTTATTAAAAAGAAGAAGAAGAAGAAGAAGAAGAAGAAGAAGAAGAAGAAGAAGAAGAAGAAGAAGAAGAAGAGGAAGAAGAAGCCACTGTTCTTAACCATGGAGCCATCTCTCTAGTTTTCTGTATGGCTTACTTAATATGCTCCTAACTATTCTTTCTGTTCCCTAATCCTTGCCAAATTGTAGTCCTGTTGTTTGAAGCCTGATGTCAGCAGTACATATACTCTATTCCTAAGCTTTCCTATCACGATGACAATTTCCAAAGATAATTAACTGATAGAGAAAAAAATCTTTGGGCTCCAGTATGGGAATTTAAGATCATAATTGGTTGATCCTATTGATTTGAACTGTTCCAAGTAGAAAACCAAAAACAAACTTTTTGCCCAAGACACAAGACAAAGACAAGAAGAAACCATTGTGACTACATTATTTTTCTTCAGGTAAATTCACTTGCCCTGTTACTCTAAGACTTACAACTAGGTTCCACTCCTCAAGGCTTCCAGTGCCTTGCAATAGCACCATGGGTTGGAACCTTTCTTTTAGTACATGGGCTTTTAAAATAATTTCAAATCCTAGTAAACAGGATATATAGTAAATAAATGGTTTATTACTTCATAGTCAGGAATTCTATGTTCATGCAGTCTCATTAGTTTTGTCTCTTGTCAGGGCCTCACAATGGCATTCTGACAAAAATGCAGGCAATGTGGAGGGATGGTAAACGAGGAAGCATTGGCCTTGGGGAAGGGTAGTAAGCACTGCTCTACTATAAATAATCCATCTTGAGAACTAATTGAATTTACATAAGAGCCACTAAAATCTCCTTGTAAGGTAGTGCTCCCAATGGCATAAACATTCCCATGAGGCCCCAGACTTCTACAGTCCACCATCATTCAGGTAACCATACTGAGGCAGGTAATTCTCATGGGTAGCTTAGAAAGCAGTGATCAACCCATATATTGTGCTATACATATACCCTGTCAAACCAAACAGTCACTTGACCAACTTTACGGAACACTTTAGCAGCCCTAACACAATTTTTTTTTTTTGGTCAAACACATTCTAGAACATACTCAGAACTTGAGCAGTACATTAACCCAGCCTGGGCTATATGCATAGTTGGGTATGCAAATATTTAAAATGGATGCATCATGGGCAAGTACCACACATCTATTGAGAAAAATTCACATAGCCCAAGTCTGTCTGTCAAAACAGAAAACTACTTACATTCTGCCCCTTAGCCTAGAAATACCTAGTTTAGACAGAGACCACCAGTATTAAGAAAAAACAGGAATATGTTACGAGGTAGTTCTGGGATAAACCAGTTTCAAACTATAATGAGTATCCTCCATCATGACCTAAGCATCACCGCTTCAAAGAAATGACCATGATATGTGATGGCACTCTGGGATAGCCTTGTGAAAGCTCAAACACTTCTGGTTTTCATAGATAAGTATTTTCCTCTTCCATGTCACCCATGACACAATAATAGTTTTCATGTTAGAAATGTAGAAAAGCATGTAACCATTGCTATTTATTGCTAATCTCCTAAATACTTTTTAGACTCATCTTCATACTTTTTGTTATTAATATTGGATTTTGCCACATCTTTTTGTGTTTGGTTTTTGCATTTGTCATAATAGACCTTCCTATTTCAAATTTCAATGATCGTTAAGAACATGTAAGCATTTACCCCAAGACAGTAGTTAAAACAGAAAGAGGAAAAAAAAATTCTCTCTATATATTTGACCTAATGTTAAGCTTGGCTCATTAAGTAAACAAATGAATTTTTATCACTCCCTTAACAATTAGCACTGTGGGTGGTAAATTATTTCATTTTTATTTAAAGGAAAATATACTTAAACAAACACTAAAAAGTGAAACTACCAAGATATTCATGAATGATCTAAGGTTGTTATAGGCTGACCACACTTTAGCAAAGCAAACTACCCATGAACCACTAATACATAAAAGACAGGTTTAACAATCATGGGATAATACCAATTAAAATGACAATAATTATACTTGTTAAATAAAATATGATTAAAAGAACACTTAACATTGCTGTGAATGGCTAGGTGCTCCCTGTGTTTTTATGTTAATTCTACTCTCCCAGGAGGTGTCTGGAATGAGGAAGCAGTCAGTACTCAAGTGACTTCTTGTGAACCTCCTCCATTGAATAAAGGGACCAATCACTGGTCGAGTAGGTGGGACTTCTGGGTTGGATGGAGGAAGAGAAGAAGCAAGAGAGAGTTAGGGGCTTTTGAAAGGGGAAGATGTAGCTGCTAGTGTCTCCTGGTTTCATGGCAGATATATCAGGATCAGACACCAGAAGACTTAGATTTTATATGGTTTACAAGATTAGAATTCTAGTGTTGCACTCAGAGATTGAGTAACCATTGTTTCTGAACTAAATTTGTGTGGTGTTTTCCTTCTTGTGGTGACTCGACTGGGATCCAGAGAGAAAGGCACAGCAACAAAGCATGGGTTTGCCTGATGTGCACCACAAAGGCTGTGGGGGTGTTGAAGCGTGGGGCTGGTGTGTTAGCAACCAACCAGTGGGAACCTAGCTAGCTGGTGGTAGAGATCTTGGAGCTCTGATTCAGAGTCTCCACAAAATAACAACTGCTTGCTATTGCCCGCCAGTGCATAGAGAGCCAGCCTGCTGTGGCAGCGAGAACCATGACATAGTGTGGGAACTTGCCATTCCTTTTTAATATTTCCCACGACATAACATTGCATATAGTCACTTACATATCTAAAACTGAAAATACATGTACTGGTCATCAGTCAGGGAAGAGACAGCAGAGAGGTTTTCTGCTGTAGTTTTCAGTCTTGATCTTACATTCAGCTGCCTGGTGGTGGTGAGAAGAACAGGAGAGTGGATGGTCATATCATCTCATGGAGCTCTTTCTATAGCTTTTTCCACTGTGGATTGCAGAGGTAACATCTCAAGGCATTTCCTGGTGTGATCTTAATACAATAGACCCTTCAGGGCAAAAAGAGCATATTTCCATCACCAGGGAAGGTTAAAAAAGGCTGCCAGATCATAGCATCAGAAACATGAGATGCTGAGCTAGAAAAGTCTGTGGGAGGGCTCCTGTGAAAAGGAGTAGAGGAATCTTGGAGGAGGAGGAAAAGAATCTACTCATATTTTTTGAAAAGATTCTTTCACTCAGGAGGTAGAGTAGAAGAGTAAGGATCAGGGTCAAGGGGTAAAGAGGAATCAGAATAACTTCATCAGTGGCCAAATGAATCTTTATTTGCCACAAGTATCACTTCTGCATGAGTGATTATCTCACCTAAGAAGGCACTTAAAGGGCAAAAACTCAGAAGGGAGTGCCAAAGAAAGTAAGCTAGTGAGTATAGACAGGTCTTTGAGGAAAGGCAAAGGGACAGGTATGATGGAAGGAAAGCTCAGCAGCCTCCTGCACCAAGGCAGTGGAAGAAAGAGAATTTTGGAACTTAAAAGCACAAAGGAGCAGAGATAGTAATATGTGCAGTACCTGTAGCAGTTGTGGGCTAGAAGAGCTTGGCAGGCTAAGGGACAATGCAGGCTTCTAATGTATGCCTCTCATGATTCAAGGCTCCTACCTAATCATCTGAGGCCTGGCTACCATATTTCATATTTGACAAAATGCTACGATCTTAATTTAAGTATGAGGATGCTTGGCAAGTAAAAGCGGATTACCTCCATCCTGCAGGAGAAAGGCAAAGACAGTAGCAGAGAAGTGGCTTGTCTCTTTCCTGACTTTTGAACTAGGGATGAGCACCGTTCACAGTGCACTAACACAGGGCTTTTTCTCTTGTGACTGCTTCTGTGGTCCCTAAAAAGGTGGATTTGTGGCATCACTTTGCTATGCAGTGACTTACCAGATGTGAAACTTTGTTTCTTGGCCCAGGTTAACCAGGGCAAAATCACCTATCTGTCCAGTAGTTAGGAAACCTCTATAGAAGACTGTAACCAGTGAGGTACCTCATGCAAAATATAAGGGCCTCCTTGACAGCTAAGATCATAAGCGATGTCACTAGCTTTTTATATACATTCTTATTGCCCTTTTGCTCTTCCCTGTCTTTCCTCCCCTCTTCCTCCCTCCTGCTCCTTCTTTCTCTCCATCTCCCTCACTCCTCTTTCTCTTCATTTCCCTTGGTCTCTATTTTCCCTCTTCTTTCTCCTTCCATTACCCCTCTTCTTTCTCCCCCTCCCCATTCCTCTTTTCATTTATCTTCCCTGACTCGCATTCTTATATGACTTTCAGCACATGTTCCTTAGCCTAGTGGAAGTGAGTCTGTATCCAGGGATACACAGTCCAGGGTATCTGCAGTTTTCAGGCAGGCCTGGCAGTAAACTTTTGCCATGAAAGGGAGCTTTGCTGAACTCAGGAGATCTAGAACATGGAGGTGTTTTAACTATTCATCATAGTGTCCAAGCTTTTTCTGGACTGGTCCTCCTACAAGATGTTCGATTATGATTTCTGGGAGGAAAGGAGTTCTCATCCTTTGCTATCCAGTGCTGCTTCCTGGGGGTTTGGGGGGTGGTATATAGGTATGATGACCATGGTTCATGAGGATGTTTTCTCTGGTCATGGACTTCCAGGCATTTATAAAAAGACTAGGTAGCTCTACACATCCTAGGAAAACCATTCATTTCTGGATGAACTCTGGGTAATGGCAGAAGATAAGCCAAGCAGAGACTTTACCCCTCTGATTATAAGATTTGGAGCTAGTCACTAGACTGGCTCCGGTGATGTTCAGATCAAACCTGTATAAGATTGAATTGGTATGCTGTGGGAGGAGACATGGAAGAATTAAGAAGCATCAAGAACAGGCATCATGATGCAAAAGATGAAGCTGGACCAACTTGCTGCCCCTTCAGGGTACTGTCATAAGATATGTCATGGTTACAAGATAAGACCACACTTCAGGGACTTAGGAGATTGAGCCAACACAACAGAGTCTAGGCCTGTGGCAAACATACTAAAAACCTAGCGTTTAGGAACTCAGATGGATCAGAAACTCCCGAGTCCTCTCCTGCTTCTCAAAGTTGCTTTGAACTGAGGTAAGCTTTTCCATTTCTACTCCTCTTGCTTCTGATACCCTGTATTTTAAGGTATTCGAGACATCATAAAGTCAATAGCTGGATGAAGGAAATCTGACATACATTCCAAGCAGGCAGGGCATGTTTACATTTCTTTTTCTCATTTCATTAAGGTACATTGATGAGTGGGAATATTGCTCAGTTGGAATTATGCTTACCTAGAAAGCACATTTCTTTGGGATGTAGTCTGTAGTTTTAGCACCACTATGTAAACAAGCATGGTTCCAATTCATATCTTTTGCACTGGGAGAGTTAAGGCAAGGCCATCAGAAGTTTTAATTAAGCCTTGAGTACAGGGGCATTCAAGTCCTGTGTGGGATAAATTACAGCTTATTTCATGAACCACATGTGTGTACTTGCCAAAGCCCGATGGGTTCCAGATACCTGCCAGTGTCTGTACTCTCTATGTTGACCCCTTTCCTACAGGGTGTGAACATACAATACTAATTAGCAAATAACCACCAAAGTTCAAGAGAGATGAGAGAAGGTAATGTAATTGAAAACAATAAATAGATAGATAGATAGATAGATAGATAGATAGTGTGTGTGTGTTTGTTTGCCTTGTATAGTATATGAGTCCGAGAACAACTTCCAGTAGGTGATTATATCTTTCCAATGTAGCCATTTGTTGTAATAGAACTTGCTGGGCATGCATAACAAGTGCTTTTGCCTGCTGAGCCATCACAGTAGCTCATATTTTCTTATTTTTGGATCCATATCTTTTTAGCCTCCTCTATCACATATTCATTCTGTTCTAGATGTAAATACCAGAAAATTTTACTAATGGCTCCAACTAGAGGGTATTACTTCATAAAATTGTAATAGGCAAAAGTACTTGTATGGGTTTTTCTTAGTTGACTGAGTGAGCTGAAATTCTCATAAGAAACTTCTGAATTTTATCTATCTTCGTGGATGTACGCACTTTCAGGATGCACCTCCCAATTTACCCATTTGCTGTGAGCTCTTAGGAAGCATTTGCCTGCCTCAACTTCTCATGAAATCATGAGTACTCATGCAGGTACTGTCTCCTTTCCCAAGCACACATATCTGCTTTAGCATGAAAGAATATATTTAAAACTAATTCAAACACAAAGTGGAGATTGCACTCTCAGGCTTAGGCATATGAAAGAGTCAAGTTCCAGTGCATATACTTGACTGTGTTTGGCCCTAGAGGAAAGGAAGATTAAGCAGATCTGTATCTCAGGATGTTAGACTTAAAATGGCATCTGAGCACACATTAAAGAAAGGTAAACAAAATGATGGGGTTCACAAGAGGGCCAATGAACTAAGCAACAATTAGCGAAAAGGGAAAATGATTATGCAATGCCTGTTGTAGGTGATACCAGGATGACGTTACTGTCCTGAAAATGGACTTCTGACCTTTTGCTTTTTATGTAGTCACAGGTACACATGAGTGTGTTTTATGTGTATGATTTATGTAGTTTTTGGTGTGCATGTGTCCATATTTGTTGAGGCCAGAGATTAACAATGGTTGTCTTCCCTCAGTGGATTTCCACCTCATTTTTGAAACAGTCACTTACTAAACCTGAAACTTATCAATTAGGCTTGTTGCATGTGTCAATTAACTTCAGGGATGACCTTTTTTTTTTATCACCCTCCCTAAGACAGCCCTGGGATGACAGACACACTCAGACATGCTTGGCATTTTACATGGGTTCAGGGATCTGAACTGTGGTCCTTCTTGTTGTATGTCATGCACCTCACCTACTGAACCCTTATTTTCCTCAAGTTAAAGTCACTGAAACTAAGGCTAAAAGAGGACAGATTGGTTTTAGAGGTCACTCACATATTTTGCCATTCAGAAGTTGGTCTCTCTGATTGAAAAACATTCTACTCAAAGACTCTGCCTTCCAAGGACAAGTGTCTCAGTTTATTCAATGCTTTTACATTTCAGTGAAAATCTCCATCAATCCCTTCATTTGATCTTCAGAAAGGCCCTTGCCAGAGATCACCCACACCAGAAAGGGGAGCCAAGGACACATAGGGGGTGAAGAGCCAAAGTTCATTACTGATGCATAAGTGTGTCTCCTCTGATCTCCCTTGATCTCTAACTTGTCTGGTAAATGAATGGACTTACAAATGACTGTATAATCAAAGTGTGGTTTGTCAGGTTGGTGCTGCATGAATAATGCATGCAACATCCACAGCACTGGATGGAGCACTTAAGCAAGCCCTTGATCAGATGCCTCTTATTATCTGCCTGGCAGACAATCAGAAATGCAAGGAAAATTGGGCAAATTCCATACAGAGCTTGGGAAAGACCATGGGGAACAACAGAAGAACACTCAAGGAGAGAACTCTTGAGGATTCGGGGCACATTTGAATGTCTAAGACATTTGGATGCTCATTATGGAAAAGGCTTGTGTGCAGTACATTTCTTAGACTGGAAACTGGAATTACATGCAGTAGCTGTGATGGCAGTTAAGCAAGAGTGTCCTTTCTGGGTATGGTAAGGGTAGATATGACAGGTGAACTGTTTCATAAGTTTTCAGCTTAAATGTTCAATGTACAGGCTTAGGTATGAATCTGGAGGGCACCCAATGAAGTTTTCATGTCGGTGTATCCTATGACAACTAATTATAGCAGGAGTATGTGCTTTTAAACAAAAATAAAAACATTTTGAGAATGCAATAGGGCCAGTAGTCTGGGAAGAAATTTCTTCCTATATTTTTGTGCATGAAGCTCATAAGCCTCACTGTTTCTTTTCATATCACATACCTCTTCTACATTTGTCTATCATGGGATTTTTCTCATGCATCCTCTTTATATTCTTTAATGTATTCCAGGTTATGAATAATTTCTAGTCTTTTTCCTAACTAGTTTCTTTGTTATTATGTTTCATTTACGTAGTATATTATTTATGTCTTCCTGTTTGTGTGTGTGTGTTCAAATGTATATATCCATCTATGTATGTGTACACTATGTATAAGAGAGAGAGAAAGGGAGGGGGAGAGAGGAGAGGAAGGGAGAGAAACAGGAAAAGGGAGAAAAACAAGGAGAAGGACAGGGAGAAGGAGACAGGGAGAAGGAGAGAAACAGTGAGAACGAGGGAGGAGAGGGAGAGGGAGAGAGAGAGGAAGTGGGAAAGGTATAAGCTCAGAAAATTTATGGAGGTAAGAGAATGATAATTTTGGCCCTGGGGATTCAACTCAAGTGTTTAAATTAAGTATCCCGAGTTGCAAAACAATTTGAATCTGTTTTCTTTGTGTGTCAACCTTGATACTGCTATCCCCATATTCTTCTGTAGCAGCTCAGTTCAGATCTCTTGTTTTTAACAGTGAGAGATATAGATGTTACCAATGTGCTCAATATTACCTGAACCCTGATACATATGTGCCTATTACAACTTTCATCTGCTTTCCCAGGAGCCTGATGTCATTGTTGAATTCTTGAAGCTCCAAATCATTTTATTTTCAGTTCAGACTCCAAAATTGATGTGACTTACTGAAAACAGTGGAGAAACTATAACATAATTGATGCAAAACCAGAAGGGCAGCTGTGAGTAGAAATAGCAAACACTGCAAACTCAAGGACCAGCACTAATGAGTCACTGGTGGTGACATAAACACTTCAATGACACCAAATCATCTTCCTTCCGGCCCTTACTCACATTCATCATACACCAGTTCCTCTTTCTGAGTAGTAGCTTTCATTTGTGATTTTGCAGTTTCTCCAAACTATAAGCTCTGAATCACCAGACTGTGTCTATTCTGGGTTTTCCATCACTGCATAATTTGACACATATATTGCAGTCCCAGTACTTCCCACTATGTCCAAGGAGATATCTCTGATGCAGAAGGGCACACAGCAGTAATATTCTCTAGCCAAGTCAATAAGGCTAGCCTGGCTAGAGCCAGGGAGCTCCAGTATAGTGATTAAAAATGCATACCACCAAACCCAGATTTTATATATATATATACTTACTGCAGATGGAACTCAATTCCTTATGGTCTTGAGACAAGTACAATGGGATCCCCTGCTCCCATTGAATGAGTTCTGAGAGACAAAAAATATAAGTTAGTTTAATGTTTAACATACAGTTGATGTTTCATTTGTGTTAATATTTTTCTGTGCTCAGCAATTCCAAACATACAAGGATAAAGGGAGTTATTAAGTGCTGTAAGTGTCCGCTTTATTTTGCTTGTATTTGGGGAATAAACAAATAACTAACAAGACAGCAAACTTAACAGCAACCTTCACAAGAAATTGATTAGAATATCAAAGCCAGATTCAACTGCATACAGAGTTTAACAGCTTCCTGGGAAATGTGAGACCATAATTCAAAATTGGAAAAGGAAAGGAAAAACAAAGGAGAAAAGGATGTAGAGAGAGGAAGGAAAAGAAAAAGAAAAAAGAAGGAAAGAGGAGGGGAAGGATAAAACAAACTTGAGAGAGACAGACAGACAGAGAGATGAAGAGAGAGAGACAGAGAGAGAGAGATGGAGACAGAGACAGGGACAGACAGAGAGACAGAGAGAGCACAAGTAGTTACAGTTTGAAAACTAGTGCCAGCCTTGGACAACAGAAATATAGTGCTAGTTTGTGATAGACCTGTCTTCTGCCTTGACGTGATTTCCTATGTCTTCCCTGCCCTTTGAGTCAACATTGAATCATGGTGTTCATGAACTACACCAGATATTAATGGTAGTTCCTGGTGACTTGGGTTTTCCTAGAAGTAATTCATCTTCCCAGAAATGTACACATGTTTCCACAGCTTCTAACTTTGGAGGAAATGTTTCTACTGAGAGTTATGTAATTGTATATTAAAATTTTTCAGATTTTAGAGGTGGTATGAATGTAACTTCAAAGAAGTAGTCATGCTTCTGGAAAAAAACTAGTCTTATATATCTTTCCTCTCTCTTCATCCTGTATCATAAATATTTCAGGGCTGTATAATTTTTACAGACAAATGTGGTTCTTAATGCTAATATTTGTTATTGCCTTTTAATTATAAACCAGAATAAAGGAAAGCTAGATTTCTCCCCTGTTTTAAATTGTTCTTTGATAATTTTATCAAATGAATTTTCATAAGATTTACTCACTTTCCTTTCTAACCTCCTCCCAGATCCCCCCTTTCCTTACCCACCCAACTTTGCATTGGATTCTTCTCTCTCTGTTTTCTCACCCCCTCACCTCACTTTCCACATTTTAAAGTAACATACACACACACACAGAGAGAGAGAGAGAGAGAGAGAGAGAGAGAGAGAGAGAGAGAGAGA
>JADRCH010000032.1:11867276-11883267 GCA_019843965.1 Rhynchomys soricoides | reverse complement strand
GCAGGAAGGCAGGAAGGCAGGAAGGCAGGAAGGCAGGAAGGCAGGAAAACATAGAATATACAACTGGCTAATCTGAACCATATCTTTAGCTGGTTTCTATCATATTTTTTCCATATGTGTGCTTAAACATTTTATTTTTACAACTTTATACATTTCCATAACATGCATTAATCATATCCATTTCATTGCTTTTCCACTACCACTTAACTCTGCCTTCTGAGCACAATGTCCCTCCTTCTTTTATCTTTCTTGTGATGTCCCACTGTGCTTAGTTGGGCTTGCTTATATGAGCATGGATATGGGATTAATTGCTCTAGCAATGGCAATTTACCAATGGTTACATCATTGAAGGGTTTAGTTCCTCTCCCCTGGAATTCATTAACAATCTATTTCTTTTCAGAGAGCTGAAATGGGCTTTATGGACCCTCTCTCATTTTTGTCGGGATGTTAACTGACTTGATATTGTTCTGGCATCTGCCACCGCTGTGAGTTCATGGGTACAACAGTCATGCCATGTCCAAAAGAGAACATTTCATAGCAGGTTTTTGCCCCTCTGAAGGGGTGCCATACATACCCTGTTTACAGCTGAGGACTCAGAAGTTATTTGGTCTCATCACTCTCCTATGTCACTTCACTTCACTTCAAAAGTGAAGCTCACTTCAGCCCTTCAAAAATAAACTTATTTAGTGTTCTTTTAAGCGGTGAGAGTTGAGAACGATTCTTTCCTTTGGCTCCTCTGGCTATCTTGTCTAAAATTTCATGTTTGAAATATTCTTCTATAACTGACATGTAGTATTGTTATTTATTTGATTAACTTGTCTCCTTTTGTAACATTCCACAAAGGTGCAGATCAAAGGATGTGAGTCCCCTGTCATTAAACAAAAACACACATTTCTCAGGAGATTTTCAGGAGATAATCCATATGTCAATTTATGGCAAGATATGCTGAAGTCTAAACTCTCAAGAGGGTTTAGGATAGGAAATTAGTTTGATGAAGGAAAACAATATTCATACGAGAATGAAGCACTAATTTAATGAGTACTATGTTCTCCATCATTTATTATTTAAAAAGCCTTATTCAGGAGCAGTGATTCCTTGATCTCTGCTACTTAATACCCTTGGAGACCTCTCCTGCTCTGCATTCATGCATTAAATCTGTGAAAATGCAGTGGATACTAAATGTGTAGTCTAAGGCAGGTACAAGATTATCAAACCAGACAGTGCAGGAGTGGGTGGGTTTTGATGCATGAGCACACTTGTGAATTGTTGGTCTATGCAATTTATTTGTTGTTTCTAATGAATTTGCAACTTTATTTTAGAAGTTTCTATTCATACCAGAGCTCTGTTGATAGAGTTCCTGTGTGCATGGACACAATCCCAAGTTTGCTTCTCCATGCCACATAAACTGAGCCATTTAGGACAGGTATAGGGTTAAATGTGATCCAGAGCCCACTCTGCCACAGAGCTCTAGCTGCTTGTGGAGGCAGGATGTGAGAGTTTTGACTGCACTTACCCCATGCCATCGCTGGGCTATAGGGAAGCCGTGGGACACCACTCCAGGGGTGGTGGAGTGCAGTCTGAGAACCCAGAACCACTGGAATTGGCTCAGGGGTTCCCGGACCTGCACCAAGGCCTGTGCAATCTGGTTCTTAGTTTCTTGGGCACCCAGGCTCCTCTGGGAGCTGCAGAAGAGCTGAGAATGGAGTGGCTCCCCTTCCGCAGGCTGGATCCAGCCTGGGGCCAAAGGGGAAAGGGAGGAGCTCTGGCTGCATCTCGAGAGGATGAGTCCTTGGCTTGTCAGTGGTAGCTGGCCTGGCTTGTTGGTCATGGCTGGGGGAATAGAGAGGCCTTCTGTGGGAGATTAGATGGCTAGCTCTTTAGGTGAAAGCCTTCTCCATTTCCAGTGAAAAGAGACAGTCCATGGTTTTAAGGCATTTATTGTCATGGCAAAAAGTGGATGAGTAAAACTGTACCCCACTTCCTAGGGTGGGCCTGAGGTTAAATACCTATTGCAGAGAGGAATGTCTAGGATGGAGAGCTTAATTGGCTAAGCCACCAGGCCTTTAGTACCTCATTAAAATGGAGATCTGTCTTGAAGCTGACCTGACTACTGGTCACATTCTCTACCTGTGGAGGAGCTTGGGGCATTTCTCTTACACAACTGAAAGGCACAAATCTTTGGAGGGCTGCTGCATTGTGCCAGGAGCCTAATATCTGGGAACCTGATGAAACATCTGCTGTCCCTCAGGGTCACCAGGGTTCCAGCCTGTGCTTTATCGGGAGCCAGGCTGTCTTTCATGGTCCTATAGATAGAGAAGCAGGAGAATTAGATGCCCAAGATTATCACTGGACAAATGGAAAGTCAGAAGCTAGCATTGGGTACATGAAACCCTGCCAGAAATTTATTTCTAATCCTTCTAAGAAAGTATGACAAAGATGAAAATAGTGATAACTAAGAGTTGGAACATGCTCTTTATTTTACTGCATACATTTGTATAGCATATATGTGTATGTATGTATATACATGTGCAGGTGTGTGCACATACACTACTCTATACATGAATAATCACACGGTATTTCATACACAAATATACTTGCATCAGTGTTTTGAAAACTTGAGAGCTGCAAAGCACAAGGCTTGCTTTGGATTGCATTTTATCCGGGTAAAACATCAGGTATTCAACCTGGAAGAAATGACAATGTAATCCCAGGCCTATCCATCTCTGAGGATATATCTGTCACTGAGTGCAAAAAGGGTCAACAAAGTAGACTTAGAAATAATGAGGTTGTTTTCTCTTGGTATGTGCTGTGGTGATAAGCTGAATTATTTTTAATGCAGCATGACCTATCAGTTGTGGGAATCCTGAGCTCCAGAGAGAACATTGATAGAAGGCTCCACAGGGAGATAAGGCTGGTTAGTGGGATTTTAAGGAGACACAGCAGCACATAGTGTATAATGCAACCTGCCTGGTATGGGACTTGTGGTATTTCTAGGTAATAGTTGGATGTCACACAGTACGAAGGAAAAGCAATACATTTTAAATTCTCAGTATGCCGTAGGGAGGTGTGTAGATAACCCTATCTCTATTGTAACTGACATACTAATATCAATGCTGAAACATAGCTCTGTCCTCAAAGGAAGTGAGAGACTGTTTATTAGATGGTCAAATATAAATGAGGATTCTTAGAGACCCAGACTTGGATTATCTCACATACCATTTTCCAATATGACAATAATTTTATGATACATATACACTAATAGCACAAAGAAAGTTGTATGTCAGTTTTCTAGATGATTGATAGAAACATGAGGCAGACTCCTCAAGGGACCCATATGTTGTCCTCTGAGGATGCTTTAGCCATTGGTTTGTTGTAAGCTACTCCTGATCACCAAGTACAGAGAATTTCCTGGCTTTCTCTCAGATACTCACCTTGTCTCATTTTCTTCCTGGTCCTCATGAGCTCAGAATGGAGCAGTGTTCATGCCTTCTGTGAATTCTGGTTTTCACTTCTTTGTTAGAATATAAACTTTCTAGGAACAGGGTGCTTCCTTGGCCTCTGTAATACACTGGAGCTTTATTGAGATCAGAACTAATTAGTGTACAACATTTTTAACCAAATAATTTCTATTCACACCGATGAGAATACAACATGATTTTTTTAATGTTTTTGTCCAAATAACCTATAAGTAATTTTCATTCAAAATAAGTTTATCAATCAAATTATATGTGGATAACAACATTCTGTGTAATAATAATTTATGATATACTGCATTACAGAGCTTCATTTTATTCAGTCAGAACCACTGATGGTATACCAAATCTACAGTGAAGAAACAACAAAACAAATAAACAACAACAACAACAAAAAACAGATAAAGGACTGCTGGTCTTTTCAATAGGATAGCGCCTACTCAGTAGGGAAATATTAAGGACAGCCTTGCCCTAGATTCTGGGAGGCAGTGCCTCTCAAACATGATATTACTGGAAAGCAAGAAAATCTTCCTGGCTGTGATGCTCTAAGTAGCAGTTGACATAGTTGTTCTGTGAAGTAGCCTGGGATATCAGAACTAAAGTCTGAGGAAATAACAGACAGAATTATCATGATATAAAACTGAACATGAAGTTTGAAGATAACACTAACCAGAACTTGCTATAGATATACAGCCTGGTCTTCCCTAACTACTCAATGACTACCTCTCAGATCCTTAGCAGAGCAGTGCAGTACAGGGACACAAAGCCTGAAGTAGAATATCTGTGGCAAAAAATGTGTGAGAAATCAAACAGAAAGGAATAAAGGAGAGTTAGAGAAAATGAAAACAGTTGCCATATTTTTGTGTGTGTATTAATATATGGGTGAGAAAAAGAAATAAAGCTAGGTCTAGACAAGTATTCTTGCATGACTTAAAATAAAATATCTAAATGATAAATAAAATAAAAGTTAACATCATAAATAACACTAACTATAAGAATATACAAATATCTACAATGTTGAGAGTGCTGACAAGTGACTATAGTATAAATGGTTGGAAGGTGTATCATAAGAAAGAAGGAAGGAAAGATTGATGGATAGATGGAAGGACATTAAGTGGGGGGAGAGAATAAGGAGAACAAGAATAGAATGAAGAAGGAAGGATGGAGGGAGAGAGAAGAAATAAAGGAAAGAGTATGTGAGAGATAAATGGAAAAGAAAGGTAAAGGGGAAATGTATCTATACCATCTGATCTAACTAGCTAATTTTACCAGTAAGAAACTTGTAATACATTATTTTTACTCATTCTGCACCAAAAAAGCAACCAGATTTTGGTAAAGGCACAGTCTGGATAGCTATATAAGCCTGGAGACTTCTGTGCACAAGTGTGTAAGATTGAGGATATTAATTTTACACTATGGAAATAAAGATACTTACAAAAATGAGGAAGCATACATCTGTTGTGCTGTGTGACCTGATAGAAATCCTACACTATTCAGCTGCCCTTATTTCACTGTGTTTTCCAAAGATGTTCTTATTTTATAGGATGATAGCTCTTAGAATAGGTAGGTAACTCATCTGGTAATCTGCCTGTCATCCAAACATGATGAAGCTTCTTCCAGGTGAAGAAGCTGAACACAGTGGTAACCCCAGACTTGTGTGGGTAGATAGGCAGATCTCTCGAGCTCATTTGACAGTCTAGCAAAAGTTTGACAATCTTCTCTCAGAAAACAAGGTAGAGAACAATCAAAAAAGGCATCTTGCCTCTTTGGACATAATCAATACATACATGTTCACACAGCCATATGAACACTTACACAAATCTCATCATTATCATCACACACTCAAAACCTCTCTGAAGGAAGTGTGCCACCAGGAATGAGCATTTTAAGGTCTTATAGCTTGGCCCCACTTCCTGGCCTTCCTGTCTCTTTTTCTGTGTATGTCTGCTTCCCTTCATGATCCTGATGCCATACCTTTTTCAATGATGGATTGTATCTACTCTGTGCCTGTAAGCTAAAATAAACCCTTCCTTCTTCACATGATCTTTTATTGTAGAGTCTTTTTTTTTTTTTTTTTTTTTTCCGAGACAGGGTTTCTCTGTGTAGCCCTGGCTGTCCTGGGACTCACTCTGTAGACCAGGCTGGCCTCAAACTCAGAAATCTGCCTGCCTCTGCCTCCCTAGTGCTGGGATAAAAGGCATGCAACCACCACTGCCTGGCTATTGTAGAGTCTTATCACAGCAATGGGAAGAAACCATACAGTGAAAAAGTGTTATATATTGATTCTTCTGCACGATGAATTTATCACCCAAGAAGTTCACTGTCATCCTGACTTTGGCTGGCTGTTTGAATGAGTATAGCTCCCAAAGATTCATATATTTGATTTTTTGGTCACCAGTTAGTATAACTATTTATGAAGCATTAGGAGATGTTACCTTGTTGGAGAAGGTGTTCCACTTGAGAGGGTATTTGAGATTTTAAAATCCTATACCTTTCCTAGTTAGCTTTTTTCTATCTTGTACATGTGATTCAAGATCTAAGCTCTCAGCTAGTAGTCCAGTGCCATAGCCACTTGCCTGCTGCCTTGCTCTGCAACATGATGGTAATGGACTGTAGCTCTCCGGAACCAAGAGCCCCAAATTAAATACCTTGTTTTATGAGTTGCCTAGGTCATGATGTTTTTTTCACAGCAATTGAGAAGTAACTTAAAGAACTACCTACATAGTTCTGGCAAGAAATTTTTTTCTTAGATGTATGGAAGCTTTGGTATTGTTATATCACTCCCCACCCCCAACACACACACACACACACACACACACACCATAAGCACACAGACTGATGGCATTTTCTTCTATCAAAATTTAAAACCTTGCTAAATCTCCTCTGGAATTTTTAACTACTACATCAGCTAGAGACTGACCCTTTAAGTGATTCAACACTGCAAAATCTTGACTGAAAAAGCCACCACTTCCTCCCCAGCTGATCTGCTGGCACATGGGAAGACATCTTGCCTTGCTTCCTTTCCATGTTTGATTTGTTTTTTATGAAGTATTTCAGAGGCAGCCTCTTTTTTCAATAATTTGATTTCATCAAAGTCAGTGCAGCTGAGGCAATTGAGCTGCAGGAGAGAAGCAGCCTGTGATTGGTAAGCCTGCACAGTCAACACAATTATTGCTTATGTCTGGCTTCCAGGACTTTTATCATCATTGAGGAGAGTTACAGAGCTAAATGCATATGTCTTTGTGGTCAAACTCTGAATTAGATTTAAAGACAGTCTACAGATGGGAAAATGATGAGCTATTTTGACTCATGAGTAGTGTCATAGGAAATGAGCTAAGGAACTTATTACTTCCCCTGTCTCTGTCCTTCCTGAGGTTGCGTTTATGCTCATATTTTACATACTGCTTGGATATATGAAAGCTTTCCTGGAGGGTTAGAGGAGTCCTGTGTCTTCCCTGCCACAGAGCTTGGCCACTAGGGGAGGCAGGACACGGGAAGTTGACTGCACTGTAGCCGAACAAATGTTGGGCTATAGGGAAGCCACAGGGACAACTCTTCAGGTGGGGAAGCACAGTCTGAGGTGTGAGACAACCAGAACTGGCTTGGACGTCCCCCGGCCTGCAATGAAACTGGACTGTCTAGTTCTCAGGCTCTCAGACACCCAGGCACCGCTGGATGCCACATAAGAGCTACGAATGGAGTGGGGTCATGTGGGTTATATCTAGCCCAGGGCAGGGAGGGGGAAAGAGGGGGAGTTCCGTCTGTTCCCATGGGAAGAGTTTTTGGCTTGGTGGTCATGGAGGGTTTGGGCTTGGCTTTGTGGCAGCTATGGCTGGGAGCATAGAGAAAATAGGAAGTCCATGGTTTTAAGGTATTTATTGTCATGGCAAAAGTGGATGAACAAAACTGTACCCCACTTCTCAGTGTTGCCTGAGGTTAAATATATTTTGCAGGGAGAAGTGTCTGGGAAGGAGAGTTCATTAGCTAAGTCCCCCATGCCTCATTAAAATGGCGATCTGTCTTGAGGCTACAAGACCTGTGGTCATGTCTTCTACCTATGGAGGCCTTTGGGGCATAGCCCTTACATGACTGATGGCCACAAATCTATGGAGGGCTGAGGCCTCATGCCAGGAGCCTGGTACCCGCGAACAGGCAAAATGCCTACAGTCCTTTTAGGATCACCAGGGTTTCAAGCCTTAGCTCAACCAGGAACAAGTTTACCCTTTATTTTTCTACACTTTCCTAACTAGCAACCCATGTTGATCTCTCTCTTTTGGGAACATCAACTGAATTTTATAGTGTATACCAAACAAGGTAACACTTAAAGCTAATTAAATGAGGTTAAATAAAATCACTTCTGCAAAAGTAACTGCTCTGAACAGTACTAAAGAGATGCATGCTTAGTACGATTACCATTAGTACTATTAAACTATTACTGTAATTAATTAATTAATTAATTGACTTTTGTGTGTTCATTTATTTCTTCTTTAGCTCTTTGGTGAACTTTCTGTTGGATGTTCCATGTCAGTCAATTCATGAAAGAAAAGTGGGAGACACTCATTTGCAGTGGGTTGACCTGATTATGATTGCATTTTAATGTTTATTTGGGACCCAAAACTGGTTACCCCAAAGAGGAGACAGTCCACATGTAGAAGCTAAGTCACCCTACACCTACTTAACTGTGATTGGTAAACAGGTGCCAACAGCCAATAGTTGGGCAGAAGAGACATAGGTGGGTTTCCATGGCTTGGGGGTCTGTGGAGAGAGAGGATGAGAAGAATGTGTAGGAGGAAAAGGAAGTGGCTATTGGGTTAAGAGTCAAGAAAGGGTGGCCCTGAGGCTTGCCCAGTTGGATCTGAGAGCATCCCAGATGAAACATAGTAATAGCTCAAGGTTATTGATAAAACAGTAGATTCTAATAGCATGAAGTTAGGTATCTGCTCAGGTCTTGTGCTGATTAAGGCTATTGTAAATATAAAGACTGTGAGTGTGTTTTATATTCAAGAATTCAATGATCAAAGTGGAGCAAAACCCCCGGGCCAGAATTTAAGTAATTTCCACAGCACTATTTGACTGTGTATTTATTGTAGATGAAATTACTTGGTGAGCCAGTCATAGTGATCTTATTTCTTCTTGCTGATGTTTTCTCCTTGAAAATTCTCACTCATCTTTACAAAGGGACCAGTGCCAGAACCCACATCCAACTATATTTAGACAGCCAGAAATGAAGTACATGTAATATGACGGATAAGCTTCAGACCAGAGAAATGATATTACTAATTAAATCATGAAACATTAGGCAGGCTGTCAAGCACAGATGTATTTAAAGTCCTAACAGCTTTAGTTTATTTTTAGTGTTTGCATATTGAATGATTCAGGTGACACTGTTCAGATTTGCCAGCCTAAGTCTTAAGTATCTGTTCTTATGGAATTTTCAAGGGTGATAGTCGATGTAAAGTAAGTCCAGACCTAATAGGGCAACTCTTCTATATTCTACGTTCTTGCAAGACTTTTTGTGAATATGATTTTCCACCCAGTTTTACAAGGAACTTCCAACCTTTTCAGATTCTAAGATCAAAGTATAGGTTGATCAAGTAAGAAGAAAAAGGCTGGAGAGACAGAACAATGATGCAAAGCATGATCATCCTCTGATAGTTCCATGACTCCTCCAGATTGCTGACTGAACCTTTTCAATTTGGCACCAGAAATAAAACATTGAACAACAACAGCAACAAATAAACACTTAGAAGCCAAGGTAAATAAATATGCTTACAAAAGTTACATTCTCCAACAAATCTCAGTTTAAAAAAACAAGAGTCCTTTTAAAAAACTTTCACTTTATATACATTAATTATATAGTCACATATCTGTATTGGTGGGGTTTGCTTTAACACAAGCCATTTTTATACATGCACATGATGTATTCTCTTCACATTCACTCCAATAATCCTCTCTTGTCCACTGCTAATTCTGATCCTTTTCTCATACTCTTGTACTTCTGTTTTTGTTGTTGTTGTTGTTGTTTTGTTTTTTACATGACCCAACAAATTGTATTGAGATTAGTAAGAGAAGCATGAGAAAGGGATTGCTTGGAGCAGTGTAGGTTCCTCACTGTTGGCTATGCTACTAAAGTAAATATCTCTCTCTGATCTAGCAATCATTATCTGTGTATAGATCATACTGAGGAATGGAAGCATCATATAAACATCTGTACAGATGTACCTGCTATAAGGCTAATTTTATTTTCAATGAGGTATTTTTCCTCCCAAGTTATGTATATTCTTCTATTATTCCTCTGCACATTAAGTAAATAAAATAAAATAAATAAACCCAGAATTTTCTCTCAGAGGAGGTCACTTCCTGAATTAAGTAATTGCAATGACTAAATATTTGAAGCCACTGAAAAGCAAAGATAACTGTAGTGTTGAAGTCAAGGCTATCAGTGCTCTCAGGCTAGGTCATATATAAAAGTATGAATCCATAAGCACTCACCCAGGGTCATCCACAAACAGACACCCTCCCATACACATATGTGCGCACATTCACAAGTACATATAACACATAGCCCATCACACCCCCCTCCACACACACACACAAACGTGGTAAAAAAGGGACAGGCCAGAGTAATTTACAACATCTTCAAAATTGTACTCATGTGTTTGCTCATTCTCTGAATAAATATATATTTAAATATATTACATATCTTAAAGCAACATATGTGTAACTTATTCATCGCAAATATTAGATTGAGTACAATAATGTGTGTCTTAAGTTGAAAAGTTTGAGCATTTTGTCAGTACTGATTAAGAAATCTTTAATTGAATTTTTTTTTAAAAAAATGATTGCTTTTCAAAATCTTTAGATTCCTTTGTGATTTTTCCAGCTGATCTGAGAGAGAGAGAGAGAGAGAGAGAGAGAGAGAGAGAGAGAAAGAGATTGAGAGAGATGCTACTTGCTGATGTACCTTGAATATCAATATATTGTCTATCAATATCTTTATTCATGAAAGCCACAAATTTATCAGAGGAAATAACATTCACAGGTACACAGTCCTTTAGCCATTAAATGATGGCTGGGGACCTCATCTTCTTTCCATATACATTGTCAATTTGCCAAATTCAAGGTCAGGAGCTACAGCTGTAATTAGACATCAAAATAATTTCTCTCTTCAGATTTCCTTTTCTGTTGACAAGGATTTGTACTTGAAATTACAAATTAAAACTGTATCATCTGGTCTTCTTTCAGTTCATTAATAGGGTCTGAGAAAATTTCTAGCCATGACATTTGCTATTTGCATGGATTTGTGCATATCTTTGTGTGCTTGGTGGTTGTGTGTATGTGCGTGTGCTCTTACATGGGTACATGCCTGCTTACATGTATGTGTATGTGGTAAATTTAGTGGCTTTAAAGCACTAATGATAAGATTAGTGCATAGGAAGGAAAATAAAACATGACTCCTTTTTTTCTCCTATCACTGGTGTGGTTCTTTTTTTTTTTTGGTTTTTCAAGACAGGGTTTCTTTGTATACCCCTGGCTGTCCTGTAACTCACTCTGTACACCAGGCTTGCCTTGAACTCAGAAATCCTCCTGCCTCTGCCTCCCAAGTGCTGGGATTAAAGGTGTGCTCCACTACCTGTGTCGTTCTTAAGTAGAAGGCTGCATTATCAAGTCTCTGAGCCTATTTAACTCTTACCCAACACAAAGACACAGAAATACACACACACACATGCACACGCACACGTGCGCACACACACACACACACACACCAAGACTCCTACCAGCTATACCTATCTATTCTTTCTTCCACCTAAGTAATATTGCTCACAAAGAATGACAGCCTTTGGCCTAGCCTATCCATGGACAGACTGCTCAACATCTTAAAGTGAAATAAACAAGATTATTGTTCCTAAACCTTTTTCAAATAATGAACCTTTGGAATGCCAGTCAGAAACTCTGGCCACCCTACCTGCATAGAATTATCCCATGTATGGGTATAGCTCTGTGGATTGTAGGGTCCTTTAATCTCATCAAGCAACACAGGATACACCCAGATTCATTTTGTCATTTATATTTTTATTTTGGTATGAAGTTTTATAGGCTTTGGTATAGCTTTTCCTCTCCTAGTAGTTTAACATTATCATCATAAATAGACTATTTCTCCCACACCCAGTGCTGCATTACATACAGCCTGAATAGACATTCAAATGCTATACTAGTCACATTTTCTGTCACTCTGAACAAATACCTGACAAAAGCAGTTTAAGAGAGGAAGGGCCTTTGGGGGCTCATAGTTTAAGAGGCTGAAGTCCATTTACCATGGCAGGGAAGCCATGAGAATGGGAGCTGAGATAACATGTCACATTGCATCTGCAGTCAGAAGGCAGGAAACTCAGCCCACATTCTCCTCTTTATTTCTTGGATTCCTGACTGTGGAATGATTCCTGACTGTGGAATGATTCCATGTACAACCATAGTGGGTCTTCCTACCTAAATTAATCCAGTTAGTAACATAGTAACGCGCACACACACACACACACACACACACACACACAAACACACACACACCACTAGTAGTTTGCTTCCATGGTGATTCTAAATTATCAAATTGACAATCAAGGTTAACTCTCACTACACTTAACCAACCAGTACAACAAAATGCAGCAATTATGATGAGTTGTGTTGTTTTCCTCCCCTGTTGGGTTATGTCATGTGATGTCAACTCCCAGAGATACAAGGTTTCTATGACCACAATTCCACAATTATTAGTGATAGCAGGCATTTTTGGAGTTTAAATATTTTAGAAAATTCTGAAAGCCAGAATATTTGTACTTGACTAAGTTTTTACCCATGTGTGCAGTCACACTTCAGTAGATGTATCACTGGTTGAAGAAAACTGTCTCTAATGGAAGGGTGGCAAAATCCTATGTGTATTCTCTCAGGTTACTGGGACCTCACAGTTCTTATTTGTACTTTGGGTTAACACAGGAAACTAATATACCACAGTTACCCTGTGATAGCACCTTTGAAAAACAATGCTCTTAAAGGTCACATTAAGAAAAAGAGATACCTCAGTGTTCTTGCTGTGAGAGAGTATCCTGATAAATTTCCCTCCAAGACCAACTTATGACAAAAGTTCCATATTTCTATCCTCATTTGCAGCTAAGATTACAGACTATTGGAAGAGCTAAAAGCACCAAGGTAGCTAGTGAAAGGATGCCTACAAAAAGAGTTGACCTGAACTTTACATAACACCTAATCTGGTATCCAGGCTCATTTTTGCTTCTGTAGTCTCTGAACACCCTATGCATCATTGACTGTAATAACAAGATCGGTCTCATAATTCCTTTAGCTTTGGTGATTTCAGGAAGATTTAGTATGTGCTTACAAGTGGCTAGAAGGAACTGTAGCTGCTTTCCACATGAAGAAATTGGATTTTTTTCTATGCAAGGGCTAAATGAAAGAGGATTTTAAAAGAAAGAAAAGAAAGCCCCATACATATGCTAATCATCTTTACTTTGTAGATTTTTCATTCTACTAAAATATATTCATAAGCAGAACATTGAGACTTCCCCATAGTTCTGGAATACAAATACAATCAGTGTTATTAGCCCCACTTTCTAGATAAGCAGCTAAGTAAATAATTGATAATTATTAGTATTGGAGTACTCAATACCCATGCTATATGGGCATTCAATATCTACAATGCAATCATTGTATTTGTGCTAATACAAAATATTATACAAAGATCATATTTGACTATTGCTCTATTTGTGTTTGGCACCTAGCTAAGAACAATCTCATTTTTTTTTCTCCACTAAACTGGAGATATAATTTCATCCAAAGCTTACACGGGGCTGTGGAAACATGTAATGTGTGGGAGAATGCACTGGTTTGTTAGGTACTGTTCACCAGCAAGTGTTCATTTACACACTTATTGACTATGCAGCACACTTCATTACAGGAAAGTTAACCACCCAGCTCTAGCACTCAAGTCACTATTTTGCAACTGCATCTCTGTGTTTGTTTCTCTCTTTAATTTGTTAATAACAATTATCAGTAAAATAATGTTGATTACAGTTATAGCAATGGAATAATATTCTTTTCCATTATAAGAGCCTACTTGACTTACAAAGCTTTTTGTATATTTGCTCAGCAAAGTTGCCCTGTAAAGAGAGTAAACAAGGCATTGTTCTTTTGTTTTTTTTCAGAGAAAGCAATTGAAATTTAAACCTAATATTTCTAGTCCATTCCAGTAGCAAAGACAGATGTCTACAATTCTTAACCCTACAGAGAGCTGTCTATTTATCTAGAAATTCTTTTGTCTTCTTCAGTGACACTCACACTCTCATATGCTGTAAGACTCTAGCTGCTCTCACGTGACCCTATCTCCTGTGGTGGTCATCTCTTTAGAGAAACTGATAACACCCAGGGGACCAAGAGCTGCTTTTTCTGTGCAAAATATGTCTATGCTTTTCTTTCTGAAACAGTAGAAAAGTCCATGACAGCATCTTCTCCTGCAAAACTTTCCCCACATTCTTCAAAGACCTCTGCTCTGTTTGTGACTCTTCTGAACCTGTCTCCCAGTTTCCACCAAACACCTGAAGCACAGTAGTTACAAATTCAAAGCTCATGTGGCTATGTCATAAAATGTATACCCTAGCACCGTAAGTGGCACATAATAAACACCAGACACATTTAGGAGCAAATAAATTTGTAATGCAGAAGTGCACTGCATCTGTTAGGGGAGGAAGTGTTTATCTTCTCTATGAAGCAGATGGGATACGCTGGGTATTGAAGGATCTGAAGTAGCTGCCTCATGCACTGCCCTTTAATTGCTGTTCTTTCCTGCAACATTACCTGTGTAATGTGCTGGTAATTCCTACATGTCACCCTGACATACTTTGCAGATGTGTATAGCATCTAACTCTGGTTTTACTCATTTGTAAAAGCCAAAGTTGGAACAGTGCCAATCTCTCTAAATCTGTTGTAACCATGAACTTCCCAAGGGTTCATTCCCCAGGTCATTTGGTTTTATTCTACCCTTCCAATCATGTTAGCATAAAAACAAACTCTAAATGCTGCAGAGATGACCAGACTGTCTCCAGGAAAGGAAAAAGAAGAGGGATAAGTTTTAGAAATGTTCTTCAAACTAATTAGCCCATGGAAAAACGAAAATAAAGGTAAAATCTCACTTCAGTTTATACTAGCAAGTGTAGACTCCAAATGGAATTGTATGGTTTGTTATTAAAAATTAATTTAGAAAGACGGGCACAATAGATCCCATTATATTGCAGCTCTTCTTCAGAAATGCTATTTGTGAAATACCCACAGCAAGTGGTATGGCCTGATTCATTTTCTGTCTCATAAAATCTATACAGCCTGCTTTTAGTTTACATACCACACTGTCTAATATAAACACAATTGTGTATGGTCCTGAAATAACTGAAAGGAAAACAATATCAAATATAATAATTGGCTATAGTCTGTAGTGCTAATGATCATGGCCTTTGAGTCTGTAGATATCCCTACATATATGAACACATTTCCACATTAGTGAAATCCCAGTGCTCATTAAGCCATTTGATCCACTCTAAATTGTATGCTTTCCTGAGAAATGTTGTCCTGAGACTGGAGAGATGGCCAGTATAAAGCATGTGTCATGTAAGTATGAGAACCTGACTTTAGAAATCTAGAACCTACATTAAACTGGGCACAATAGCACATATCTGCAATCAAACATTCTTAAGTCAAGACTTAGGTGGTGACAGGAAAGTCCCCAGAATCTCTGAGACCAACAAATCTAGCATATGCTATACATAGGGAAACAACAAACCCCCCAGCTCCAACCATGAGGGAAAGTGAGACCAACAGCAAAGGTTGCACACTGATATCAACACTTGAACCATTATATGTGCTGGCACATATAACAAATACTCATGAGTGTGAGTTTTCACTTGGCACACAGTGTACACACACATAGAATAAATGAAATGTCAGGATATAAAAAGGCCACTTAGCTCTATAATCAGATAACCCAGGATTAAGAATTGCATTTCTACTACTTCCTGGTTGTTTGACCTAATTGATGTCAGAAATATTGGCTGCTCTAACTTGTTTAATTAGAGTAAATATTCTACTTTATAGTTTTGTTATAGAAATGAAATGTAAAGGACAGAAGTTGTCACCCTGAGTATTCCTGTTCTATATTATTCCCCACCAATTTCCCAGTTCTGAGACCTTGATAGAAAGACAAGGGTAAGGCAAACACCCCCATGCCTTTGCAAAACTTAACAATTGGACAATATATTCACTTCTGATGAGGCCTTACAACTGGCAGTTTTTCTGAGAATTCTTATATGCTAGAGGTCTTTTCTCCCAGCCCAACTACAAAGGAGAGCTGGCTTCATGTTCAGAAATAAATGGAGCTTAAACCCATAGATGCCCCTCATACCTCAAGCCCATGGTAAATGACCTCTCTCTCTCTCTCTCTCTCTCTCTCTCTCTCTCTCTCTCTCTCT
>JADRCH010000032.1:11853395-11867266 GCA_019843965.1 Rhynchomys soricoides | reverse complement strand
CTCTCTCTCTCTCTCTCTCTCTCTCTCTCTCTCTCTCTCTCTCTCTTTCAGTGCATAATATTGAACCCAACATTTTTCTTAGGGAAATCCTTCACTGTCCTCTCATGTTCAATTGGGCCTCATTCTTACAAATGAAGAGTGTAATGTGAATCAGTCTTTTTTTCATTTTGGTTGAATAGAGAAATAGAGACAACCAGGCCCCAAAGGTGCTGATAGGAACTTAACTCATCCAAAGTATGTCAATTTCCCGTTATGCTGAATTTCTTTATTAATTCTTTCAACTGCTCTTCCATTTACCACAGTTACCACACTTCAACATTGGGAAAACCTACATGGGCATGCACGCTCATCCACCAACTATCATTCCTACCACAAACTGGAAACACAAACTTTGGTCACTTTTATTCATTTATTTAAATTTCCCTTGGTTCTATTATGTTTGTAAGGACTGAGGTACTGACTTTTCCTTCCCTTTACCTTGTCAGTTATAATCCAAACATTGTTTATTGCCATAGCAAGTGTAGCTTCTTCCCGAAACACTTATTTTAATGTATAGATTGGTGACCAAAGCATTGATTTTTTAAAATATTTTTTTATAAAAATGATGAATTTCTTTCCAACATTTTCATAAATGTATCTTATCTACTTTACTAGTATTTATTCCTGGGTTACTCATATAATTTTTTGTTAACCTAGCACCAATTTCCAAAGTATTTCATATTTTCCTCCATGTGAGATGATATAAAGATAGATAGATAGATAGATAGATTGATTGATTGATAGATAAAAGGAAGTATGGTAGGTCAATAATAGACAGACGATGGGTAGATGACAGAGACCTTATGCATAGTGTGTGAGATCAAATGTGTCTGGCTTTTTTATTTAGCATGATGATCCCCAGTGTCATCATTTCTTATAAAAGTTCCGTGAACTTTATTAATCAGGCCCCTTACACAATGGATTAGTGCAGTAACAATGAATCCTAAATCTCACCAAATATCCAACAGTAGAGGACAATGGTAAGGTTTAAAGTTATGCCAAGCAGGCAATCTAGGGCAAGTTGGTTTTATTCCTAAAGACAGCGATGCCCAGTTTTTGACTAAATATAGTTCCCATTTTTCCTGTCAGAGCACGACCTTGTCTTGCTAGCTCTACCAAATATAGGAGGGTCATGCTTCCTCTGTTATATAAATCCCAGAGCTGTACCTGAATCAGAAAAAGGTGAACAATGGCCCTGCGTCCTCATGTGTTTCTGCAGCCAAAGGATATAAGAATTAAAAAAGAAGTCACAATTGTTGGAAAGAATGAGAAATCTGGAATTATCTCAACTAAGGTATACATGTGGGAGAGACTGTAACACGAGGTTTATAGAGTAATTTGCTGACAAAAAATTCTCTAACCCTATTGGATTAGTGTGTGTGTGTGTGTGTGTGTGTGTGTGTGTGTGTGTGTGATCTAGGAAGTGACACTTTTCTCATCACTGTAAACAACATGTGGTTTTTTTGTTGTTTGTTTTTGGTTTTTTTAACTCTTGAATATGTGTGTTGATGTTTCACTTTTATACTGATGAAGATTCATATATGTATATATATACATAAAAGCAAAAAGATAAGGCTGGCTCTAGTTACCATTCTGACAATGTTGTCCACATTCCTCTTGACACAGGGTCTCATACTAGGACTTGAATTTCAGGGATTTATCTAAGGTTTTTTGTTAGTGAGGCCTAGACATCCTCCTGTCTCCACCTCTTTGGCACACAGAATAGGTGTACATTACCATGACTGGTTTCTTACATAGACTTTGGGGACATGGAATTCATATCCTTGTGTTTGCACAGGAGGGTTCTTATCAACTGAGCTATCTTTTCAAGCCCTCAAATATTTTTACTTACACTTACTTTTCTTTGCATTTTCTATGTTGTTAAGTTCTTTTACTCATTTCTGTGGATGATAATGTGTGTGATCCACGGGACAATATCTGGCAAGGACTATCATTCTGTCCCTTCCAGGCAGAGGGTAGAGAAGCACCAAGAAATATAAAGAAGGAAGGGCCAAGTTTTTCAACTATCCATGCTAGGGTTAAACCGATTTTGAATAGGTTCACAAAGATTTAATAGTTTTAAAACAGATTTCAGGAGCAAGTTTAATATCTGAGAAAAATTCATTTATGTAAACTTGTATACTGATCATATAAAAGATACTATTGACTTGGGGCTTTAGGACCAGAGGGAGTTAAAATTACTCTCTAATTTTAATGAGCTTAGGCTGTTCTAAAGAACAGATAATACATGCATATAAAAACAATGCTAGAAAAAGGGCTGGGAAGATGCTCAGTCAGAAAATCTCTTGAGCAGAATTTGGATTACCAGAGCAAATGTAAAAAGTCTGCTGTGGTGGTACAGGAATAGACTCTCAGCCATGATTAGATGGCAATCAGGAAGATCCCTAGAGATTCCTGGTCATTTCTCCTATCTTATGTAGAGAATTTCCAGGTCAGTTATCAACTTTATCTAGAACAAAAGTCTAAGTTTCCTAAGAAATGACACCTGGGATTGTCCCATGAGCTAAACACACACACACACACACACACACACACAGAGAGAGAGAGAGAGAGAGAGAGAGAGAGAGAGAGAGAGAGAGAGAGAGCTCATTTAGCTCATTTAACTAGGGATATTATATTGGGACCTACAATAGCAAATGATGGTGAAGCAACAAGACAGGTAGAGAAAATAGGAGGAACAAAATTATGCTTTTAAAGGCCCTATGATGACACACACAAACTATTTTTGTGAAATATAGAAAGAGAAGAATGTGAAGTGGAAAGGGTGATTTTGCATACGATATTGAGGATATATATTATCTTAACATACTGAAAATCATTGACAACTTTATGGAAAAGCATGGTGCCTACCAGCACCAAAACTTGGGTTGGATCAAGTAAATCATTTGTAGAGAAGAGCACTGGAGTATAAATCTAGAATGCAGACCAAGGACATGCCATTCCCATGCCTTTCCCACCCCTTGGAGCCATAAGATAAGAACAATGCAGTTTTACAATTATAATAAATAATTTCAGCAGTGTACACATATGTTATTTTTGAACAAACTGTTCAAAGAATACTAACAGACTTTAAAGAGGAAAGTCAGATGTTATTTGTATTTATAAGTTCTCAACTGCAATGTACCTACAGAAATCAGAGGACAGTTTGTGGGAGTTGGTTTGGTACTCATGTTCTCTGATGTCAGTTCTGGAGCTTGAACATAAATAGTCAGGCTTAGGAGTAAGTGCCTTTACCTGCTAAGAAATAGATTTCATGAGTTCAAACTGTTCTTCATAGATGAAGAGTAGAAGACAAAAGGCAGGAGAATGTGAAGCCAACCTCACTGACATTTTGTGAGTTGGCGTCTCAGATATGTTTTTATTTTAAATCAGAGATGAGTAACCCCCCAGACTCACAATAAGAATAAGCAACTTCTTTTCCCTTTAGAAATTTTATAACCTCTCCAGGAAACCAACAAGATGCCAATGAGAGAGGAAGACACATCTTTGCCAAAATAGGATGGTTTATAATGTGTTATTCTGTAGCTTTCACATAGCCATTGTTAGAGGTATTTAAAATCTGTTCAATGTCTTAAGTTTCTGAGAGAATTTTGTTTTAAGTTATTTTTCAGCATATATTGGTATATATGTTTTTATTGTATCATTTTCATATGTCCCTTTAATATGTATTATCTTCTTCGTACTCAACACTCACCATCTTCTCCTATACTTCTCTTACTCTTGATGATTCTCTTTCCCTCTTCAATTTTCCACTTTGATTTTACATGTAATATGTATGTGTGTGTATATATATATATATAATATTGTATACATTTATTATATAGTATATATATATAATCAAAGTAGAAAAAGTACTAATTGAGGTAATTTATATTATATATACTTATAATACATATACATACATATGTATATATATATGTGTGTATATATATGTATACATCTATATGTTCATATTGTAACTCAATAAGTTTATTTAGGATGACTCACTGGAGCAGGGACACCCAACTCTACTTACACTACTACTCTATATTATTCTACTACATTGCATTACTCTAGTACACTACACTATTCTCCTCACAGGAGTGATTAACTGCCATTACAGGGTAGAAAAAGGAATCATTATCTCACTCTATTTCCTTCATGGGCTAATGAGGGACAAAATCTTGCTTAGGTCTTGTGATTGAGGCTCTTTAGTTATTTATTTATTTATTTTATGTTTATTTTTATTTTTTTATACTTTATTTACATTTCAAATGTTTCCCCCTTTCCAGATCTCACCTTTGGAACCTCCCTATTCCCTCCCCCCCACACACACACTGCCTCTATGGGGATATTGCCCCACACACCCACCGACTCTCTTCTTTCCTCCTTGGCATTCTCTTATATTGGGGCATCTAACACCTTCAGGCCCAAGGACCTCTCCTCCCCCCTGATGGCTAACAAGACCAGTTTCTGCCACATATGTGGTCAGCACCATGGGTCCTTCCATGTGTATTCTTCGGTAGTGATCCAGTCTCCAGGAACCTCTGGAGGTCAGACCAGTGACTCTGTTGCTCCCTCCATGGGACTGCAAACTCCCTCAGCTCCTTCAGTCTCTTCTCCAAGTCCTCCATCTGGGACATCACGCTCAGACCAATGGTTGCTGTGAAGTGACTCTTGGGTATTCTGAACTTTTGGATTTTGAATTTTGTCAAATGCTTTTTCAGCATCTAATGAAAAGACCATGTGGTATTTTTCTCTGAATTTGTTTAAGTAATGAATTACATTGGTGGATTTCTGGGTATTGAACCATCCCTGCATCCCTGGGATGAAGCCTACTTGATCACAGTGAATGATCATTTTGATGTGTTCTTGGATTCAGTTTGTGAGAATTTTATTGAGCATTTTTACATCGATATTCATAAGGGAAACTGGTTTCAAGTTTTCTTTTATTGTTGTGTCTTTGTGAAGTCGTGGTATCAGTGTAACTGTGGCCTCATAGAATGAATTGGGTAGTGTTCCTTCCGTTTCTATTTTGTGGAATAGACTGAAGAGTATCTATTAGTATTAGGTCTTCTTTGAAGGTCTGATAGAATTCTGCACTGAACCCATCTGGTCCTGGGATTTTTTTGGTTGGGAGACTTTTAATGACTGCTTCTATTTCTTTAGGAGTTATGGGACTGCTTAGATGGTTTATCTGATCCTGACTTAACTTTGATATTTGGTATCTCTCTAGAAACTTGTCCATTTCCTCCAGATTTTCCAATTGTGTTGCATATAGGCTTTTGTAGAAGGATCTGATGATTTTTTGAATTTCCTCAGAATCTGTGGTTATATCTCCCTTTTCATTTCTAATTTTGTTAATTTGGATACTGTCTCTGTGCCCTCTAGTTAGTCTGGCTAAGGGTTTATTTATCTTGTTGATTTTCTCAAAGAACCACCTCCTGGTTTTGTTGATTCTTTGTATAGTTCTTTTAGTTTCTACTTGGTTTATTTCAACCCTTAATTTGACTATTTCCTGCCTTCTACTCCTCTTGGGTGGATTAGCTTCTTTTTGTTCTAGAGCTTTAAGGTGTGCTGTTATGCTGCTATTACATGCTCTCTCCAGTTTCTTTTTTGAGGCATTCAGAGCTATTAGTTTTCCTATTAACACTGCTTTCATTGTGTCCCATAGGTTTGGGTATGTTGTACTTTCATTTTCATTAAATTCTAGGAAGTCTTTAATTTCTTTATTTATTTCTTTCTTGACCAAGTTATCATTGAGTAGAGCATTGTTTAGCTTCCATGTGTATGTGGGCTTTCTGTTGTTGTTGTTGTTGTTGTTGCCATTGAAGACCAGCCTTATTCCATAGTGATCTGATAAGAGGCATGGGATTATTTCAATCTTCTTATATCTGTTGAGGTTTGTTTTGTGACCAATTATATGATCAGTTTGTAGAAGGTACCATGAGGTGCTGAGAAGAAGGTATATTCTTTTGATTTAGGATGAAATGTTCTATAGATATCTGTCAAAACCATTTGGTTCATAACATCTGTTAGTTTCACTGTGTCTCTGTTTAGTTTGTGTTTCCAAGATCTGTCCATTGATGAGAGTGAGAGGTTGAAGTTTCCCACTGTTATTATGTGAGTTACAACATGTGCTTTGAGCTTTAGTAAAGTTTCTTTTATGAATGTAGGAGCCCTTGCATTCGGGGCATAGATGTTCAGAATTGAGAGTTCTTCTTGGTAGATTTTTCTTTGATGAATATAAAGTGTCCTTCTTTATCTTTTTTGATGGCTTTTGGTTGAAAGTCAATTTTATTTGACATTAAAATGGCTACTCCAGCCTGTTTCTTGGGGCCATTTGCCTGGAAAATTGTTTTTAAGCCCTTTATTCTGAGATAGTGTTTATCTTTCATATGGAGGTACATTTCCTGTACGCAGCAAAATGCTGTGTCCTGTTTATGGATCCAGTCTGTCAGTCTGATTTTTATGGGGAATTGAGTCCATTGAGGTTAAGAGACATTAAAGAATGGTGATTGTTGCTTCCTGTTATTTCGATGATGTTTATATGTTTGTGTGGTTATCTTCTTCTGAGTTTGTTGAAAGATTGCTTTCTTGCTTTTTCTTGGATGTAGTTTCCCTCCTTGAGTCGGTGTTTTCCATGTATTATTCTTTGTAGAACTGGGTTTGTGGAAACATACTGTGCAAATTTGGATTTGTCATACAATATTTTGGTTTCACCATCTATGATTATTGAGAGTTTTGCTCGGTATAACAGTCTGGGCTGGCATTTGTGTTCTCTTAGAGTCTGTATGAGATCTGCCCAGGATCTTCTAGCTTTTATAATCTCTGGTGAGAAGCGTGGTATAGTTCTGATAGGTCTGAATTTATATGCTACTTGACCTTTTTCCCTTACTGCTTTTAATATTCTTTCCTTATTTTGTGTATTTGGTGTTTTGACTATAAGGTGATGGGAGCAATTTCTTTTCTTGTCCAATCTATTAGATGTTCTGTAGGCTTCTTGTATATTTATGTTCATTTCTTTCTTTAGGCTAAGGAAGTTTTCTTCTATAATTTTGTTGAAGATATTTACTGGTCCTTTAAGTTGGGGATCTTCACTCTCTTCTATACCTATTACCCTCAGGTTCTGTTTTCTCATTATATCCTGGATATCCTGGATGTTTTGGTTTAGGAGCTTTTTGGATTTTGTGTTTTCTTTGACTGTTGTGTCAATGTTTTCTATGGCATCTTCCACACCTGAGAATCTCTCTTCTATCCCTTGTATTGTGTTGGTGATGCTTACATCTATGACTCCTGATTTCTTTCCTACGATTTATAACTCCAGTGTTGTCTCCCTTTGTGATTTCTTTATTGTTTCTATTTCTATTTTTAGTGCCTGGATGGTTTTGTTCATTTCCTTCATTTGTTTGATTGTGTTTTCCTGTAATTCTGCCAATTTGATTGCATTTTCCTGCAATTCTATAAGGGATTTTTGTGTTTCTTCTTTAAGGGCTTCTAGTTGTTTACCTGTGTTCTCCTGTATTTCTTTAAAGGAGTTATTTATTTCCTTCTTAAAATCTTCTATCATCATCATGAGATATGATTTTAAATCTGAGTCTTGCTTTTCTGGTGTGTTGGGGTATCCAGGGCTTGCTGTGGTAGGAAAGATGGGTTCTGGTGATGCCAAGTAGCTTTTGTTTCTGTTCCTTGTGTTCTTGCCCTTGCCTTTCACCATCTGGTTATCTCTGGTTTTAGCTGGTCTTACTCTCTCTGACAGTACCTAGTCATTCCTGCAAGCCCAGGTGTCAATTCTTCTTGAAGACCTGTTCTCTCTGAGAGGAATTTGGGTTTGGAGAGCTGCAGTGCAGGGTCAACTCTGGGGTACTTACAGAAACAGGCAGGATCTAATCCCCAGCTGTCCATTTTTTCCTGTGACCTGATGGTTCTGCAAGAGTCCCTCTTGGTCCAGTGAATTTGAACAGAAGTGATGGTCTTGTCTATGCTTGAAGGTGTGTCAGCACTCTGGTTTACCAGCTCTCTTTTAGCACTGTTTGAGTATGAAGCCTTGTGTCACAAGATCTTTTCTCCAGCCACAGAAAGAAACCATATTCCATTCTTCAGTCCCTGTGACCTGGGTATTCCAAGTGGGTCCCTCTGAGCAGACAGGCTTGCCCATACTCCTGGGAGGCTATCTTTCTCCCAATGCTATTTGGCTATGGATCCCTGGTGGCCCAGGAAGAGGTATCTTGCCACAGATGGAAGCCAGAAGCGAGCTTCTTTTTATTTTTAAGAAATGTTTATGAGGTGATAGTTATTTGATAAATGTCAAAGGATCAATTCTTAGAGATAGGCTTGTGAGAGGTTTCTCACAGACCAAAGCTGGCTTCTTTGTGTTTTCCATCTGAGGGTTTTTCTACATGTACCCATCTTATCTCTTAGCTGCCCTAGGCTGTGGCTTCCACTATGACATCATCTGGACTCTAGGAAGATGAGATGAGCACTAATAACAAAATTAAAGTTTAGACCCTGAGTTTTACAGAAAGCTTATTTAATTTAAATTTGCTTGTTGAAAACATTAGTGACCCAGTCATTTTATTTTTATATCCTTAATTATGGGTATAAGGGCGCATGGTATGGAACATCCAGTTCACACTCAGCCCTTACACACACACACACACACACACACACACACAAACCTCAGCCTACTATATATCAGCTCTCCAGAATAGCTAACAGTTCTAGAAGAAACAATTTTCTACCCCTACACACACACACACACACACACACACACACACCTACATAGAAAATGTTTTCTTTGGCCTCTATTATCAGTTTGTAGATCTATACTTTACTTTGACATAGAGCTAGAGTAAGTTCTCTTCCTGTACATCTCTGCAGTTGTATATATTTTATTTCATCCTGGATATGGACTTGTGTGGTATTTATACATTCATTTTATCTTTTAGTTTTTCTAAAGAAGCAAGCAAGTCAAAGCCAAAGGTCATGATTTTACCTTTAGCCAGGAATTCCCATTTTTGTTCCCTCCCTCTCTGCCTTCCTCATTCCCTCCCTTCATTCATCCATCTGCCATTCTTTTCTTTTTTTCCTTTTAGGCAATTTCTCATGTTTCTCAGGCTTATCTCAAATACGCTATGTAGCAAAGGAAAACCTTGAGATCTTAAACCTCATACCTTACCTTGCAACTGTAAGGATCAAAAGTATGCATCACCATGCTAGATTTATGTAGTTTTGAGAGCAGTAGACTTGGCTTCATGAATGCCTAGAAAAAAAATCTTACTCTACCTCCTGACACATGTCGTTACTCCTCCTCACAAAATAACTGATATTAAATAAAATGCTTTACATGCAGGCACAAAACACTGATCTAAGATGTAAAACCACCTTCTAGTAATAACCTTGTTGGTTAACACACAATTATTCCCATTGATATAGCTCCTGAAAACAATGGGACATTTGTGTTTTGATGGACCTACAACAGAGCCATTCTTTGGGAGCCTCTTCTCCTCCAACTGAGAAAAAAGGAGTCATAGAGAGGATGCCTGTTACAAAGTGGCGTTAACATGCTTTGCCTCTATGTTCCCTCAAGAGTAGCACAAGAGTTCGCATCTATAATCGCCTATTTCTCTCAGTCTCTCATCAGGATGCACTGTTGTCGAATAGCAGTATCTATTTTTGAAAATTCTGTGCCCAACTACTGCTATTAATTATAGGGAAGATTTGATGTTTTAAGTATTTAATGAGATTTTCTGCTTTGAATTTCATTAGATGGATAGAAAATTGATGCATGTTGATAGAAACTGTAAATAGTATGTAACTGACAAAAATTCTCATTGCTGCTGAGTAGAATTAATAACAGGATGTAGCTGTGGAGAAATTTTTGCTTTAAAAGATTCTTTCATTTTATTATCTCTTGAGAACATCCAGCTGAAGCAGGAAAGGGAGAGGTGAGCACATCTGCCAACAAAGAGACAAGGAAACAGAGGTACGGAGAGAAGCAGGTAGACATTTGAAGTATAACTGGACACTCACCCCAAAAATAGAGACAAAGGACAAGTGTGCTCTTTCTCTGGAAACTGCCTGGTCAATTTGAATTCAAGATGTTAAAGGCTCAGATAGCTAAATATGCCTATAGTCCCTTATTTTGTTTTAAACCAGAAATACACACACACACAAACACATGCACACACACACACACACACACTCACTCACTCACTTCCTTGTAGTTCTGAAAGTAGGAAACAGGTCAGAATGGCTTAGCAATTTTTTTACTTCTAAGGATTTTAACACCCTAGATATCTAAGCAAAGATTCCAACATCTATCAGTCTATTCTACATAAAGAGATGAACACATTGGCATTCTTAAATTAAAATATATCACATGATTTTCTCTTCCCCCTCCTCCCTCTTATCCATTTCATATCTACCCTTTGTAACTTCTCAGAAATTCATTCCCTCATCTTTTATAGCCCATCTTACTACATATTACACATAAAAGAATAAAAACATAAGAACAACTTGTTGAGTCTACCTAGTAAAGATATTCATCTTAGAATTATGGAAGGAAGTACTTAAAAATTACTTATCCAAAACTGTACTTGTTACAGTAGTCAGGTGAGGGGCAGTGATCTGTGACAGGCAGTCTGGCATTCGGTTGAGCACAGGCTTAAAACTCTGGGAGACCCAGAGGAATCAGCAAGGGACCAGAAACTTTATGTTAATGCTCCCATGTGGCTTTTGGTTCCAGTCACGGTCACATACCAACCCTCCTCAGGTAGAGGCATGGCCACATAGCCCCAAGCCATCCCCATGTTGATGAGACACCTAGAGGTTTAACCACACCCCTTCCCAGTTACTATATCTGCCTCACCTCTCTGGGAGAGGTGGGAGTACAATTCCATCCATGCCACTCTCCACAGGATGAAAATAAACGTCTTAGAATTATGGACTGTCTCTTCATCTGGCCCCGCCTTGGGAAGCAAGGAATCTGGCCCTCGATTAAGGAGCCAAGTCTAACCTCTCTCTGAGGGCCTCCCAGCACTCCCAGATGGTACCCATTTACCCAAGCCTAAGCAGCTAGCCTAGCGCTCCAAGCTGCCAAGATCCATTCAGCAGGAACCCCAGCTGTGCTCAGGCTAGCCTGTTTGTGACACCCTGCGGTGACTGCACTGCCCAGGGCTAGAGAACCCACTAAGACATCTGCCTCATTTCCCAGGAATGGCCCCCTCCCCCACCCATGGGCAGGACCCACAAATGCTTCCTACAGCCCCCACCTGCCCTGTCGTACTGTGTGGGAAGACACACGGTAACTTCCCGTGTGTTCCCTGTCACACCCAGAACCGCAGCGCCCCTGGACAGACACTTGGGGCTTCGTTCTACCACGCCAGGCTTGTTCCCACGGTCAGGTTTATGAATAATAATATATAAATAATATAATATTTATTATATCTATAAATAATATATTTATATAATAGAATCTAAAATATGTTTAAAATCATATATATGCATATACATATATATAATTAATATATATAACATGTATATGTAACATTTTTAAGAGGGTTATGCTTTTGAATTAATTTTAAATTCATTTAAAACTTGAGCAGTTAATAGAAAAATTCATGAATCTCTTTATTTTTCTTATAGAAGTGTAAAATAAATGTATTTACTAAAATGGAAGGAAGACACATTAACTTTTACTTACATAAGTGCTGCTCTGGATTGACTGAGTGTCTCCTACAAAAGGACTTGTTCTCTTGCAGCATGCCTTCTCACAGGACCTCACAACTGACTGTGAGGTACGCAGGTTGTAACTTTGGGTGCTGAGTATGGACCTACAATACCAAGTCCAATGCATACTTTCCAAATATCAAACTGTTTTGTTTTGTTTTGTTTTTTTCAGTAAAAAAGCTATTGCTAATTGTTTTTTGACACCAGGTGATATTCTAAATATCTGGAATGAGATAAGGAGAAAGTTGAACAATTATGTATAGAATTCAGAGTTTGGAGGAAGGAGTTAAAAATATCTGTCGTCTCACTGCCTGTCTGCCTGACTGTCTCTCTGTATCTCATCTTTCTGTCTGTTTGTCTGAGAGAAAATCTTACCCAGTCCAGGTTGTCATCAGCTTACCTATGTAATCAAAGCTGGCCTTGAATTCCTGGTAGTCCAACTTCTACTTCTATAGCACTGGGATTACAGATGTGAGCCACCATGCCAATATGAAAATTCTAATTTTTAGCATTCTGTAATCTATTGAATAACCTTTGATAAATGACAGAGGCCTGTCTCTTCTGTAACCTGTGGGCTAGTTGCATTCTAAGACAGCAATAAATGTAGTTTAATACAATTACAAATGCAAAACCAGCTTGTGATATCAAATATTTGGCTATGCCTAGAAAGAAATGAGAATCTCAGCCAGGATTAACTCTTTATTTGGGGTCAGATATTATTTCTAATTTTTCCCAAATCATGACAGGTATTACTATAATATACCATATGTTAACTGCCACTCCAAAGTGTCCCAAATGCATTAATATATTCCATAAAATAAAAATATACTTATAATTTTCAGTGAGTAAAAACAAATTATGTTCATGTTAAGTTTTGAACCAATTATATCACAAATCTTTTGAGATTTCTGACATGGAGCTGAAATATTGTAAACGGGGTTGGAAAACCAATAGAATATTTAAGATATACTTGAAAATAATGTTGCATATCACTGCCACCAAAATTTATGCCTTCCTCTATAGATGTCTTTCATCAAGCCCTGTAGCCTTGTTGTAGACTGGCACTACTCTGGTGCTCATGAGTCAAATAGTATTTTCCAATCTGGGCAAGTAGTTCTTACAGAAGTAGAGGAATATAGACCTCAGACATTCTATAAAAAAATAAAATAAAATAAAACCTATGCCCATTAAAGCCAGCCATTGTATCTGTGATTGTAATCCTGATAACAATGAGTAATTCAATTTATATGCATGATGTAAGATAAAGGTTTGAATAAATTGAAGATTTATAGCTCTTCCTGTACTTACAACACTCCATTAGCAAGCTATAGTATAGCTAGCCACACACATTATCTTATGCTTTCAAGAGTAATTAGCTAGTATATTTTACTTTTACCTTTTAATTAAAATACAAAATTTCTAACATTTCTGAAAACTTACAATTCTAAATATTCCAGGTTAAGTTTGATTTACATATATCAAAAGATCACTCAGAAAATGCCTTACTATGGAAATGTCCTAGACGTGTGCTTATAATAAAACTGGCACCACAGACCTGCACATATATGCATGCATATTTAAGTGCAGAAACTCAACCTTCACCTGTGTATTTAATCTTAAAGGAAAAGCATTAAATGAGAGTTCTGAATTAGACAGTTTTGCTCTCCATGACTTCATAAACAATATTGTTTAACAGGAACAGATTATTGTGGAGATTTGCATTGGGTTAGGATTAATGTGGAATTTAGAGATGATGTAAATACAGAGCAGTGTGTGCCCAGATTTTATGCAATTCCTATATCACCTCACCTAAGGGACTGGAGTATCCTCAAATCTTAGTATCATCATTTTATATATATATATATATATATATATATATATATATATATATATATATATTCTCTCTCTCTCTCTCCTCCCCCTTGCAAGCATGTGGATGCTTGTGTGTGTGTGTGTGTGTGTGTGTGTGTGTGATGTAATGTTTGTGTGTGGTATGTTGGTGCATATGTGTGTTGGGTGGTTACAGAAGTATTAAGGTGTATTCATGTGTGTATTTGTGTGCACATGTGTACACAGAAGTATTAAGGTGTATTCATGTGTGT
>JADRCH010000032.1:11837129-11853385 GCA_019843965.1 Rhynchomys soricoides | reverse complement strand
TGTGTGCACATGTGTACACAGAAGTATTAAGGTGTATTCATGTGTGTGTGCACATTTAAAGGGTGAGCATTCATGTGTGTGATGCATGTTTGTATGTATGTGTGCATGTTGTATATGTATGTGTATATATGTGTGCATGTTTGTAAAAGCATATATCATTGTATCTATGTGTATGTGGGTAATGGTGTGTAACTATATAATCTTACTGAATATTTTCAATAGTTTCCCTTAGATTTTTATTTTAAAAATGGGTTAAATGTTCTTAAATTTGGGGCAAATATTCCATGTGAATTTGTGTCTCCATATCAGTCACACATATGCAATAAATGCTTTCATAGTACTATCCAAAGTTGTAGGTATTTTACTAAATTTCTTTTCATTAAATTTCACCAGAAACATCCACACTTTTCCTATGAAATTTTATGCTTGTTTGTCTTACATTTAATTGTGATAATCTAAGAAGAAAAGAATATGCCACCTTTTGATGTTTTTTTTTTTTATTGCTCTTCATTACAAAGAAGTAAATAAAAACAATGGAATCAGGAATGTGCTGAGAATGAGTATAGCATTTATTAAAAGCAAAGCAGTATAGGGCTGTCAAGCTTAAATCACAGTAAAAAAGGAAAGCACTACCATGATGAGATAGTCCTACAACTTCATCACCTGCATTCAGAACGGCGTTCTTGCCTACATTTACTTTCACTGACTAAGAAATACCCTCCTCCAGAAAAGTCTAACTCCCCATATTAAAAGACATCATGGACTTATGAGAACAAGCAAGGAGTGAGCAGTGATAACCCTCCATAGAAGTTGCAGTATCTAGGTCATGGTGCTCAAACCCTCTGAAGGACGTAGTACTTTCACAGTCCCAACAAACATTGAACAGGTACATCTGGCCAGATCACCTATGCATCATTTCCTGTTGCTAAATCAAGTTCCCTTGGAGGCTTTGAGCATTCTACATACAGCTTCTCATCCCTCCACACCATTATAGACTATAGCAGTGCCTTTTTGAAAACTTTAGGCCATCTCCTCTTTAGACATGCATATGTGACAGTGAAGAAGAAAACACGGTATCTCAAACAAGAGCAGAGGGAGGATGACACATGTATTTGTCTTCTGACCTCTTTATATTTAATATCTGTGCTCACAAACACATGTACACTTAATAAATACTATAGAAAATATAAATAAAAGTAAGCTCTATATCAGGGTGCATATTTGCTTTCTATAAAGTCCTGTGAAATATATTTTTGATGCAAAAAAAATAATGAATTGTGTATTATTTTGCTCTAATATCTAATAACTTGGATCTGGGTTGTTTACCACCAATTATCTCAGTGGTAAATCTTTTCCTTAGTATCTTCGTTTTGAGGTGTGTGTGTGTGTGTGTGTGTGTATCTCTTGGATGTACATGCTGTGATTCTTATTGCCAAGGTAAACCTTTGGGAGTTAATTATACCATGATTAAAGAGGGCACATGATAAGATTAACATTCTCATAAAAATAGAAAAGAATATTCTCTGACTTTTTCTCTCTTCCTTTCCAATATATGAGGTTGTAAATTGATGACATTAATCTGAAATCAGGAAGTATGTCTCTCAGCAGTCTGAGAATCAGATTACAATTTAAGTTCCAGTCCTGAGAGCTGACAAGTATCTGTTGATTTATCTGTCTGTCCTGTAATACTTTTGTAACAACAGCATGAAACCAGAAATGCAATTTCTCTAGATTGATGATTCCCATTATACATATATAAGATTAATTTATATACTGCCAGTTCAAACTGTAGCTTGACTTTAACTCCTAAATGATAAAATAAATGAACAAAATGAATAAACAGAAGCTGTAACACACTCATTGGTCATACCCAAAGCTATTGTTAGGTGAATTTCACTTTTTGTGTGTGTATGTGTGTGTGTGTGAGTGTGTGTGTGTATGTACAGAGATTATTTCCCAACCACTCTACTTTCTGAAAAGCAACATATTATAATGCTGAAGTGAGTAAGCATATTCAATACTTTTGTGAAAGTTCCCACTGAATCTCAAGTTTCTGCCACAGTACCAAGCTCCATGTCAGCAATAGAGACCTGGGATGAAGAAGGTACTCAAAGGAGATTTACATGGAATTTTATGTAAAAATTAAATCAAATGTACTTAGACCATGGCAAAATTTCTAGAAAGTGGTTGAACTTCCACAGAACTCCAATAAAAGGGCTCAGGAAAATAATGACTGAAACCAATGTAAAAAGACAATGCCTGACACTGATGTAAGAGCAGAGTGACTAATCATTGTTTTATGTAACAGTCTTATAATCCAAGATATAAGATAAACTAGGCAGGGACTCATTAACAGAACCTTGTGGTCAATCCCAGGAATTTGAGCTATATCATAAGAGCAAGGCTATACCAGAAGATTGAAATGCATTGGTATCATCTGGCCTCCAGGTATGTCTTACCAAGATTGCTCTCCATAGGCTCTTCTATCATCACTTTTTTGAGTATTCTAAGCATCCTCTCAGGTCTTGATAATCACTGCTAATCTAAGGGAATGACTTTAGAGTCCGAGATTCCAGGTTAAAATTCAGGTCTGCCTTTCAGTTCTCTTATTTTAGACCAATTTTGCTGAGGTTGTCTCCCTTAATTGTGTCTCCCTATAGACTGTTAATTAAATTTATATTTCAACACTTAACAATGTTGTGAATTTCTATTTATGCCCTGACTCACAGGGAACAACCATTTCAGTGGAATTCTAAAATAAGTATTATATATGTATGTGTACACACACACACACACACACACACACACACACACGTATGCTCTAGCTCAATGGAGTTGCCTTGTGTTGATGATAACACACTCTTGTCTACTTAGCTAAATAATCACTATCATTCTTGGTCCCCAGAGTCAAAAATTCTCAGACCCAGGATTCAGTAACAACTACTATTAGTTAGCCTGCTTCTGTACTGTATGTCTTTGTACAAAATGTACAAATGTCTTCAGGCAAATAGCAACACATTAATTATCTGGTAAGAACCAGACACTGAGAGTTGCTGAGGAAATTGCAACTTCTTAAAGGTCAAGCGAGACAATCAGTCAAATAGATCAGCTTTAGGGATCCTAACTTTAAGAAATCCTACTGACAAAATATCATTAATAGTGTCAGGGATTAGTGCTTGCCCACCTGTGGGATTAGTCTCAAGTTGGGCTGGTTATTGATTAGACATTCCCTCAGTCTCTGCTTTATATCCCATGCCCGAATTTCTTGTAGATTGGATAAATTTTGGGTTGAAAGTTTTGTAGGTGGATTGGTGTCTCTATACCTCCACTGGGGTTCCTGTCTGGCTGCCTCTTCAGATTCCATATACCCAATGTTGTGAGTCACAGCTATGGTCACCCCAGTTTATTCTTGGGTGTCTCCCTTATCCCAGGTCTCTTTCTCTGTTATGCTTGGAGATAGGAGCATGTTTTCCTCTCAGAAGCTCAAGACAGCAGCTGATTCATATAGATACAGATACCCACATCCAATCAGTGGATGGTGATTGGGGACTCTTACAGAAGAATAGGAGGAAGGATTTTGGGCCCCAAAGAGGGCAGGAACTCCACAGGAAGACCAACAGTGTCAACTAATCTGGACTCTTAGGGCTTACAGATTCTGAACCATCAACCAAAGAATATACATGGGCTGGACGTAGACCTGCTGGCCCATATATAGCAGATGTGCAGCTTGGTCTTCATCTGAGTCCCAAACACCTGGTGCAGGGGCTATCCCAAACACTGTTGCCCCTATGTGGGTATTATTCTTGTAGCTAGGCTGCCTTGTCTGGCTTCAGTGGAAGAGGAAGTGCCTAGCCTCACAGAGACTTGCAGTGACAGGTGGGGTATATCCAGAGAGGGCTGACCCACTCAGAGGAAAAAGGGAGAGGGGCTAGAAAAAGAATTATGGGAGGGGGTAACCTCAAGAAGGGCAGTGAGTTGAATGTAAAGTAAATAAGTAAAAACTAAAATTAAAAGAAGAAAAGAAAAATGAAATCCAATTGACAAGAACTTTACATGCACTGGTTCATTGAATAGAATCTGACTGAGGCTTTAGTCGATAATAATAAATGCATTTTGTAGACAAGGATGTGGAACTGAATGACATAAAGCAAGTATCTTTTGTGTTGACTCTGATTGTTGTCTAGACTAGGTATTTCCAGGTGCTTAGCACCTTACTCAAATAATCAGAATAAAGGCCCACTTGGATTTCAAAGCAGCAAGGAAACAGCTCAGCACTAATGCAAATTTCAAAAATACATAGCAAGCAGTAGCATGCCTCCTGAGCAGGAGAGTACTCAAGAGACTCAAGGACTTCTTCAATAGAAATCTAGGGGAAGAAAGACATTTGCCAAGGTGTATAATTTGAATAGCTTACACTTGTTTGACAGTCGTGAATTGTGTAAGCTGTATCCACTGTACATATACCTTCCTATGATGCACCTGAATTAAACATATGGATGTCCAATTAGTTATTATCAAAACATGATTTTTTTCTAGGAGTTTACCCAGACAACAATGTTTACTGCACTGCCTGCACTCAAACTCACTGTGGGCTAGATCATCCTTCTTCTTTCAACAACTGTATATGATCCGGAATGCATTTGAATTGAAATGGTTCATAAAAAGTTCTTAGGACTGTTGGCAGAAATACATTGTTCAAAGTTGGGTGTTCAAGTAACTCAATGCATAGGCTGCTAAGTGTACAGATAGGGTAAGGGTTAGTGTGAAGAAGAGGATCCTAGGTAGCTTTCCAAATAAATTTGTATGTTAAGTGAAATTCCAAATCTCTAAGATAATCTCAGTGCCTACTTGCCTGATTGTAGTCTAGCGCTTACTTAGGAGGACATGTACAGAAAAGCTGTCAATCAGAGTTCTATTTTCAAAATTTCCTATGCATTGTCTGACAATGCTTCAGGAAATAGCAAAATAAAATGCCACTGTCGATTTAATCACCAATTAAATAATGGCCCTAAGGCATAATATATGCAGATACTATCCTATGGATGTGGTAGGCTCCACAAGATATCCAGAGTTAAACATAAAGACACTGGATATCACTAAAGTTATGGCATAGTTCAAGGTCAAGGCCTTTGAGTAAACGTGGGCCATACTTTGAGTGCCCCCCTCCATTCCCTTACTTATCTCCCCTTCCACCCATTTCCCTCCCTCCATCCACCTTCCATGACAATTTTATTTCCCCTTCTGAGTGAGAATCAAGCATTCTATCCTTAGTCCCTTATTGCAATTTACCTGTTCTACATTTTCTTTCCCACTAGATTAATGTTTCTAGCTTTATGTTGAATTATTTGATCCACTTGGACGTGAGTTCTGTGCAGGGTTATAAATATGGGTCTGTTTACATTCTTCTACATGAAACATTCATTTAGACCAGCTCCATTTTTGAAGAATCTTTATGTTTTCTACTGCATGGTTTTTGCATCTTTGTCAAAAATCGAGTGTCCATAGGTTTGTACGTTTATTTCAGGGTATTTTTTATACAATTCCAGTCCTTGACCTGTCTGTTTCAATACCAATACCATGCAGTTTTAATGACTATTGTTCTGTAGAGGAGTTGATATCAGGAATGATTATACCTCCACAACTTCTTTTCTTGTCAAGAATTGTTTTAGCAATCCTGGAGGGAGGAGACAATCAGATGTAAGGAGGGGTGGCAGGAAAGTAAACAGAAATTACAACAGTGGGGGAGGGTACCATTTCTAGGAGATGCCAGATAGTTGGGATGGGAGAGGCTTCAGGGAATCTATGAGAGCTACTCAGTGGGGGATAGAAAGCCTACAATGACCTACTGTAGCCAGGCAGGATACCCAGTGGAGGGATAAGGGGGCCTATCTACCCACAAAAGCTTCAACCCAATAGTTGTCCTTCCTACAATAAGTGCAGGGACAAAGATGAAGCAGAGACTTCAGGAATGGCCAACCAATGAGCAGCCCAACTTGAGACCCATCCCATATGTAAGAACTAGTCCCTGACACTATTAAGGATACCATGCTATGCTTGCAGACAGGAACCTAGCATAACTTTTCTCAAAGAGGCTCCACCCAGATGAAGATGTATGCAACCCCATAGGAAGAACAACAATATCAACCAACAAGACACACACCCCCCCCCCCGAGCTCCAAAGAATTAAATCACCAACCAAAGAGTCCACATGGAAGGACCCATGGCTTCGGCTGCATGTGTTACAGAGGACTGCCTTATCTGCCATCAATGGGAGGGACCCGCTTGGTCTTGTGGGGGCTTGAAGACCCAATGTAGGGGATGCAGAGATTCCTAGCCAAACATTTGGTGGATATTTGGGAGTTTTCTGCAAGAGTTGATGTAAGGATTGAGGAACCTAGAGGTCACAGAGACTCCACGAGAAGACCAAATAAGTCAACTAACCTGGACACATGGATGTTCCCAGAGACAGACCTCAGAATAGATGTAGCACATATGCAACATGGTCTTCATGCAGTTTCTCCAACAACTGGAGCAAGGGCTTACTTTGATTTGTTGCCAGCCTCTAGATCTTGTTCCCATAAGTAGACTGGTTGTCTCACCTCAACAGGAGAGGAATGCCTAGTACTGCAGGAGTTTAGGGTGTCAGGGTGGATTGTTACCCAGAGGGGACCTACACCTTCTCCGAGGAAAAAGAGTAGAAGGATAGAAGGAAGGACTATGTTGTGGGGGAGGGGAGGGGACTGGGAGGGGACTGGGGGAAGAGAGGGGCTGGGATTCAGACATAAAGTGAATAAATATATTAATTAATGGAAAAAAACAGAAAACTATTTCTTATAGTCTTCTCTCTCTCTCTCTCTCTCTCTCTCTCTCTCTCTGTGTGTGTGTGTGTGTGTGTGTGTGTATGTGTGTTATTTCTGTGGTTCTATGGTTGGGAGCATGTATATATATGTATATGAAAATATAAGAGGTTAACCTCAGATATTTTTCCTCAAGATGCTGTCCCTTTTGGACAGGGTCTTTCACTGGTCTGAGACTTGGTGGTTATGGTAGGCAGCTGGTCAAAGAGCCTCAGGGATATTTCTGTCTGCCTCCCCACTGCTGGCATGATAATTGAGTACCACCAATGTTTGCCTCATTTACATGTTTTCTGAGGACCAAAATCAGATCTTCACACCTTACTGATAAACACTTTTGCAGCTTAGCTACTCTCTCAGCCCTGTATCTCATAACTGTAGAGGCTGGAGGTTCAGGATCAAGTCAAAAGCTCCTTAGTGTACCCTCACAAGGGAGCTCCATGTGTATTCTGCAGTATAAGCTCTAAACCCGTTCATGCTGAACTGTCTACATGTCCTAATCTCCTTCCTATTGCTTTCTGCCAACAACGTCACAATGGAGACCAAATTTCACTGAATGGATTTGTGGAGGTGCAGATATTCTAGGTAGCAAGCAAATCTGTAAGGTTATTAGTTACTTTCTTGTTACTGTGATGAAATACCTGACAAAAGCAATATAAAGATATTAGAGAGTACAGGTCATCATGGAATGAAAATGACAGAAACATGGTTATGAGGTGCTCAGCCATATTGATTCACAATCAAAAAGCAGAGAAAAATAAGAGTAAGAGCAAGTATTCAGCCCAGTTATATTCACTCTAATATAGCCCACCCCATAAAGGGGGACTACCCACATTTAAAATAAAGTCTGCCATTTAACTTAATGCACAAAATCCCTCATCAACAGGCCCAGAGACTCTTAGAGGTTTCTGTATCCAGTCAAGTTGACAACATCATCAGTCATATACTCTTATCTTCAGTGTCCTCTCCTGAATGGTTGTACTAAAATTCTTATCATTAGTTATGTTCATATGCTGTCTCTTGTTATATTGTGGTTTCTCTCGATCCATGATGATCTAGTTACTATTCCTTTGGTATGGAATTTCCTAGTGTATTCATTATTGAAGTGTAAAGAACGTGGTGTAGATAGAAAAGGAAGAGTAGTAGAGAACAGAGATGAATAAATGAGTTTAGAGGTTAAGAGATCCCAGTCTTGGAATGCCCAGGACCAGTATAGAACATGTACTTTACAATAACACAATCATGTCTGTGACAGGATGTTCCTGTCAATCTCTGGCTGAATAACTCTTTTAAGGAACAATCACTCCACATTCTTCCCTTCCATGCTATGGCACAGTCCTCCATTGATAAAAGAAACTTCTGTACCAAAGAAGTGTAGGTGCTGCTCTGAAACATCTGGCAGTAACAGTTGGGGAAATTCCTACATATAACTGAGGTTTGCCTCATTCTTTCTAACTCGAAGAAGAATATTGAATCATGTATATATCTGTGTTGACTAGTTTCCTGCCTATATGCTACAAGGTAGAGTCGTCCAATGTGGGGAATTAATTAAGAAATTACCTCCACCAAATTAGTCTGTAGAGTATTTTCTGGATTAATGATTGATGGGGCAGGACCTGGTCCACTGTGGATGGTGCTACCCCTGGGAAAGCAATCCTAGATTATATAACTAAGCAAGCTAAACAAGCCATGAGTAGCAAGCAAGTGAGAAGCTTTCCTCTATGGCCTTTGCTTCAGTTTCTGCTTCCAGGTTTGTGCCTTGAATTCCTTCCTTGAGATTTCACCCAGATGTCTTATAGATTTCAATCTGTGAAGTGGAATACAGCCTTTCCTCTCCATGTTGCTTACAGCCATCATGTTATATCAAACCAATTGAAAGCCCATTAAGACACTGACTTTGAATAAGCAATAGGATACATTTTTATGAACTAAATGGTTTTTACTGAGCTGCATATGATAATCAGATTGGAAACTTTAAAATATAAATCTTGACTCCACTTCATATCTCCAAAATGAATTTCAGGGATGGACTTTAGGGGTGAGAAATTGCACAGTCTGACCTCATGATTGCACCAGGTAGCCTAAGTCAAGAAAAACTGCTCTTTTTTGATGAATAGATTCATTTGCTTTACACTATCCTTGACACATGGCCATTAAGCTTCTCTTAGAAATTGTTCACGAGAGAACTCTGATATTTTAAGAAGCAAACCATTCCCTTCTCTGACAGCACTAATTGTTCCAATATTATTTTTCTCAGGCTGAGTCAAACCTTCCTATGAACCTTGCAACAGTCATCCTCATTCTGCAGTTTTGAACAATGCAGAATGAGTCTAGTCCACTACCTTTTAGATATCCAGAGGCAGAAGAAATGCCTCAACTTGACCTTCTGCTTTATACTTGGGAACACTCTCAACTCTTTCTGTAACTGCTTCTTGTCAGCTAGCCTGATGTACTATCTGTGAAGACAAGAAACTCTGTCTTAGTTAAGTAAAAATGAGAACAATACTAGATTTAAACACTTTTAATCATATTTGAATTTTCCAATACTACTTTATGCCTGTAACATTCTCAATGGAATCTGAGTGTCTGAAAATGAAAGTTTGCATAAAATCAGATGTTACATCAAGTGTGTGTGTGTGTGTGTGTGTGTGTGTGTGTGTGTGTGTAAAATGTTAATGATTAACCCATTTAAATTGTATTGTCTGTAACTGGCTTACTAAGAAAAATGCAATTCTCAGGATTCAGAAATTGAAAGCAAAATAAAAACTAATAAATTGACTTCTGAGAGAAAAAGAATAATGACAATGGAAATTTAGGGAGAACAATTTTCATTTTATTCATATGACTAAGTCTATTGCCAATTTAAAGAGGAGAACAGGGTCTCCTCTGAATTAGAGGCATTATGTTTCTTTGGTGATAGTGAACATGCCATGTTTTCCCATCCTGAACAGATAAGGGGCCTAACTACAAGGTGCCCCTAAAGGATGTTTTATGCAGAGGTAAATTCACACCAGGTAATATAACAAGACTCTGAGGAGCACAAAGTCATGATCAGTGATATTAACCTCAAAATTGTAATAAGAGATATAGGTATCACTGTCAAATCTGAAAGGGCTCTAAAGAGATAGGTTCACTTCTAGGAAGAGTTTGAATAATGTAGGATAACATAAGGGATGGTGGAGAGAAACAGATTAAGACAAGAGCAAAAGGAGGAAATAGAATCCAAGGAAGTTCCTTAGCACTTGGGTGTCATTGTGTCTGTCATAGTAACTGTTTTCCTCACTATTGAAGTTTCTCTCTCTCTCTCTCTCTCTCTCTCTCTCTCTCTCTCTCTCATCTTTCTCTCTCTCTCTCTGTGTATTTATACAAAGTGCAGACATCCACTTTACATGTGTAGAGGTCAGAGGATGTCAGGTATTGCTCTTCACATTTCTCCTTGACTAAGACAGGGTCTCTTGTCTTCACAGCTAGTACACTGGGCTAGCTGACAAGAAAACTTCTGAGGCTTTTCCTATTTCCATTTCCCACCTCTTTGTAGAAACCCAGGTATTACAGATATAGTACCAAATTAAGCTTTGCGTGTGTTAGGAATTCAAATTCATGTTTCATAATTGAATGGAAAGTATTATATCAATTCCTAGCCTATACTTTATATTAATGAATGAAATTATGCATAGTAAGATTCTCTGACATGTCTTCTGTGACTTCACTGCTTGGTTTCTTTGTTCTCTGGTGAGGAAGCTGTCTATTGGAGCTTAGAGCAAAAATCTGAGATGACTTCTTACACTTTCGCTGTCTAATTTCTCTACTTTACATTACCTTCTCTTTTGAATGCCTATCAACTTAGTACTTTTATTAAATATATCCTTAAGTGGATACTTGTTTTTTATATTGTTATAGTACAGGTAAAAATTTGACTATACAGTTCCTTTTAGAAGAATGAAGGTATCTTTACTATAAATAGAGATCTAAAATATATATAAATATATAAATCTAGTTGAATCAAACTAGGAAGATGTAAGTTTTAGTTTTGCTCATAATTTAGGATATTCAGCCAAGGTTGTTTCCCCTACTGCTGTGCATACACTGCCTCTTTGAGTGTATCAAGATGGGAGTCCCACATCCCATTGTCCCCTTTAAGGTCATGGATTCAGAAGCTTAAAACTGTCAATGGATTGTGATAAATCTCCACCAAAGTATAGCATGTTAAAAATATGTTTGGGGGAATAAACACATCATTTTATTCTATTAAGTATTGTCATAGCATCTATCAAGGTAACTTAAAGAAGGGAAAGATGGAGAAAATGGTCATGAGGAAATATTGATATAGCATTCACCCTTAACTTTATTGCAGAACTACTGGTAACTAAAGACTCTGAAAGATGCTGTTTTTTTTATACTGTTTGAGATGAGGGTTTTTCTTTCCACTTTATAATAACTGGTTTAATTTTTCAGTATGACTTCAGGTGTTCTTTGGAGAGCACCATCCATACCATCAGGAGTAGAGGGTGTTTATAATATCAATTATTAACTTCTTTGTGACAGTCATGTTGACATGCTTAACAAATATTGAAACTTTTAGGTCAGTTATTTCTTACATTAAAATAATATTTTACATGTGTTTAACTTTAATAAAATATGTGTTACATATATGGCTCTTTAGTTTTTGTAACCTGTCTGATAACGAGATATAGTTCCTCTTACTAACGTATACCATTGTGTAAAACAAAAAATGTATCCTTCATTTTAATGTTAAACTGAACACCACCTTTTGGCTATGGTATGCTAGGTATTTTTATTACAGACTGCTTATGCATTGTGAATAGAACAATACGATCTATTGACTTGAGGAAGTCTTATAGTTCACTACTCACTTCATATAAGTATGTGTATGCATGGCTTCTATGTATTAACACGGGTGTCCATAGTCTCATGGATGTCAGTGATCAATATTGTATGATTTCTCTACTCTTACTCTACCTTATTCTTGTAAACAGGGTCTCTCTTTAAGCCAGTAACTAATTCACCTGGCCTAGATGGCCTTTTATCTTTATGTCCATAGCATTCAAGGCTACTAAACTCAAACTAAGACCCTCGTGCTTGTACAGTAAGCACTTTATAGACCATGTTATCTTGTAGATTTTAAATATGTCTTCCTTATAAAACAACCCTGTAACAGTTACAGAAAACTTGAAGGAGAGAATATTCATGATGTGGTTTTCAGAAATATTTGTTTTGGTTTTTTTGTTTTTGTTTTTGTTTTTTTTGGTTTTTTGTTTTTAACAACTTTTCCAAGATTTAATCATACCCCTTAATAGAAATTATATATAATATATTATATATATATATATATAATTTTATATATATATATATATTAGTATATATCATTGGCATTGCTTAAAAGATACATCATGCATAGTACTTTGATGTTGCTTATTTTATTCAATTGATAATGAAAAGTTTGCAGCTATCTCAGTTTGTGAGTTGGTATTGGGAGTTATGCCAGTTTATAAAGCAGAGGTCAGAAAACTTTCTGCAAAAGGCTAGACAGTAAGCACACTTGGCTTTTCAGGCCATATGGTTTCTGTCACAGTTACTCAACTCTTCTGTTAGATCAGCAAACTACACAGTGTGTAAATGCACAAGTGCATGGCCACTCCAGTCAAACTCTCTTTGCAAACCTAGGTAGCAGGTGACATTTTGCCTGTAGGTCATAGTTTTCCAGCCCCTGGTCTTACACAGTGGAAGCATTAATTGAAATGTTGTGCTAGTTTTCTCCATGACCAACTGTTTAGCCATTGCTGAAATTATTTACCCTCACTGTATTCTATTTTCTTCCTCTAGGAAACAAAAGAATTAGGCAAAATGATTCTATGTCTTCTTTCATAGCTTATAGGTGGCATTTTGTGATGTCATTGACACTTGATAGACAGGTATTAACTAAAGATAAATAAAGAGGATCAGAACAATCTTTACTGAAAATATACATATGACTAGTGGGGTGAGTGGCCGTGAACATACATGTGCATGCTTATAGAGGCTTAAACCCAATTCTGGGTGTCTTCCTTAATCACTCTTCATTTTATCTTGGCTCCTGCAGTCCTTCTGTCCCTTTTTTCCCTTCACCAGTTTTACGTATACTCAAACATGCCAGGCTTTTACTTGGTGCTGAAATCTGAACTTGCTTGACAGGTGTCTTAATGTGGGATCTGCCTCTCCATCCGGAAAAACTCTTTGGTGCTACATGCACATAATCTAGTTCTATTCTGCTTGTTGTTTGTTGGCTCCCTCATTTTTTTTTTTTTTTTGTAGGTTACCATCAATTGACCATGACACAGAAGCAACAAAGTATAAAAACTGAGTATGCAGGTGTGGACAATAGTGGTATAATCAAATAAAGCTTACAACAGAGTTAATTTGTCACCCAACTAATGATATACATGATGTAGTTTTGAAGCATGGTAATTAGGTATAAATGGTAAGCGGTTGACATAAATGATTATAATTAGCATTGCTCCTGCACAGTTAGGCCCTCTGTTAAATTATACATTTCTCACATTTTTGGATCTTTGGGATTTATAAATAACCATCATTGTTGACAGATTTTATAAATAGAGAACACAAGGCTTTAGAAATTTGTGACCAAAGTGCTGTATTTATTTTTTTATGTCTAGATTTTTTCTTAGAGTGTGTATATGAAATCTTGTCAGTTTTCCAAAAGGCTCTTGTGGATCACCTGGAAAATCAATTAGTGATGTTATACTAAAAGCATAACTGATTATAAGCCAAACACTAAGATCAGAGAAAATAACACTTAGGAAATAAAGCATAGACCATAGAAATGTGTTCCTTTGTGCTTAATATATCAGTCCATTGATGATTTTTACAGCAGTTCTGCAGTCAATCATCTAAATCCCATTGTACAGGTGGAATCAAGGAGATATAAATATGCTAAATAGACATAAGTAATAAATGAGCACAGCTTATTAAAGCTTGATCTCCAAGGCCAGTATCATGTTCTCTGATACAGAGTAGGATAGAATCGAGACAAACATGATGATAAGAAAATATCAGCTCTATAACATTGGGAAAATAAACCTTGCATCTATGTCATCTAGAATCTTATGAATTAAGAAAGAAATTGCTCGAGTGTCTATACAAATACACACCTTGTCATGAGCTACATGGAGACCATTTCTAATGACTCCCGACGATTAGTCTGTGATCAGCAATTATTAAACGATTTTGTAATGATGAAATACTTCTACACATGGAGGGACCCATGGTGCTGGCCATATATGTGGCAGAGGAGGGTCTTGTTATTCATCAGGGGGAGCAGAGGCCCTTAGGCCTGAAGGTGTTAGATCCCCCAGTATAGGAGGATTCCAAGGAGGGATGAACGAGAGTGGGAAGGTGGGTGGGTGGGAGAATACTCCCATAGTGGCAGGGGAGGGGGGAATGGGGAGGTTCCAAAGAGGAGATCTGGAAAGGGAGAAACATTTGAAATGTAAAGAAAGTACAAAAAAAATGAAAAAAAAATAAAAATAAAACAACAAAAAAAAATCTTCAAAATGTCTCAAGCATATAGGTATAAATGCACCTACTTAAATATCTTTGCTGTTATTCCCACTAAAATCAGGGACTAGACAAGGCTGCCTACCCTCTCCCTATCTATTCAATTTAGTACTTGAAATTCTAGCTAGAGCAATTAGACAACAAAAGGAGGTCAAAGGGATACAAATTGGGAAGAAAAAAAATCAAAATATCACTATTTGCAGATGATATGATGGTATAATTAAGTGACCTGAAAAACTCCACTAGAGAACTGCTACAGCTGATAAACAACTTCAGCAAAGTGGCCAGATATAAAATTAACTCAAGCAAATCTGTAGCCTTCCTATACTCGAAGGATAAACAGGCTGAGAAAGAAATTACGGAAATGACACCCTTCACAATTGTCACAAACAATATAAAATATCTTGGTGTGACTCTAACCAAACACGTGAAAGATCTGTATGAAAAGAGCTTTAAGTCTCTGAAGAAAGAAGTCGAAGAAGACCTCAGAAGATGGAAAGATCTCCCATGCTCATGGAATGGCAGGATTATTATAGTTAAAATGGCCATCCTGCCGAAAGCAATCTACAGATTCAATGCAATCCCCATCAAAATCCCAACTCAATTCTTCATAGACTTAAAAAGAGCAATTCTCAAATTCATTTGGAATAATAAAAAACCCAGCATAGCAAAAACTATTCTCACACCAGTCAGAATGGCTAAGATCAAAAACTCAGGTGACAGCAGATGCTGGCAAGGATATGGAGAAAGAGGAATACTCCCCCATTGCTGGTGGGATTGCAAGCTGGTACAACCACTCTGGGAATCAGTTTGGCAGACCCTCAAATAATTGGACATACTACTACCTGAGGACCCATGTATACCACTCCTGGGCATATACCCAAAAGATGCTCCAACATGTAATAAAGACACATGTTCCACTATGTTCATAACAGTCATATTTATAATAGCCAGAATCTGGAAACAACCCAGATGTCCCTCAACAGAGGAATGGATATGGAAAATGTGGTACATTTACACAATGGAATACCTCTCAGATATTAAAAACAATTACTTCATGAAATTCACAGGCAAATGGATGGAATTTGAAAATATCATCCTGAGTGAGGTAACTCAGTCACAAAAGAATGAATACAGTATGTACTCACTGGTAAGCAGATCTTAGACAAAAAGTTCCGAACACATGAGTCAATTCACAGCAACTATTGGGCTGAGCGTGGGGTCCCAGATAGAGGAGTTGAAGAAGGGATTGAAGAAACTGGGGGAGTTTGCAGCCCCCTATGGAGGGAGCAACAGTGTCATGGTGCTCCCAGAGACTGGACTACCAACCAAAGAATGCATATGAAGGAGCCCATGGTGCTGGCCACATATGTGGCTAAGAAGGGCCTTGTTGACCATCAGTGGGAGGAGAGGCCCTTGGACCTGAGAATGTTAGATGCCCCAGTATAGGGGAATGCCACAGAGGGAAGAGGGGAGTGGGTGGGTGGGTAGGGGAGTACCCTCATAGAGGCAGGGGAGAGGGGATGGAATAGCGGGTTTCCAAAGGGGGGATTTGGAAAGGGGAAAACATTTGAAGTGTAAATAAAGTATTAAATAAAAAAAAAATTCAAAAAAATTCATTGCTGTTTTTTTTCTTTGAGTGTGTACTCTTTCCTGTTCTTAAATGGCATCCATTCTGAAAAGAAACAATCTAGGCAGAATGTCATCTGTGAGTTCATAGTGAAGGAAGGTAAAAACGAAATAATATAAAAGAGAGGAGAGAGAGGGGGAGGGGAGGGAAGGAGAGGGAGAGGGAGAGGGAGAGGGAGAGGGAGAGGGAGAGGGAGA
>JADRCH010000032.1:11808579-11832041 GCA_019843965.1 Rhynchomys soricoides | reverse complement strand
AGAGAGAGAGAGAGAGAGAGAGAGAGAGAGAGAGAGAGAGAGAGAGAAATCATGATCTGAATGTGGCAATCTCCAAACTTGCAATCCCACAATACATATTTCTGGCTGGAATGTGAATGCTAATGATCCCCAACAAAAGTCAAAACAGCCAATTGTTCAGACTGAGATGTGCCCCTTGTGATTCCACTTTACCCAGTCCTCTGGCTTAACATCTGTGCATCTGAAAACACTACATGGATCGAATTACAAGGACTGTTGTTTTGTTTAAATGGATGTGCTATAATCCTGATTAAATTGTCATGTGGGAGATTTTATAATAATAATTATATGCAGTTCACATTAGAGCCAAGGAGAATCTAAATCATGTTTAATAATCTAAAGCTTGGAGCTAGTCACACTCATTTACATTGGAACCTCAGGCTGAGTAAGGGTGAGCTTTCATGCTCTAGCCGGAAGGAGGGCTCCTACCGCTGATTGGCTTACTTAGTCAGTAGTGAAGGCTTTGTCTGGCTGATCTTTGGCTAGTGGCCTCTCATCCCTTCTTTTCCTTGCTCTGTCTGATAAGCTTCAACCTTACTTATTTTTCATGCCTGTGTAGCTCTATCCTAGATCCAAACATTCAATTTAATTAGCAGGAGCCACGAAAAGATGGAGCTCCCCCATCTCAGTTTCAGGGGGATATTTTTCCCTGCAATGGCACAACTTTGGGAATGATCTGAGTTTTTGATTTGGCATAGATGCTCTGTCCTAGGACACCTAGAGGGTCTATAGGATCTCAAATTACACAGACTTTCTCTAAATCTCTTTTGCAACTTTCCCAAGATAGAAAATGGAAATCAGGCCCAGTTTTTGCTGAGTTCCTGGTGTGTGTGTGTATGTGTGTGTGTGTGTGTGTGTGTGTGTGTGTGTATGAGAGAGAGAGAGAGAGAGAGAGAGAGGGAGAGAGAGGGAGGGAGAGAGAGAGATTGTGGTGGAAAGAGGCATACAGAAGACTGCTATAGCTGAGGCATCAGAACCTAGTGATCTGCTTTGTGAACTCCACATGATACACTGTTAATATGTCTGTGCATCTATCTTGTTTCTAGTGTTTGTGATTGCAAAAGTCTCTCTCTCTCTTCCTCTCTCTCTCTCTCTCTCTCTCTCTCTCTCTCTCTCTCTCTCTCTCCCCGCAATGTATTAGTTATCTTTCTACTTGCTGTGACAAAATATCTAACAAAAGAAACCCAAGGAAGAAATGGTTTGTTTTGGGTTATAGTTTGAAGAAATGTCTATGAGAGAGCTAAAGCATCAGAAGTGAGAGGCAGCTCGATGCATCCATTGTTGGGAACCAGAGAATGGTGAATGCTGGTACTCAGTTGGCTTTCTACTTTTGATTCAGTCTGGGGTCCCAGCCTGGAAACATGCTTTCTACAATTAATGTGGACCTTTTAATCTCAAGTATCCCAATCTTCTCTATAGGTATGCTCATAGCCCTGTCTCTTCCATGATTTTATACATCCTACTGAATTGCAGATAGGGCAGAACACCTGCATGAAACTGGCCTGACTGAATAGGGAATGGAGGTCAGCATTGCAGTTCTCCCTTGTGAATTTAAAGCCCACAGAGAAATAACTTATTCACTTTCACAGTCAAGAACACATATTCTGCACCTGGCTCCTTTGAGCTCTCCAATACAGCACACTTAATTTTATAAATTATTGCTCACATATCTATTTTTATCCAAATAACTTATTCCAAATCTATATGACAGGCACTGTGGACACATAGCCACGACCTGCTAAAGTCTTCACTGTAACGTTCAAGTGTTTATGTAACTGTATATAATTCAGTTAAACACTGTTGCTTCAAACTAGAAGGAGGAGTTGTCTGATATATTTCCACATAAGACTGTATTCTTGAACAAGAAGAGGTTAAAACACATATCAAGGTTGTAGGGATGGATTCTACAGCTCCATGGAAGGCAAGCATTCGACTGTTGGTTCCACATTTAGTCTTTCAAAGTTCTATTAACACTTAACTGTCCAGTTTAATTTGGTAATTTTATCTTCACTTATCCTTGGAAGTTTTCAAGTACAAAACTATTTTAAAAAATATTCTCACTTTTCTCAGTACTGCATAAAATTATCGAAAACAAAACCATGTATTTTTGTCACATTTTTCCCCAAAGGCATAAAGAGAAAATAGCAAACTTTATATGTAGAAAATCTTTCATTGCCATGCATTCTCTTTCAATGTTTGACCATCTCTGGAGAACAGAGCATCCCTTATGTCTCCAGTTAGGTGGTTCTGAGAAATCCTATATAGACAGGAACCTCAGGACATAACTATACTCTAATGCTTTGGAAGCTGAAGTCCTTCCAGCACTCTAGAAAATGACCCTATTTGTATGCTGATTATTGATACCTAAAATTTGTTTGTTTTTTAAAAGCAAATCAAAATAAAAGCAAACAAAAAACCCACCAACAACGAAAAGGAATACCTCAAATGGTTCAAGAGAAATGCAGAGTATTAAAATGCATGTATTTCAAAAAATAACATAGGGAAGGAGCAAGAAAAGCATTTAAAATTATTTATAATTATTTAACAATTTAAAAGAAGTGAATAGAATTTTAAAAATCCAGACAAGATGACTCACGCGACTCTATTCCTAATTTTAATGTTTGCTGTATTTGATGTTATCTAGACATGTGATCAGAATACATTAGTGACTTGATGTAGTGGTGTAGAACACTAACTGAATAAATAAAACTGGTTATGAGGATTTGGATCTGCATCTGTGAACAGTTGAATATGTGCATGTTAATGTATATCCAAAGTGGGCTGGCAGGTGTCTGTGTGTGTATGAATGCATGCAGGTGCCTGTATACTTTTGTGCATGTGTGTGGAGGTTATATGATAACCTTGGTAATCATTTGGAACACCACTCAATTTGGTTTTTGAGATAGGCTCTTTCATTGATCTGAAATCATCAGGCAGGTCAGCACCAGGGATCTGCCTGTCTTGTCTCACTAATACTAGCATTACAAATGCACACCACCATGTCTGCCTGCCTTTGGTTAACATTCATTCTAGGGTACCAAACTCAGATTGCCTTCTTTGGGAGGCTAGTGCTTTGTCCACTTTGATCTCATTACTAACCTATCACAAGGAGAAGAAACAGCCCTGCTATCTAAAGTGTTATCTACTTATTGACTAGTGTGGGACTATTAGCTTCATTCTCCTAACAGTTTCCCATTATAAATTCCAGGAAACAAAACCTACGAACTCTGTGTTTGTATTCCACACTCTTCAGAAGATAGAACACTGATCATTTCCTGAAGTGGCAGTAGCACTATGAGCTAACAAACAAATAGTCCACATTGTTCTGGAAATGGTTGGGCAGAAAGGAAAACCATGCTCTACCAACTATCTCACAACTGTTCATTTTGTTTCTAAGGTGGCAATTATGGTAAGCATAAAGTCCCTTAACCTTCACCCAAATGACTCAGGGTGGGTTTATTTGTTTTGTTTTGTTATCAAAAATTCTTCACTCATACAACACTAAGAAACCAGTTGGGAGTGAACATAGAGCAATATCATCTGAGATTGGTAAGAGGAAGATGGCGACTGAGGAGGCAGTACTTTGATTTAATTTTGATGTCTCTAGCAATCTCATTTTTGGATTTGACTTAACTAGGAGAGAAGGAGGAACATGAGGAGAAAGCAACTGAAATTGCTCAGTCCTGCTGACTTATGTTGGTCATAGATATACCAACATTTATTAGTAAAAAGAGTGCAAACAAACTCAAGTATCTTTGGGAATTATTATCACTTAATTAAGCTTATTTCTTACTCAAATCCAAGCTTTAGTAGTCAGTATTTTTGACCCTGTAACAAAATAGTTGGTGCTGGTAAATTTAATAAAATTGAGATTTGAGTTACAATGATAAAGTCTGGCCAGGGATTCTTTGCATATCACAAAACACCTCCAGGAAAGTAGCCTGAGAAAATAGAGGGTGTTGGGTCAGTCTTGCACTTTTGGAATACTCATCTCTTGACAATTCAAAGTCCACAAGAGCAATATATTACTTACTTTCAAAGTCAGGAACTTCCTATTAAGCTCCATATGTTAAAGATTTCACAGTCACTCTTAAAGCCTTATAGCTTAAGTCTGTAATCACAGGGACAATTGGACATACACAAAACATATCTAAAATATAACCACAAACTAAGCACTTGTATATAATATATTTACAAACCTCAAGTTTCAGGTACAAACTGAAGTTTGAAGCAATAGACTGTGCAGCTATTTCTGCTAATGTAAACCCACCTCTTGAGGAGAGAAAGGAGGGTCCTAAGACTTAGAATGTAAATGAAATTTACTAGGCTAAAGAAGGCACCTGAAACTGACAAGATTAATAGGGCCTCTACCTTGGGTTATATAAACAGTAGCAGAAGTAGAACATAAAAAGGTTCTTTGTTTGCTGGTTTGTCTGCAGGTTATACAGTGTGACATGGATGCAATTTTGGGAAGTTACTGTTCATACAGGGTAGGCTTCTTGGTGATGCAGCTACATGAGTCATCCATTCCTATAAGTAACCCTAGTAAATTCAGTGATAGCCTTTGGCTGAATCATATTTTTGGTCTGTCATTTGTGTCCTATCTGACTTAGATTAAATCCATGGCTCTCTGGAAAATCTATGTAATAACAGCATTTTAAAATTAAGCAGATTACCAAGACTTCCCAGCATGCACACAACACACCTGAATACCATTACTCAACACAGTCTATTAGTGCACTCTCTTGCGATCTTACATGTGAACCATAACCTCATCTGTTCATTACTTCTCATGATTTCTTTATGATTGGACAAGAAACATTGAAAGCACAGGCCACCCATTGTTTTTGTTGGTTTTATTGTCAGCTTGGCACAACTTTCTGTCAATGGGAAAGAGGTACTTAATCAGAAGAATTGGGTCAATCAGATGGGCCGGTGGCCATGTCTGTGACATATGGTCTTGACTTATGTTTGATGTGGTAGGGCCCAGTGTAATGTTGGTGACCCTATCCCTAGGCAGATAGATCAAAACTATATAAAGAAACAGGCTGAGCATGAACCAGAGAGTAAGCCAGTAAACAGAATTACTTTATGGTTTGTGCTTCAGCTCCTACTCTCTCTTCCATCATTAATGGACTGTGACCTAAAAATTTAAGCTAAAATATTCTCTTTCCTTGCCCTAGGTGATTTTGGTCACTTTTGTTCATGATACATATCACAATGACAGAAATTAAACTAGGATACTCACCATTTCTTCCACATGTATGAACAAATATCACATGGCTTCTTGTCCTTCCTTCTGTATGGGTTGTGGTACATTACCGTTCCCTTTTTTATTAAAATACTAGTTAATAATATTATTGTGCACCTCTAACAAAACCCAACTAGGAAATTCTATTTTTTTTTTTTTAGTACCAAATATCCAAGCCCATAAGAACTATGATGATTTACAATAAAATAAGGCATCTGACTACCATTCCTTGTTTTTCAATCTATCCATGTAAGGAGCAAAGGAGAAGAGTGGCAGATCTCTCTTGGACTTACATTCCAAGTGACTAAGCAGCTAATGTGAAGGGAGCATGCTGAGGTCAGGAGAGCCTGATTCTAGAAGCTAGGAACACCAGAGTCAAGCATCAACCCTTTCCACGGCACCCAGAGTTACTCTTGGCTGTTGTCCCTATGGGAAGAGTAGTGGACAAAGCCTAACCAGGAGGCATCCATGTCTTGAAGTCTAGTAAATGGCTCGAGCAAACACATGTAGAAAAATGGGTTGTATGCTATACTTTAGATAAAGAAAAGGCAGAAGTATGTGGTGGGAAAAATGCAATCTGAGGATGAGAAATACAGGAGTCATTTGAGGCATGCAGTATGAAGACAGTTTTAAAGGAACCCACTTACAGAGCTGGCCTTACATATTTTCAGTTTTTCCTCTTGCATTCTAGAATGGCATGGGGTTCATTTCTGTTTCAAGAACTGACATGTCCTTGGTTTTTCTCTGAGGTCATTGACTTGGAAGAAGGCCAGTATGGTTTGACTTGTTCATTTGGCATGATTTAGTACCTGAGTGAACCTTCCAATATTAGCCTTGCCAATATTAGCATTGTGTGCAGACGCTTCTCAAAAGAGTGGCGCCCAGGGATGTCAGTGAGACGGTGCCATTAAATAGCACAGCGGTGTCCTGTGCCATTGTGGGAAAGTCAGGTTAGGGTTCTGTAGCTCAGAATGTCCATTACCCAGTAAATGGTGGAGTTCTTAGGAGCCTCTGGTATAAAACATCACCCTGGTAGGATGCTTTTCCCTGAACTCAGGGTCAGGGAAGGGATTAACACTGATTAGAGTGAACTCTGTAGCCTTTTATACAGCATGAAACTGGCCTTGAGCTCTCTGTGGTGAAGGGTGATGGGAGGAAGGCTAAAGAGAATAATGGATTGGTAAGAGGAGGACAGGAATGGAGGAAACAAGTAGAACATGGTCAATGAGATAGATATTTATGGAATAACAGACAAACAGAAAGCCAGTGTTCATAGACCCCAGTGTGTGTCACTTCCTGCTACATGACGTTGTATCAGTTACTCTGATCTGCCTGAGCAGTAGAATTGTGATTCTTTAAAATGATACACAGTGTGTGCTTGTAGCCCCTTTCTGATCCATCAGCCATTTGAGGAGCCCCTTGACTTCCAAGACCATCTCCTCTGTGCCACCACAAAGTTTGATATTTTTTTATTCCCAAATTGCTGAGAACTATGATAATACTACCCCTTAGCTGTCACTCAGGAAGAAAGGAGCACATTGCTTTTCTAAACAGCATAGAGCTACAGCAGGAATGTAAAAGGTTGCTTCCATTGGCTGCATTCAGATGTCCTGGTGGCTTTTGTGTGAATTATCTTTGCCTGCTCACTGGTCTCACAAGTACATCTCCTTGAGCAAGGACAGATGAAAAACTGAAGAGTAATTTCTGCTAGCCAGTGAATACACAAATCATGGTATTCAACTGACTCTCAGCAGTGTCCTTGCTTTGTTTTTTATCCTGCAGAGTTGGTATGGCAGAGCCTCAGCATGCAGCTAGTCTAAGCCATTCTGTAGATAAGAAATCAGTGAATGTCCTGTGAGAACAGATGCTGGGGGGAACAAAAAAAACTCTGAATAATGGACTGGGCTATTCTGTATACGGAGCCCTCCCACCTAGCTTTCTTCTAGCTAGAAAGGCTCTTGGGGACTGAGGTATGCACATAGTCTGCAAGTTTTGTCTCAAACTCTCAGCCTTCCCCAGCTTGGATAATAGAATTGGATTGTATCTCTCTAGAGCTAAGGGACAGGTCTCCTTGCCATGTTGGTCTTAAGGTGAAAGTCAAGCTTTTGTAGTATGGACGGTAAATACTGTGACAGGTTTCTCTGAAGAAATGATACAGAAACGTTTCTATCAGCCAAATTTGGCCATGTTTTACTTTACTTCTCAGCAATAGCAACAGTGTGACTCTCTCTCTCACTTAAGCCAAAGCCAGTGTCTCTTTGGTCAACTTCACAGTCCAAAGCTGTGTCCCTTTTTCTTGTGAAGTTAAAGCTAGGACTAAGGAGAGTCTCAGAGTTTTCAGTGCCTGCTCCACAAGTAGCAAGTGTTTGACACCCAGGACATATATAAATGTGAATCATGCATGCCAGCTCCAATGGAATTTCAGCTTTCATAAAGGAGAAACCCCAACTGTATCAGCAAGCACTGAGTTAACCTGAGAGACCTTACATGAGAGCTAGCTTCAGTTGTCAACAGGACACAGGAGATGCTTACCTGGGTAGAGTGTGGAGATTCCTCTGGACCTCAGTTTGTTCTGTGGTCATGTTTTATAGGGGACTGTAACTTAAATCATGTGAGAGCACCCATCAGACTATGCTGACATCATTCTTTTGGCATGGGGCCCTGAAGTATGAGTGGAGGGACTGAGCAGAGTGTAAGCAAGTGAATATGTATATGTTCATTTCTCTCTTCTCTAGATGGGATATGACTAGTTGCTTGAAGTTCCTGTCGTGACTGACCCACAATGAAAGCCTATAACCTGGAATTATGAGATGAAATAATCCCCTGCCTCCCCTAAGTTGCTTTTTGGGGGGTATTTTATTACAGCATCAAAAATGAAACTATTACACACCTTTCCAGAGAATAAGGTGTAGATAGATGAAGAAGCATGACACTAACCTTGGGCCTTTACATGCATGCACACACATATGTACCTCCAAACACATGGGAGCACACATGTGTAAAAGGATGCTTATGACACTCTCATTTTTTTTTGAAGAAATCTTGTTCATGGCCCATGCCTTTCAATTACACTAAAGTGCTTCAAGTTCTAGAATTATGTAGATCGTTAATTTTCTCTATCAAAATTTGATAAATATATTCCATTTGCTTTATATTTTTTAAAATGTCTACATTCTTATAGCATACACTTTTAAAGGGTATATAGAGGAGAGCCACATATACAAAGATAAGAAACAGTAATTTGGACATTACTCCTGATTTTTCCTTCTTTTCTATTTGTTTTGAGAATGTCATTTACTATAAAGGGCTCATAAAATACTTGCACATTTGTTTGCTTGTAAAACCGTCAATGCTCACTTTAGAAGTTCATAAATTACATTTTTTTAAATGTAACTTTATATTTAATTTTTTTCAAAATAAGAGTATCTTAATATTTGTTTATATCACACTCCTTCAATTGGCTTTTAAGTTTATTCTTTCTTGACACATGCTTAAGCATCTTGCATATAAATATGCAGTGGGCATAAATATACGTATATATGGTTATACACATTTATTGTATATGTATGTATAAATGTGCACACATACCACACAAGTAGATTCATTACTTACACATATGTGAGTAAAGTCTTTCATATTTACAATTATGTATATTGATAGTATTCAACTCAGCCTCTATTGTAATATTTCTCCATGGTCTTAACTATTCCCAAAATGTTCGCACAGTTGAGTTAAGAGGCAAATGTATAATCAACTAACTTGGCCACTGAGATGTGAGAATCACATGAGTCCTGGAGTCAGAGACCAGCCTGGGCCACCCAGTAAGTTTTGTCTCAAAGCACCTTTCTTCTTTCTTCAAATAATTTAAAGTTTTTAAATTTATAATAATAAAAACCTATGCCCCCATCTGACCAATCCTGAGCTCCCTCTTCGATAGCTTGCTACCTCCTTCAGTCCTCCATTTCCTCGCCTCTTTCTCCTTAATAGTTCCGTGCCCACCTCTCCCATCCCCTACCTATAGGCATAGCACATACTGACATGTGTTAGGCTAATTCTTTCAAAGCCCAACAAATGCTAATGGCAAAAGAACAGTGCCCTCGGTCTGCATACCATTACGAGGAGACATGAATTATCTGTGTAAGGACAGAAAGTGTGCTTCAAACTCCGTGGTGAAGTGGCTCCCGGGGTAGACTGTTCCGTGCTTCACAACAGGCTTTCTCCACACCAAGCGACTCTCAGATTTTTTTTTTTTCTTCCAAAAACCAGCTGCCATGATTTCTGTTAGAAAGTTTGTTGAGAAAACTGAGGCTCTGAAATCAAGCAGGGCTTAATCAATTCCACCTCACCTGCCTGAATGACATGCATTATTCCTGGCTTTGATTTTTGGTTAAAATTGGGGAAATCCCAGATTAAGCTGGAGCTAGAGAAGGACAGAAAATGTGTGAACAATTACTGGCTTGTACTGGACAGTGTGTGTGTGTGTGTGTGTGTGTGTGTGTGTGTACATGCATTCATGTATTTGGGTATCACAGAATGCATGGAGAAGACTATTCATGTGTTATTCATTACCATCTACCTTGTCTAAGACAAGGTCTGTTTTTCCTTGCCATGTGACCTAAGCTAGCCTGCCCATAAATTTCTAGGGATTTTCTTGTCTTCAATTCAAATCTCCATCTAGAAGTCCTATGATTGTACATATTCACTGCCGGTTCTAGTTTCCAGTGGATTCTGGAGATTCAAACTCAGGATCTCATGTGTATATGACATATACTTTACCCAGTGAGCCAACACTAGCCAGAGTGGTGGATGTTTTTAATTAATGTCAATTCTGTGCCACATACAGATTCCCAGAGATGCTCAGACCAGACACATGCCACATAACTGCTAGTCCCCCCTCCCTCTATGTCCTGAGAACCTCTCAGAAAATACACATGTAAAATGAGTTTTAAGTCCTGCAGTCTCACACTATTCCTGTTATCTGTGCTGCTTTTGTGTTTGTTTTTGCTGCTTTCGTTTTGCTCTGTTTGTTTTGCTGTGTTTATGCTTGACAGTTTTCTTCCTGTACATCTTCTGCAGGATCCAGTCCTCTCACCACCTGTGCCGCTGCAGATGCGAAACAAGCTTTCTTTTTTGTTGTTGCTCTTTCTTCTAAACACATTGTGTGTGTGAAATTTAACACCACCACCCAATCCAGGCATCTGCTAGGCTGTAAAATCAATTTTGAGTATACCTTACTATCTAGTTTCTGTCTTTTTTCTTTACATTTGTTTATTTGCATGCCCCCTTGCCATATGTGAGGGTATACACATGTCAAGTCATATATATGAACATCACAGAGTTCAGTTCTCTTCTTCTGTCATGTGTTCTAGAGAGCAAATTCAGGTCATCTGTCTAAGCAGCAAGCATTCATACCTGTTGAGCAATCTCATGTCCCCTTCCCTTTTCTGTTAATTTGAGTACTAAGTTGCACTGGATCTTATTCTACTTTTGATATAATTCATTTACTTAAATGGACTGAGCATGCTGTTGGGAGTCTAGCCAATCTTGCCACCGGTAATAATGGCTTAGCCCAAGTTTGTACAGGTTTCTCCCTCCCCGCTAGCAGCCTGAAGAGTTTTCTTCTTCTTACAGACATTTTATCAGACGAAAACAGGGGTTGTGGCTTTAATGAAGGAGAGAATTTGAAGAAAGTCCAAGATGAACTAGCATTGGAGATTTACTAAGAGGCATCATCAGGATCTTTCGCATAGAAATTAGCAGAAGAGGCAGTCAAAGAAAGGATAGGTGAATTTTGGCTTCTGGGGGAGAGGAGGACTACATGAATTTACAGTCTTTATGTACAGAATTTTGGTGTCTCTCAAGCTATATGTCCAAGTTAAGACCCACACACAAACATTTTAACATTTTTCTGAGTGTAGTTTTAAAAAAGATTAATGTTAAGGAAACTTGGGCATGGAAGATGCCACAGCAGTTAATCATTTACTATTAAGAGCATGAGAAACAGAACTGACATCCCCAGAGCCCAAGTGGTTGGATATGGTGACCTGTAAGTCCTGCTAGAAAAGACAGAGTGAGAAGTTATCTGGAGCAAACTGGCTAGTGAGACCAGCAGTGTTGGTGAGCTCTGCATTAGACTGAGAAAAGTGTCTCAAAGAATAAGACGGAAGGGAAATGAAAGGATTCCAACTTCAACCTCTAGGCATATGCATGCCAATACACAAACACATGTGCATTCACACGTGCATGTGCTCAAGCAAGCATTTATGCCTCCACACCATATACGCATGAAGGAGACAGAAAAGAGAAACATGTTTAGTAATCAAAGATGTAACTTGGATTTATGAAGGGAATTATTTAGGTTTAGTAGAAAGGGGAGATGCTCAAGGTTACAAACAATTGGGGCAAAAAGTAGCTATTGTTTTTAACTGCTTTTGACATTTTTGTTGGTGATGTCTGTGTCAAAACATGGACTATCTCAGTAATTTTGGCTTCATCTGACTACTCCAGAGTTCCCTGACTTAGTCAGCAAGTCATGAAAGCCAGTTACACTGGTGAGACAAAGGGCCAATATTCTCTCCCATACCTTATGCTTGCTTGTATGACTCCCAGACTTTCCATATCCCTCTTTCTTTCTTTCTATCTTTCTTTCTTTCTGCCGTTCTACCTTTCTGTCTATCTTTCTGTCTTTCTTTCCTCCTTTATCTCCTTTCAGCTTTATTTATTGATCATACACACACACACACACACACACACACACAAACACGCACATATATTATGCTATCTTCATTCATACCAGTGATATTGGATCACATTGTAGATGGTTGTGAGCCACCATGTTGTTGCTGGAAATTGAACTAAGAATCTCTGGAAGAGCAGATGGTGCTCTTAACTCCTGAGTCATCTGTCTAGCCCTTGCCATGTTTTTTATCCTGTGTCAATGTGAACACAATATGGGAATGAATGATTCTTCTGTCTGCCACAAAAATTTTGTGATCCGTTTAACCTCACAGTCTTAAAATGTGGTTGCAGCAGCCAATTAGTCAATCTGTTTTGACTCCTAGAAGGTCACAAGTGCTCTACACCTGCCCAAAAGCTCTCTGGATTCCCAAATGAAACACATACGCACAAGCTAATTTTGATATGCCTTGACTATGTCAATGGTTGGGCATTTCTAATCCTCCCTGTGGCTAGCATACATTTCACTCCATTATTTCTGGCTTACCACCTACTACACTTATGTTTTATCTTGGCTGCCCTGTTACATTCTGGGAAACCCCCCAACCCCCACCCAGGGATGCATTCTTTTTCCACCTACATTGTAGGATGCTTTCTCTCCTGCAGCTCTTAAATCTGATTCTTCTCCCTTTGTGTAATGGCAAACCCCCTTCCTTTCCTCTTTCTCAGACTCTAGACCAAGCAATCTAAAAGTCTCACCTGTTTCTTTGCCCATCCATTGGCTGTGTAGAAATTCTTTATTATCAATCAAAGGCAGCTGGGGGCAGAAACTCTCAGGTCTGGAGCGAAAGAAGGGAGTCGAAAGAAGACAAAGCATCAGAACCAATTCCCAACATGTGGTAAGTATTAGTTTGCTTGTAATCTTCTAAGATTATCAAGTCCTCCATGATCTCAGTATCTTAAAGGCAGGATTCAGACTCAAATTTGAATGTGAAGTTTGTGTTGCTGTGATTGTTCTGACAGCAAGTGAGAACTTGATATTTTTGTCTGTTTGGGTTATAGTTCTGGATTTTTGGTGTTGCTCATGATTGTTTTCATTGATATTTTAAGAAAACTTTTAAGATTCTTATATTTCTAGGTTTTAGACTCTTGCCCATTTGTTTATGATCACAAGATTGATGTCACTAGCAATAGATGCCAGTAACACTTATGAGTAATAACACAATCTTATGAGTTATGTATCTATCAGAACTTGTCCTGGAAAGTATGCTGGAGTTAGAGCTGAGGAGGGGAATCTTTGTGTAAATACTTGTCTTTCAATTTCTTAGACTTGCATTCGAAACAACAGAACCTACATTTAAAAAGCCAGGCATACTGACATGCACATGAATCCCAGCACAGGTAAGGCAGAGCCAGGACGAACCCAGGGTCTTCTAGTTAGCCCTACCCAGGTGTTTTTGTGAGTTTTAACCTTGAGAAACTTTGTCTCAAAATGAGAGGACAGCATAGGTGATGGCTGACTGTGTGATAACATTTGCTGTCTGAGATTAGGAACCTGAATTGACTAGAAGAAACCAACATGAAGATGGAAGAGGAGAGTTCATTCTACAGTGTTACCTCCTTATCTCCACTCTCTTCCTGTGCACTATGGCACCTAGGCCTCGCATCTATCTTACACACACACACACACACACACCATAAAATTTGGAGGTCCTCTCACACCTAATTCAATCACAGGTCCTGACAGTGGGTTTTTAAGCACCCGAGCCCACATTCTGTCTCCTCCATCACATAAATTCAGACTGTTCAAAGCAGATCAGTGCCACCCACCTGCCAAAGTGGAAAGGCTTGCTTTCTTTTCCTCCCTGCAAAGATAAACACACACAACACAAAAACACACACACAGAGATAGAGAGAGAGAGAGAGAGAGAGAGAGAGAGAGAGAGAGAGAGAATAATAAAATTGAAACACTTTTTTGGTGCTCACACATTATTGTTGAATTTCACTAGTAATCATCCTTCAAGTTCCTTGCTTTACTTAGATGAAATGCTGTTCTGAAAGCTGCACATGGTAGAAGCAGGAGCCCACTTCAACCAATGGCAAACGCATCGCCTATTGCCAACTGTTAAAATCCAGTGCCTATAGCTTCCCCAGGATTAATAGGAGGTTGATGTGTGCCTGATAGGTTTGACTTTTTGATTCCCTAAGCTAGCCGCATGCCCGTGCTAGTGCCATTCATCTGCTTATTTCTGCTCCCTGAGGAAAAAGCTATTTTAGAATATACATTCTGTATTCACAGAAGAATGCTAGGGAGGGCTGGTTTAAAAAATAAATCTATGAGACTTTTATTTCCTTTGTACCTGCATAACTTGGGTGGTTCAAATGATTATAAATCTGGAGGAATAAAGCACTTAGCTTCTGGTCTCCTCCAACAATTAACTTCATGAAAGAATATTTTAGAAGCTTACAAACAATGCATAAAAGTATGTGATGGTTCTGGACAAGACTTCAAAGGACCTGCAGGGCTGAAATGATTTCCAGCACAGAAAATCAATTTCCTGTAAACAGTAAAAAGGAAAAGATTTGAGGCAAACATCAGATATAATTCTAGAGAGTCTATTTTCTGCTTGTTTTCTGGAAGTAATGGCTAAAATTTTGAAATAGATTCTTTCATTCTCATTTAATCTATTTATATTTTACCATTTCCATTGATTTTATCAAAATTTACATTTTATGAATTGTTTTAGACATGTTTTTATTCCAAAATATAAGTAGGAAAGAACAAACATGTCCATATTTACGTAATTTGGGTATAAAATGAGAAATTTCTAAATATGTAGATAAGATTAAAATTACACATAAATTTAAGATTAATTTTATTATAACATACCCTTACTAACTCAAAAAATTGATAGAATTCATTTGAAGAATGATGATACTGGGCTGAGAAGATGGATCAATGGCAAATTGTTTGCTGTACAAGTATGAGGACTTGTGTTAGAACTGTAAAAGCCATCAAATGCTGGGCACTACAGTGGACATCTATAGTTTCAGCATTCTTCTGGTGAGATGGGCAGTAGACAAATCTAAAAGGACAGCTGATTCATATCTGCTGATGGAAAACAGCATAGACACCCGGTCTCAAAGCATGATTGAAGTGGGGACTGCACAGATTTCTCAGTAGTTAAGAATACTTGGTTCTTTTCCCAAGGACTGATATTCAATTCCTGCATACACATACTGGTTCATTCCAATTCCAAATCTAATACCAGAGGATCTGCCTCTTTTTTCTGGTCCCCTAAAGAAACACTCATACATGTAGCTCACATAAAAACATGCATACAAAACACTCATACACATAAAAGTAAACTTTAAAAATTGTGAAAAGCAATGATAAACTTTGAATTGTCCATTACAGATAACCCAAGGTTGTCCATTCACCTTTACATGTACACAGTTATAAGTACATTCTCACATACACACACACACACACACACACACACACAACACACGTGCACATACATATGCTCACTGTGAGGTTAGAAAAATAAATATGGTACCACTTGGAAATATCTTTCATGAAACTCTTAGTTATAAAATGTTTATGTTTTCAGCTTGGGGACCTAGGAAACTAAAAGCACCCCTCTTAATACATCCTTACCCCGAAATCACAAGCTCTGCTCTGTAAACCACTGAGAACACAAAGCACTTTCTCTTGCTAGCTCATTTCTTGTCATTGTTCATCCTAGTGGGCACCTTAGTCAATCGCAGAAAATAGTATGATACCTCACTTTGGGAACTCAATCAATAATCATAGGATGAATTGAAGTTAAGATGTATGAAAAGTCCCATATGATGGGGACTGTTGTAATGACTGTGAGTCAAAATTTGATTAATTACAAATCCCTTCTCTTGGATATAATCAAGATGCTATAGTGCAGAATTTAGTATACTTTAGACATTCCTAAAATCTAATGTTTCCCTTTTCAAATTTATTGTTTTGATCCCCTCCTTCTTGCAATTACTATATCTCCCGTATTTTCATTTTGTGCCTTATGAAGCTATTCAATCTAGGAAACATGTTACACAGGAAAATGTCCCTGTCACCCCGACAAGAATTCTCCCAGAGGCACTTTGACCTATGTTCTATGACAGTAGCTGAACAAGTGACTTCCTTTTACATCTGATGTTAATCCCTTGTGAGTTAATAAACCAGTGCATCCCATGAGTACAGCATGGGCTTCTCGGAGGAGCATTTAGATTACTGATGTACATTTGAGGCCTAACTGGTCCTGTGTGTTTATGGCAGGATTGTGTATGCAGTGGAAATGAGTACAGATGGACTTAACAAACTGAGCAAAATTGCTAGCTTCACACTTGGATCTTAATTTAACCAGTATCCTTTCTTAGATCTAGGATATTTTGACTTACAAATTTGGCAATATGACAGAAGGGCATGTCATGATTCTAAAATGTGTTAGGAAGAAAGTCATTTGAGCAGCTAAGTATAGCTTGGACTTGAGTTTTGTCAACTTAATTATCTACATTTTAGAGAAAGTAGATTCAGCATTAAGCCTTGCCATGTATGAAACATTCTCAAAAGTATTGGACTTGTGAGCTTTCAGTCAGTAGATTAATCCATCTCATCCACAGAGACAAAATACTAGAGGAGTGTTTTCCTTTCCTGTTTTGCAGAGAAGTGGTGCTGTTTATAAATCTGAATATATCTTCTTCACTTTCTCCTCACAATAATAATGAGGAAGATGATGATGGTGTGTGTGTGTGTGTGTGTGTGTGTGTGTGTATGTGAGTATATGTGTGTGTGTGGCATATACACTCACCAGTGTGTTATCTTCGATTTTGTGTCTTAGAAATTACCTTTCTTCATTTTGTGGTTGTTTAGAGACTGCTTTCTTGCTGTTTTGACAATTGCCCAGCAGGTTGGACTGGCTGGTCCACAAGTCCCAACAATCTACCTCTTTTTACCTCCTGAATTCTGGGATTGTAATTGCATACTCCTATGTATTGATGGTTTTACATAGATTTGGGGCTTTATACTCAGGAACTGCACATGTCTTTAGTCCAGATGAATACACCTTCACTTCCCCATCAACTCTCCTTTGAATCAGAAACGCATTTCTTCCGTTTTTCCCATCTCAGCCAAATTATTCTACTCTGACATTCACAAATCTTTCATTTTTAATTTCATCTCTCTTAAAACTTCTGGATATAATATTTGTTCCTCACGTAGAAAAAAGTAAGAAGCACATCTCTCAACATAAAACACAGTTTTTATTTTCTTGTTCCTTTCTCTACTTGGTGATAGAGCTTCATTATTGGAGATAACAACACTTACATCCAATCTTCCTGGTACATTGGAATGATAAATATTTACTTACTCTCTATGACTGGCAGTTCCTATACCATACCAAAATGACTGGCAAAGAACAAATATTCCAATAAAAAATATTATAATTGTATACAAGGCTAATAATAAATGACTGTGAGTGCTTAGCCATAGAGCAAACATCTATAGCAACCTCTCCAAGGTGCAGGGATTAATGATGGAGAGGAATGATGTGAAATACTTCCCTCTAGACATCTTAGTGGCTGTAACATTTGTACAAATTCACTGAAATGAAAATCTCAGCATGCAGCAGAAAGGAACTACATTGCTCCCACGTAAACTTTGGAGATATTGGTAATTGATAGTTTCTTGGTGAGAGTCACTTTTCTTCCGTGTTGTGGGATGTGGAATATTCCCTGTGTAGCACTAATGGACTCAGTAGTAATTGCATATTTAAGAAATGGCGGGGCTGGAGAGATGGCTCAGTGGTTAAGAGCACTGACTGCTCTTCCAGAGGTCCTGAGTTCAATTCCCGTTAACCACATGGTGGATCATAACCATCTGTAAGGTGATCTGACGCCCTTTTCTAGTATGTCTGCAGACAACTACAGTGCACAAACTCATAAAATAAGTAAATAAATGTTGTTGGTTTTTTTTAATAAAAGAAATGGCATGAAGTTGGGAGGAAAATACATTTGGTATACTAGAGGAGATTTCTACATGGGGTTGAGAGGTAGATATGATCAAGTTACATTACAAACATACTAAGTTTTCAAATAATAAAGTTAAACTATTATTGGAAAAGAATAAATACATGGATGGATGAATAGAATATATATCTGAAAGTGAGGAGTAACGTAAAAGTCCTGTGGATTTGTCCCATGTTATGTTGTCAACTCCACAGAGGTACATTCTCTGCTAATTATTTTACGGGACCCTTGAAAAGAATATAATATTTTCCTTTTTAATTATATAAAATATAGTTTTGAAATATATTCCATTCTTATGAATATACATATATATATATATAGCCATTATGTCAAAATCTAGTGGAAATGACCAAAATTAAATTTGTATCACTGTGTTTGTGCTGGGCTCAATAGATGCCATTCAGAAACCATTACCGATAACATTAATCAATCTGTTCACAGAGTCTAATGCACTTGATTCTTTCTCTTTTGAATACTACGTTAAAACACAAACTATGTGTTTTCTTGCATGATCCTTTTCTAATGTTTCTTTATAAATCATTACTATGACGCATAATGTTTTTGCATTCAGCTAAATCCTGTTTGTTTGTTTGTTTTTTTCTCTAAATATACTGTGAAAAGAAGCTGAACTTTTGGGAGTCAGGAGGAAAGGCTACCTTCTCCTTCGCAAGGTGTTCAAGATTAAGGTGGGGATGCAGATTAGTGGGTGAAAATAACAACGGTATGATTGTGTCTCAGCAGAGAGATACCTAGGTTCTATAATATAGGGAAGAAAGAAAATTCACTCAGACCAGGGCATGGAGAGGATTTCAGAAGATGTCACACTGGATGGGACTATGAAGTGTTAGGAAGGTGACAGAAAATATTTAATGAACACACAACGGAATTTCCATATCTGAGAAGTAAATCCTAGAACACAAGCAGGACACTTCCCACAAATGACTGTAAATGTCCTTGCTGGGTTTGAAAATTTGGGTTTTAAAAAGTTGAGAGTGGGGCTAAAAAGAGATGGCTCATCAGTTACAGGCACATACTGCACTTGCATAGGAACAAAGTATGGTGGCTGTCATAACCTATGTCCGATGGCTCACAACTACCGGTAACTCCACGTTCAGGGGATCAAATGCTTTCTTGTGACCTCTGAGGGTACTACAGTCCTGTTCACAAAACAATATTTAGGAACACATAATTAAAAAATAAAAATAACCAGGCATGGTATCACAGATCTGTAACTCTAACACTCAGGAGGCAGAGGCAGGAAAAACTTTGCATATTTAAGGCTAGTCTGACCTACACAGGGAGTTCTTAGACAGCCAGGGGTACAGAGTGAGACCATTTCCCAAAAGAAAAAAAATGTTAAATAAAATATTTGAATGAACCTTGACTGAAATAAAAGGAAAGATAAGATTAGCAACCTAAGCCACTTAGAATAAGATGTTCCTATAACATAAAGTTAAATTTCAGATAAATAAGCGGGGCTTATTTTAAGGATAATCCTTATTTAAATCTTTTCTGTGGTATATACATACTACAAAATGAAATATTTATCGCTAGCCTGAAAGTCAATTTTCAATAGAATTCATACATGTTTATGCATTAAAATCTCCTGCTTCATTCTAGTGGCAGTGTAGAGGATTAATTGAAGAAGAAAGACCCATTTGAGAGATATTGTTAATATGGAGACTCAGATATTCTGAGGTTGGTGTTCAGGAATTGGACCCTTTTGTTGCCAAGAGATAAAACCTGCAGAGAAACGCTATCTTTAGATCTTGTTCGGAAGTCAGCGGATATTTTAGGATGAATAGGTGGTGTTGATGTTCCTGTACTCTAACCCTAGTTATATAATAGAGACGTCTGTCACTCTACTAAGTAGATGCATGTCTGCCTGTCCTGTAGACTGTGGTGTAAATAGTCAGTTTTTTTTGTTGTTGTTGTTTTGGTTTTTGTGTTTTTGTTGTTTGTTTTTTTTGTTTTTGTTTTTTTGTTGTTGTTGTTTGTGTTTTTTTGAGACAGGGTTTCTCTGTGTAGCTCTGGCTGTCCTGGAACTTACTCTGTAGACCAGGCTGGCCTCAAACTCAGAAATCTGCCTGTCTCTGCATCCCAAGTGCTGGGATTAAAGACGTGCTCCACCACTGAGTGCCTAAGATGCAAGGATTCACTGGTTCTCTTGGGTCTCAGGACTAAGCTCTCAAACATGCATAAACATAGTGCTTTTGTTATAATTTGACAATTTCTATGTATTCAAATAGATATTATTTTAATGGCTTTAAGTCAACAGACATTAATGTTTAAGTCAAAAGATTAGAGAAGGAAATTGGGACAATGAAGGACTCTGGGTTCTTTACCGTAATAATGTGCTCTTTGTTATTCTAAAGCCATCAAAAACTAGGCATTTCCTAGCAAAAGTCCCACTGCCCAAACTAGACTCCTCAGGGACTCACTGTCAGTATAACTCAGTCTGCTGTGTGGCTCATCTCTCTTAGTTGGCTTGGTTTATCTTTTTTATTCACACTAAATTGAAAGTTACCGGGGGGGGGGGGGGCGATGAATCTCTGTCTTGTTCTGTCTTGAGCATAGAATATTTGATTAATAGCATAACGTGGACAGCCAGGGAATAGGACAAGAATCTGGGTTCATGTGGCATCTCATACACTTTGGACCCCCCTTTTTCAGTGCTTTGAGGAACCACATGGAAGTATAATTACTCAAGCAAAACAAACTCAAAACTGTAGAACCAGGACTGTTTGGAGGGTGTTCAGTTCATCCTATTGATCGGACAGAAAGAAACATAAAGCACTCTAAAGAGACATAATTTTAACATTGTTTAATTAGATAAAAGGTGTCAACCAACAGTAAGTCACATACTATTTTGAGAACAATTCAGATACAAGGACTCAGTGGATTCTCTTGGGTCTCAGATCCAAGTTCTCAAACATGCACCTTCTCAGAGAGAGAGATGGCTCAGAATATTAGGAGCCCTACTTTCTCTTAGAAAGAACTGAAGGTTAGAGCCCAGCACCCATGTCAGGTGGCTCACAACTGTAACTGTAGCTCCAGGGGATCTTTTGACCACTTCTGGCCTCTGAAGGCATCTGCATATGCATGAAATACCTTCACACATACACACACACACACATACACACACACACACACACTAAATAAATAAATAAATAAAAATATAAATACATATTTTTATGTATTCTCTTCTCATACCATTCATCCCAAGAGAAGTTTCTTCTTTTTCCACTCTTTCTGGTTCCTTGCTTTCCTCCAAATCTACTGCTTCTCTATTTCCCTTTTAAAAAGAGCAGGCTTCCCAGGGACACCAATCAAGCACAGCATAATAAATTCTCATAGAAAGGCTGAAGGAGGCAACCCAGTAATAGGAAAAGGTTCTCAAGAGTAGGCAAAAGAGTCAGGGACACCACCGCTCCTACGACTAGGAATTCTACAAAACCCCCAAGCTAAGCAATCATAACATACAAGCAGAGGACCTAGTGCAGACCTGTGCAGTCTCCATTATTGCCACTTCAGTGTCTGTGAGCCCCTGAGTCCTGGTTAGTTGGTTGTGTGGGCTGTGTTCTCCTGACCCTTCTGGCTCCTACAATCCTTCTTTCGTAGGGTTTTCTAAGCTCTTCCTAATGTTTGTCTGTGTATCTGTACATTTGTTTGCATCTTTGCCATGGATGCTTCTCTGATAATGATTGGGCTAGGCACCAATCCATGAATATAGCAGACTAGCAAAATACCATCAGGATCTTATCTTTTCTTTTCTTTTCTTTTTTTTTCTCTTCTGTTCTTTTCTTTCTTTTCCCCAGTCTTATTTGGTCTACCCTAGATCTCTGTGCCTTTAGGGTTCCAGCTGCTGGAAATCTAGGCAGAGTCCATCAAGGTCTCCCTCTTGTGGCATGGACTTCAAGATAGGCCAGTAATTGGTTGGCCATTCCCACAAGTCCTGGACCACCATTGCTCCAGCCTATCTTGCAAGAAAAAGAGGTTGTATATCAAAAGTTTCATGTCTGGGTTGGTGTCATATATATGATACCACACACTGTGTCTTTATGCTACTATTTTTGATTATATATATATATATATATATATATATATATATATATATATATATATATATTTATTACTGACAACTCCTCCAAGGATGCCATGCTCAGTGCTTGGCTTCTTTTTGTATCTTTTGAATTCAGTGTTTCTCAGCTACTATTTAGGGTCTGTACTATGCTAGAAAGAATTGTGTGAGTGTAGTCTTTCAACTTATGGAGGAAGTTAAGCCCTCCATTAATTAACCTGCCCAACATTATGAGTAGTTGCACTATATTTACAAATGCTTTCAATATAAATCTCATCAGAAGGTAGGATTAGGCATATTGTATATTCTTCTAAATAAAATGGATACAAAATCTGTTCTACGTGTTTTGACTATAATAGTCAACTATACCATATAGTTCAGTGTTATGTTTAGAGGTAGATAATTTACCATTTTTATCTGCATTTCTATACTTATAAAATATAAATAAGAAACCCATTCAAGAATAAATGTATCAAAAATAATTCTTTATGAATGCTGATCAATATAATATAATTTTGTACATCCATGCATACATAGAAGTATGTCTTTTATTGTGAGTGTTCATGTATATGCTTGTTTATGTGCACATACACATTTGTAGAGTGAACAGAGGACGATTGTGGGTGTTATTTCTCAGATTCTTTTTACCTGCTTTATTAAGACAGGTTTTTTTTCTGAGACTGACCTCAAACATGGGGACAAGTCTGTCGGGGAAACATGTCCAGCAATAAGATTACAAGTGTGTACTCCCATGCCCAGATACACTTATGTGGGTTTTCGGGTTCTAGGTTCTGGTCTAGATGTTTTCCAGGCCAGCATTTTTCCAGCTGAGTCATTTTCTCAACCCATGAGCCTGAAAATATAGTTATAAGCACATTGTTTGGTAGCATTTTTACTGGACATGTATACATGCATATCATTAATCTGTCTCTATCTTCAGCAATGATTACACTCACTATTTTATAGTAAATCAATTACCAAAGTGTTCCAATAGACTCGTCTTCCTACTAGCTTCGTTAACTTTTTTTAATAAAATGATCTTTTCAACATTGTTAAAGTACCTTCCATGTTTCCATTTGTCACATGTGGATCTGCCAAGTTAAATAAAGTTCACAAACTTGTGGGACCTCTGGGGTCCTCCTATAAAATCAAATTTCAACCATTTCCTTCTTTTTCTTCCTCACTCAATTGTAGAGCAATTGCTCCAGCATTTAACTAATGAGAACACAGCACATACATATGTGTACTGCACTCCTGGGTCATTTCTCTTCCTCCTGCTGGTAGTGTCCCTTCACTTCAAGACAAATGCTTTGAAGAAGAAGAAGAAGAAGAAGAAGAAGAAGAAGAAGAAGAAGAAGA